>SJXQ01005298.1:261165-383168 GCA_006408695.1 Aepyceros melampus | reverse complement strand
ATATCAATAACCTCAGATATGCAGATGACAACACCCTTATGGCAGAAAGTGAAGAGGAGCTAAAAAGCCTCTTGTTGAGTGTGAAAGAGGAGAGTGAACAAGTTGGCTTAAAGCTCAACATTCAGAAAACGAAGATCATGGCATCTGGTCCCATCACTTCATGGCAAATAGATGGGGAAACAGTAGAAACAGTGTCAGACTTTATTTTTTGGGGCTCCAAAATCACTGCAGATGGTGACTTCAGCCATGAAATTAAAAGATGCTTACTCCTTGGAAGGAAAGTTATGACCAACCTAGATAGTATATTCAAAAGCAGAGACATTACTTTGCCGACTAAGGTCCGTCTAGTCAAGGCTATGGTTTTTCCAGTAGTCATGTATGGATGTGAGAGTTGGACTGTGAAGAAAGCTGAGCGCTGAAGAATTGATGCTTTTGAAGTGTGATGTTGGAGAAGACTCTTGAGAGTCCCTTGGACTGCAAGGAGATCCAACCAGTCCATTCTGAAGGAGATCAGCCCTGGGATTTCTTTGGAAGGAATGATGCTGAAGCTGAAGCTCCAGTACTTTGGCCACCTCATGCGAAGAGTTGACTCATTGGAAAAGACCCTGATGCTGTGAGGGATTGGGGGCAGGAGGAGAAGGGGACGACCAAGGATGAGATGGCTGGATGGCATCACGGACTCAATGGACGTGAGTCTGGGTGAACTCCGGGAGTTGGTGATGGACAGGGAGGCCTGGCGTACTGCGATTCATGGGGTCGCAAGGAGTCGGACACGACTGAGCGACTGAACGGAACGGATGTCCTAAGCACTATACCAGCCACTGGGCTTTCACTGATAATCAATTCAGATGGGATAACACTTAGATAAGAAGTGAAAAAAGATAGATAAAAACATAATTAAACACACAAATAAATAGAATGATTCTGGATTGTGATAAAAGCTGTGATATCAACATTGTCATGTAAAGAGAATAAAGGTCATGGTCTGAGAATAAAGGGTGAAGGAAAGGGAAAGAAAGTGAAGTGCCTCAGTCCTATCCGACTTTTTGCGACCCCGTGGACTGTAGCCTACCAGCCTCCTCTGTCCATGGGATTCTCCAGGCAATAGTCCTGGAGTGGATTGCCATATCCTTCTCCAGGGGATCTTCCTAACCAGGGCTTGAACCGGGGTCTCCCGCATTGTAGATAGATGCTTTACCATCTAGGGAAGCCAAGGGTGAAGGAAGAGGACAGTAACTAGGGTTGGTGTTCTGGGTCTTTACCAGGACAGTGATAATAATGAGCTGAGGCCTGATAAGAAGCCTTCCACTGCATCAGGCAGAAGAAAATGCTAAAGCAGAAGCCATGGGGTGGAAATGAGGGTGGAAAGAATGAAGAGATTCTCTAAAACTCTTAGAGGAAAACAGAGGCAGAACACTGACATAAATCACAGCAATAGTTTTTGGATCTCCTAGAATAAAGGAAATGAAAGCAAAAATAAATAAACGGGGTCCAATTAAACTTAAAAGCTCTTTTTCTTTTTCTTTTTTTTTGCACAGCAAAGAAATCATAAACAAAACAAAAGACAACATACGGAATGGGAGAAAATATTTGTAAGTGATGTGATCAACATGGGATTATTTCCAAAATATACAAACAGCTCATACATCTCAATGTCAGAAAGACAAACAACCCAATAAAAAATGGGCAAAAGAAGTAAATAGATATTTCTCCAAAGAAGACATACAGATGACCAAGAGGCACATGAAAAGATGCTCAACATTGCTAACTATTGGAGAAATGGAAATCAAAACTACGATGAGATATCACCTCATACGGGTCAGAATGGCCACCATCAAAAACCTACAAATAATAAAGGTTACAGAGGGTGTGGAGACAGAGGGAACCCTCTTACACTGTTGGTGGGAATGTAAATTGGTGTAGCCACTATGGAAAAGAGTATTGAGATTCTTCAAAAACAAAAATAGAATTATCATATCATCCAGCAATCCCATTCCTAGGAATATATCCAGAAATGAGGACAACTTTAATTTGAAAAGATACATGCACCCCAATATTCATAGCAGTACTATTTATAAAAATTAGGACATGGAAGCAACTTACATTTTCATTAACAGATGAATGGATAAAGAAGTTGTGGTAGATATATACCTGGACTATTACTTAACCATAAAAAATGAAATCATGCCATTTGCAGCAACATGGATGGACCTAGAGATTCTCATAGTAAGTGAAGCAAGCCAGACAAATACAAATATATGATAGCACTTAGTGCAGAACCTAAAAAATGATACAAATGAATGTATTTACAAAACAGATACAGACTCACAGACTTAAAAAACAGATTTATGGTTACCAAAGGGAAAGAGGGGAAGGGATCAATTAGGAGTTTGGGATTAGCAGATTCACTTCCGTTCAGTTCAGTTCAGTCACTCAGTCGTGTCCAACCCTTTGCAACCTCATGAACCGCAGCATGCCAGGCCTCCCTGTCCATCACCAACTGCCGGAGTCTATCCAAACCCATGTTCATTGAGTCGGTGATGCCATCCACCCATCTCATCCTCTATCATCCCCTTCTCCTCCCACCTTCAATCTTTCCCAGCATCAGGGTCTTTTCAAATGAGTTAGTTCTTTGCATCAGGTGGCCAAAGTATTGGAGTTTCAGCTTCAGCATCAGGCCTTCCAAGAATATTCAGAACAGACTCTGGGAATTGGTGATGGACAAGGAGTCCTTTCATGCTGCAGTCCATGGGGTCGCAAAGAGTTGGACACAAATGAGCGACTGAACTGAACTGAACTGAATAACTTATAATGAAAAAGAGTCTGAAAAAAGACATGTCTATCCAAACCCATGTTCATTGAGTCGGTGATGCCATCCACCCATCTCATCCTCTATCATCCCCTTCTCCTCCCACCTTCAATCTTTCCCAGCATCAGGGTCTTTTCAAATGAGTTAGTTCTTTGCATCAGGTGGCCAAAGTATTGGAGTTTCAGCTTCAGCATCAGGCCTTCCAAGAATATTCAGAACAGACTCTGGGAATTGGTGATGGACAAGGAGTCCTTTCATGCTGCAGTCATGGGGTCGCAAAGAGTTGGACACAAATGAGCGACTGAACTGAACTGAACTGAATAACTTATAATGAAAAAGAGTCTGAAAAAAGACATATATAAGCAGAATCATCTTGCCGTATATCTGAAACTAGCAAAAAATTGTCATTCAATTATACTACAATGAAAAAAAAAGGAATCAGATGGACCTTAATTAAATAAATAATAATGAAAGGATTCTCCACCTTCTTTTTTGCCTCCCTGCAGTTTTACATGGTGTTTCTTTCCATATTGACTTTTTGTAACTTCTCTGCTTGGATGACTCCTGGGTTTCCATAGAAACTTCAGCAAGGCCTTTTCTGTTCCAGGAAGCCTCCCCTAAGACCCTAAGGCAGCATTTCTGGGCTCCAGAAGAAGCTCTGCCACAGTCTTTGTGGCCCACATGGTGACAGTTGTGCGGATTTTTCTTCCATCCCTAATACCCTGGTAGTTATCTGAGGACAAGGCTTTTGTCTTTGATTTCAGCATCATAAGTAAGTAGCAAACAGAAAAGACTCTCTTACATAAAGTAAGTGAAAGTTCGAATAAGGAAGGAGCAGAGAGAAGGAAGGAGGGAAGAAAATGAGAAAACATTATCAATGAAGTACATAACATATAAAATGTTCATGCAATATAGCTAAAAATCTATTTTTAGCTTATACTCAGGTTGCTCGGTGGTGAAGAATCTGCCTACCAATGCAGGAGATGCAGATTCAATCATGGAGTCAGGAAGATCCCCTGGAGGAGGAAATGGCAACCCACTCCAGTATTCTTGCCTGGGAAATCCCATGAACAGAGGAGCCTGGTGGGCTGCAGTCCACAGGGTCACAAAGAATCAGACATGACCTAGTAACTAAACAACGACAGCAACAGCATTTTCTGCTTAAGTACTAAAGTACACACACACACATGGATTTCACTGTACTATCTAAGCAAGAATAAAATTCTAGGCTCTACCTATTTATGATAATTTATTTAAAAAGTAAACTGAATATTAGCAATATTATGTGATACAGACTTGTCAATATCATATTTATTGATATCACATATTTCTTATAACTGGCATATAATGCTGTATAATCAGAAAAAAACGCTGTTTTCCAAACACAGTATTTAAAAGACCTTTCACAATAAGCGTTGTGATACTGATACCAGGGGGTTATTTACAGAAGAGGAGTCCGAATAGCAAATGTAAAGTCAGTCTTAGCATTCTGAAATAAAACATTACTAACTCCCTTCAAAAAAAATTCTAGGCTCTAGGACATTTCTGGAAGAAACCCAAACTTGGCCTGGGGCTTGCTGTCTTCTCATTTTGCTGTCCTCTGTCTCCAGCATAGAATACACACCCTGCAATCACATGTGGACTTGCACTTGGAGAGAGAAAGAGCATTATCTTGACCAGAGCCCCCTAAACCCCACCACTAGGATCCTGCTATGTTTACTTAATAGCAGCTGCCAATAAGATTTCCAGCTCCCCACTGCCCAATATTAGAGGTGAATGTGGCAGAGGAAGAAAAGAGCTTTTGGGCTGCATGTTCCAGAGCCACCTGGGGAAAATCACTGAGTTTAGGGAATGCCACAGAGCAAGACAACAATGGAACCCCGCATTTAAAACTGAAGTAGTGGTCTTGGAATGAGGAAAAGCAGGCCTTCTTACAGCTCACAGGGAGCTTGCAAGGGGGCAGATGAAGGTAAAAACCATAAAGAAAAAAGCTTTCAGTATTTCTCCATAGCAGCAGAAGGCACACCACTGAGTGCTCCCTAAAGCCAAATGGAAAAAGAGAACAGAGCGCGCTACAAAGAATGAAAATAGAATCCTATGGGATTGGTTTCCCAGTTCCATATTACCTAGAAGCAGTCGATAAACACACAGCTTCAGAATTAAGTTTAAGGCTCATCAATTGCCAAAATATAGCACAGGCATTATACATCCTAGAGGGTTTCACTGTACATTTCTTCTCCCAAGACTTGAGACAAAACATAACTAACCTTTATTGAAAAAACCTGTGAATATGCCACATATGGTCTAAGGAAATAAGGGTAAGGAGAAGTGTAAAAGCTCCTTCTCATTCCCATAGCTTAATAGGGAACTCGAGCAGGAATTTACATTGTATCTCAAAGCCACTAGGTTTTCTTGACAACAATAATGCTTGGCCAACACACTTGGTCTTTGTATTTTACTCCTGTATGTGGGCTGGAATAAGCTGTTAAATTCATGATTTTGAAAAGTGGTAATTCTTAATTTTGTTTTGTGATGAGTGACGGAGAAGATATAAGACATTAAATTATGACCCAAACAAAACCCTCAAACTTAAGTGGGAAGTTTTGTGCAAAAGCAGCAATAGACAGGGTTCTTCATTGCTGACAAATGAAATGATAGGATATGAACAGGGGCTGATTTTATTGCTACTCGTTTGTCAATTATCATGGAGTCAGAAGTCCCAGTTGGATACAGAAAAGTTATTCCTCAGAGAACCAGTGAAACGTGCTAGTTGCTCAACTGTATCTAACTCTGTCACCCCATGGACTGTAGCCTTTGTTCACGGAATTCTCTAGGCAAGAATACTGGAAAGGGTAGCCATGATTCCTTTCTCTAGGGGATCTTCCCGATCCAGTGATTGAACCCTGGTCTCCCACACTGCAGGCAAATTGTTTACCATCTGAGTCACCAGGGAAGCCCCTTGAAGGACCAGAGAGGGTGTCTAATACACAGTGAAATTTTTCAAAGATATTATCATTAACCTAATGTTTTTAGTTGATGTCTGAAGCAAATGAAAGTTATGTTGAAAAGAGCTGCTTATTCTGTGGACACAATGCATTTTTGTTAGGTGAACAGAAGTGTATACCTCTGTGAAAATAAGTCACTTAGTGAAAATAAGTGAAATAAGTGAAAATAAGTCACTTAGTAGTTTCCTTCTTGTATTTATTAAAACCATATCAAGATCCCCTGGAGAAGGTAATGGCAACCCACTCCAGTATTTCTGCCTGGGAAATCCCACAGACAGAGGATTCTGGTAGGCTACAGTCCATGGGGTTGCAGAGTCAGACATGACTTGTGACTGAACATCAGCAACAACATCAAATACAAGTCATATTTGATATCTAACTTCAAGTTAAAGCTTGCTATTTTATGTTTTGGAAGATATAAATTTATCACATTCCACTCAGTGCCGTTCAAAAGGATGAATTTATACAATGTTGTAGACATATACCATTTCATATTTCATTGTGGAAGAAACAGAAACAATCACTTTCAGATACGAATTAGGAAAAAGTGGTTTCATGTCATTAACTAGCTGTAAAGAAACACATGGGGATTGAATTCCAAGCTCAAAAAACCTAGTGTTAAATTAAATGCCTAATGACCTGTCATAGTACTGTCAGCAGGGCTCACAAGTCCTGAACAGGCATTTGCTTCATCCACTATCCAGTGGCAGACGCTGAAATGTTTGGGCCCCGGGAGTGGGTGGGCAGAACCGTGTTGCCTTTGTGTAGCAACAGCAGGTGTGTGAACACACTTGCAGGACCAAGAGGCAGGGCCCAGAAATCGGTCAGTGAGTGTGCTCCCAAGTACAGAGGAAAAGGAAAGTAAGCTAAAGAAATGCAGGTTTTTATCCCTTTTATTAATACAAGTCTCAATTATTTACATCACTCATTGTAGCCTCACATATTAAAACTCTGCCATATGCCTGGCATTCTTGATAAGTGCTGGTGTGATAAGAGTTCCTGATTCTGTTGTCTAGCAGGCAGCAGTCAGGTTCAAAGGGCATACATAATCAGTGCCTAAAATATATTAAAAAAAATGCAAAGCAGGAGGACAAATTAAAATTGAGAGTGTAATACATCTAAGTTACTTTTGAAATCTTATAATAAATCGAGTGTTAATAATTGAGTGTGTAATAATCTGTTACTTTTGAAAGCTTATAATGGAAGAACCCTAGGCTCTGGCATAATGTTTATACATTATGCATTTTTGATGAGACTATCATTTTAAAATAAATAGTTTAGCATACTGATTATAATAATAGACTGTGATGATAAACTTCCAAAAAAATTTTTTTAATTTATCATTTATTTTAGCAGTGTGTATGTGTCAGTTCCAAACTTACAGTTCAAAAGTGCTATGAAACCCACGAGGCCTATATAAATATTCAGTATACATATGAAAACATTTAATGATGAAGTCCACTCTTTTTGCTGCAGGACATACAATAGAGTGGTATATATCATTTCTCTGTATGCCTTTAGCTTTTTATACTGAGGTTCCATGAAGGGATAAACAAAAATAATAACAGTAATAACTAAATGTAATAGACAGCTACCCTTCCATGGACATATATGCCAGGAAGTACGCTTAAGTCTGGACCTATATTATCATGCTCCACCTCAACTACTGACCTATGAAGTAGGCCAGAGAAGGCAATGGCACCCCACTCCAGCACTCTTGCCTGGAAAATCCCATGGACGGAGGAGCCTGGTAGGCTGCAGTCCAGGGGGTCGCGAAGAGTCGGACACGACTGAGCGACTTCCCTTTCACTTTTCACTTTCATGCATTGGAGAAGGAAATAGCAGCCCACTGCAGTGTTCTTGCCTGGAGACTCCCAGGGACGCGGGAGCCTGGTGGGCTACTGTCTATGGGGTTGCACAGAGTCAGACACGACTGAAACGACTTAGCAGCAGCAGCATGAAGCAGGCAGTATTTTCCCATTTTAAAGGTGAGAAAACAAAAACTCAAAAGCTAATTGGTATAACATCATATATATTATTAGGCATGGGAAAGAGAATTATATCCATTTCATAGGCTTCATACTTTTATAGAATTTTTTTCAACCATCAGAAGTGAGTTACTTGATACCAACAAAAAGCTATCTCCAATAGTTTTTAGATGGTCAGAAATTTACCTGAAAGAAGGCATGGTTAGGTATGCACACTCAGATAGAAAGTTTTCATTTCTCTATCACGTGACAGGAGAATATTAATGTTTGACCCCTTCCCCTCCATCTTTGCATTTCCTTAGGTTTACTTTCCTTTTTTAAAGTAGGTTTTTTTTTTTTTTCCTACCTAACTCTTGGATCTTACTTTGCAGATAAACGAAACCTCAAGAATCCTGTTAGCAGTGGAATAGACCTTAAGAAGAAAGAAAGATATCAGGATCAGGGCAACCATAACAGGGTGGGTGATGACATGAGGACGGAGAGATGGGAAGAACTTGAAAGGACTTCTGTGCTATGCCACAAATGCAAGGACTTACTGAAGGTGAATTTCTGCACTGGGGCTGAGAGAAAGAAAATTCATGAAAGTGAAAGTCACTCAGTTGTGTCCGACTCTTTGCAAGGCCATGGACTATATAGTTCCTGGAATTCTCCTGGACAGAATAATGGAGTGGGTAGCCTTTCCCTTCCTTCCAGATCCTCTGGAAGATCTCCAGGGGATCTTCCCAACCCAGGGATCGAACCTAGGTCTTCCGCATTGCAGGCAAATTCTTTACCAGCTGAGCCAAAAGGAGAGTTACTTCCAAAAGCTGCTCAGGTGCTTATGATAATGTTTCATTTGGCAACTTCTGTCTTCTCTACTTGAGAAAGTCAAGGAAATCTAAAGAAGTTTTAATTCATGAGTTAAACCTTGATATACAATTTCAAGTAGTACTTACTCACTTTGACAGCACATTAGAATTATCTGGGTAGTCTTTTAAAAAATACCTTTGCATTTCCAGGGGTTTTTATGTAACTGTCCTGAGCATTGGGATAGAAGCAGCAGTGCAGTGTTTAAAAACAACCTCTCAGACAATTTTATCGAGATCTGGCAAAACCCACGACAATGGGCAAGCAACATGAAACAGGACAGAGGTCTTTTTATGTTAAGAGAGTCCTGAGTGGAAAGGCCCAATGTAGGAAAGCAGTACAATTATGAGTGCATTTGACTGAAGTGTGAACTATGAGTAGTGATGGTGAACAATGAAACTAACGATTTAGGCAGAATCCATATAAAGTGAGCTGTGACCGTTTGGACTTTATTTGCGAGAGTGAGAAAGACACTGCAATGTTTTACACAGAGCTCACCTGCTCAGATTTATGATGATCAAACAGAGGGCTTCTCTAAGAAAGGGGGCTTTCAGTGCTATCCTGAAAAACTATCCCTAGATTTACTTTTCCTAAAACACAAAACAAAGACCCTTAGGTGGTGCCGTGATCAATGGATTGGAGGAAGTAGGACTAAAGAAAGGCAAGGTGTTGAATGGAAGAAACCAAAAGTGAAAACAAGCAGGAGGCAAAACAATATTTGTAATGAAGCAACATTGCTGCCATAGCAAGAGAAACCAATGATGAATTCTGAGTTGAAAACAGGTTTGGGCATACTTCCAGAGAAAGTGGTTTTTAAGAAGAGATAGATCTGAACACGTGAATGTTCCCAAAACAATTCAAAACAGAAAAGAGAAAAAAAAAAAAAAAGAGAGAGAGAGACGTGGTAAGTAATACCTAATCAAATTCAAATAACCCATTCTGTGTTAACTAAGTAAAGCAAACTAAGACAAAGGCATTACCATATTTACTTGGGTGAATAACTCTCAAGGTTATTTCAGCAGAAAAATCTCAGTTATGGACGGGAACATTGTATGCAATACCCTTTTTTTACTTTTCTCCCCAGAAGTACTCCCTTTGCCATTCTTCCATAATAGTTGTTTGATGTCCACAAGACAATGTCCCAATAGTATGAGACATTTTTTTCCCTCCAAGTTATCCATACTCTGATGTGGAATTTACCAGACACAAGAAAATATGAAAGGTATATTCTAGACATCCTAGACTTGAATAAGAGTGAGAAATGAAGAAAATGAAGAATTAAAATACAGTCAGTGCTTAACAGAGTTGGACTATATGCATAACAGACTATATGCCTAACAGAGTTGGACTATAAAGAAAGCTGAGCACCAAAGAATTGATGCTTTTGAACTGTGGTGTTGGAGAAGACTCTTGAGAGTCCCTTGGACTGCAAGGAGATCTAACCAGTCCATCCTAAAGAAAATCAGTCCTGAATGTTCATTGGAAGGACTGATGTTGAAGCTGAAACTCCAACCCTTTGGCCACCTGATGCGAAGAGCTGACTCATTTGAAAAGACCCTGATGCTGGGAAAGATTGAAGGCAGAGGAGAAGGGGACGACAGAGATGGTTGGATGGCATCACTGACTCAGTGGACATGAGTTTGAGTAAACTCTGGGAGTTGGTGATGGACAGAGAGGCCTGGCATGCTGCAGTCCATGGGGTCACAAAGAGTTGGACGCAACTGAGTGACTGAACTCAACTGAATGCCTAACAAAGGTCAGCTCTTCTTGCCCAATTTGTAGCAAATGCAAAACTCTTACACAACTGCTCACCAGCCACCAGAATCCAAAGGATCTAAGAGGAGAGAGCCATTGTTCGCCACACAGTCCCAAGGTTCTGATACCACATGCTATAGAAAGCAGCTGATTGATACAAATCTCTTCATATCTCTCCAGGATAGGATAAATAGGTATGAGTCCAGAGCTGTCCCCATGTTGATTTCTCTCCTTCCTTTTTAACGACTCCCTTAATTTCTAAGACAGAACGCAGATTAGTACAAGTTGAAAGTTAACATGGCAAAATTGTTGACTTACCTCCAAGAAAAGGAAAAGTAAATTTAAAAGAACATAGGCTGTTGACCATATAGAGATTTTATATATATATAAATTTTTTCACTTTAATTTGAAGAGCTATACAGGGATTGCATTGCAACCTTTTCATACAAAAAATGTATTTAATCGCTTTCCATTATTAACCTAAACACTGCAAATTAATCAGGCAAGGAAACATGCAGGGAGCCTTCCAGAACTAAGAGATTTTGAAACTTTATTCAAATGCATTCATACTGAGCATATTGAGATCAATTCACATGGAGCATCTTTTCTCTATCAGGTACTGAAGTAGGACTGATGAATGAGACAAACGTGTTCCTGACACTAACAGCCTAGAGAAGTGAAGTGAAGTGAAGTCACTCAGTTGTGTCCTAGAGAAGGCAAGTAAAATACAGCGATACAATGCAGTCTAGAATGTATAATGAAGGCATTTATCCTAAAGGTTGTATGGAAGAATTGCTTCTTGGAATCTCTCTGTGGGAATAGAGAACTGAGTGAGGTTTGAAGAGCGAGAAGACTCAGCCATGTGAACATTAGTGGGAAGGCAATTCCAAAACATCAGAGATGGGTCAAAGACCAACCTCAAACTTTTGTAGATTGAAACAAGGAGAACTTGTTAAAAAGGTATAGAGCAATGTGTTGTTGGATTTGATTTGCTAGTATTTTGTGAGGATTTATAGCACAGGGAGCTCTACTCAATACTCTGTAATGGCCTATACGGAAAAATAGTCTAATAAAAGAGTAGATATATGTAATATGTATAATTAACTTTGCTGTATAGCTGAAATTAACACATTATAATCAACTATACTCCAATAAAACTTTTTCTTAAAAAAGTTCTTCCTGTTCAGTCTACGCCCTTAAAAAAAAGTATAAGAGAAGACATTTATGCTAAAGTAGAGTTTTATTTAACGCACATGCTCTTACTAGAAAATCTTATCAAGTATTTTCAGATCGGTAATTTTTGAATAATTTAGGAGTAAGTTTCATAAAACACAACCTATGATTTCAAAAAATGTATATGAGTGTAAAATCTTATCCTTGATTTTATAAAGCCATTATTAGCCATCCAACATTACTTTGCTCTTGAAAAACTGTCAACTCTAGGGAAATATGCTCTTTGATATTGAATGAGATACTCCAGAACAATTCTGTAATAATTTTGCTTTTTTTCCCCTCCATTGTTATTTTAAAAACTAAAATAGAAAATGCCAATGCAGAGTCAGTTTTTAAAATGTATCTTTTAAAAGCTTTACTACTTCATATTTTCTTATTACATGTTATGAGTCTTTAGCCTGCCTTCATTCTGCTGCACTGTTAGGTTCTATCACCCTCCAATTCCATAACTTCACAGAAATAAAAAGTACAAGCATCTTGAAAGAAGTGTTAGAAATTATCAAATGTTTTCTATTGCTTTGCTTCTAACATACCTAACCAAGGACTCAATTTGTGGCTCTTTGTTCAATAAACCTTGAAATTGAGTCTTTTGGTAAAATATACAAAAGGATCTAAGCAAAGAAAAAACATCTTTAGTCAGTGAAGTTTTTCATTAATTTCTTCTAGTTGCATATTAAAATTATTCTAATATCTTAGGAAAAAACAGAATCCTGAGTTCTAAACATAAGACCTTAAAAAAATGAGTTGATTGTATTGACACGGCTCAACCTAGTGCATGTGATTTTAGAGTCAGAGGTAATATACACAAAAGAAGCCCTTTCCTTTGCTGTTGAGGGAAAAGATTGTTAATTACTTTTAGGTTCCATGACAATTGGCCAAAGAACTGTAGGATAAACTCAAAGAAGCAAATTCAGGTATCTTGAACCTTAAGTACTTAGTAAGCAGCAACAGATAGTGCAGCCAGGGCTAATGTGGAATATTTAGGGCCAATTCAAAAAAAATTAAATACATTTTTTTCAGAAGCTTCTTTTTCTTTTTCATCTTATATATGTAGTTTTCCAATAGTTTTGTTCTAGAATAATTACTATAATTCACCAATGAAAAGAAAACCAATATTTTTTGGAGGTAGAAGTAAGCATATTTTTGAGAACTTACTCAATATCAGTGATAAAAGCAAAAAACAATTATGCTAGGCAATATGTATAATAGATCTGAATTTTCCTCATTTAATATTCAAATCCACAGAAATCTAATGAAAACTGTATTACTCTCCTGCAACTGACTTCTTTAACTTCTCATTCCTGACAAAGAAACTAAGCCAGGTGTGAGAGAAGTTTTAGAACTTCCACCTGCTGTTGGACTAAAAGCTTTCTTTTAGTAATAATTTCTAATAATGTATTTTTATTAATATCACACATTCTAATTTAATCAGAGCATTCATACATATCCACTCATTTCATACTTCCTTCAAATCTGTGAGAAAAATATTTTATATGTATAAAGAAGTATACATATAATCAAATATAAATATTAAGTCCGTTAAGCAGATGAGAAAACCAAAGTTCAAAGAAATCTGTGTGACCCTCTAAAGGAACAAGACTTATAAATGGCAGAATCAGAACTCTTCAGACAGAGAGTCTAGAATTCATTAGTTTTACCATTTCACCCCAGTAAGTGTGTATATTTTAATACAGATGTCAAAAACATCACCAATTATTAAACCACTTACTGCCACTCCTAAATGTGTTTCATAATCAGTAATCTGGCCAACATTTCATCCACTTACTGTTAAATAGAAAATGCTTTAAAACCTCAACCTAATTTTGGAGTACCAACTTTCCCCCCCTGTGATTAAGTTCTGTGGCATCTTGATGGATAAAGTCTAGCATCACTCACCTCTTTCTGACGGTACTTAATGGCCAATTTGAGTCTCGCGAGATCGTTTCCACTTTGTTCTTCCAGGAGACTGTTGTCATCACGGTAATTAAGAATGATTTCCAGCTCTCGGGAACTTCTTGTCTGATCCAGTAGATCCTTAGCAAATTGTTTGCACTGTCGAGACAGCTCCTCATATTCTGACTTGAATTCATTTTCCACCTTACTCAGTTCCTGGAGCTCCCAACTCAACTGAAAGGCTGTGAGAAAAGGGTCTTCACTAGACAGGGCAATGAGAGACGGGCTGGCCAGGGCCTTGTAGATGTTGAGTCTGGAGCGAGAGTGGCGGAGACTGTCCACATCTGAGCTAGACACACATTCAACGCAGTTACAGCGGACCTCGTGGGGTCTGGGCACTGAGACGCCTTTCTGAACCAAAAGTTTTATTATCTCATAATTATTTGTATGGGCTGCCAAAATGATGGGCGTAATGTCTGGAGTGAATTCAGAGAACTGCTTATCAAGGAGTATGGGAGGCACCTAGAAAGAAGAAGAAAGCAGAGGTCATGAGGGGTTCATTTGCTCAAGCCTGTGATTTAAGACAACATGCTACAGCAATGTTGAACAAGATTCATACATCTTTAGCCAGTTTTTTTTTTTTTTTTGTCCCTCCATGACAGATCCAGCTTTCTCCCCTCCAAAGTAAAAAAAAAAAAAAAATTAGATTAAAAAAAAAAAACTGCAATAGAATGACACGGTATTCTTTGTTTTATCTGAATTGTGACATTTTATGAAATCTTGAACTCATGCCTATGAAAACCCTTGATAAAAGTCTTTCTTGCTCCCAATTTCTTTTCTAACTGTCAATCTTTGCTTTTCTTTCCCAATGATGTGGCCTACCTAAATAATAAGAAAGACACTGAAAAATAGTTAATGATTTGCTTTAAACCCCAGATTTTCCTCTGCTGTACAAGTTTTTAAATTCCTTACTCAAGTTTTTGGCTTGTTTGTGTTTTATCTTCTGCAGCCCTAAGATCCAACCTATGATTAAAGGTGGCAGTCGAACCTAAGAGAGGTATCCTCTCAGCTTTCTCTTTTCATCTATCCCTTTACAGTGTATCTTTCAGATGACAAGAGATGTTCCCTTGCTAACATCGCTGTTTGTTAGAAAAAAATGCTTCCCAATGAATCAGGTCACCAGTGCACTTACAAACAATTTCCTTATTATTATTTCCTATTATTCTCTAGGAATGGTGAAGACAAAAACAATTTAATAGGCACTATTTAATAGGCCTAAGGCTCTTGAGAGTTCCATGGGCTGCCAAGAAATCAAATTAGTCAATCCTAAAGGAAATCAGCCCCAAATATTCATTGCAAGGACTGATACTGAAGCTGAAGCTCCACTACTTTGGCCACCTGATGCAAAGAGCTGACTCATTGGAAAAGAACCTGATGCTGGCAAAGATGGAGGTCAGGAGGAAAAGAGGACAACAGAGGATGAGATGGTTGGGTGGCATCACCGACTCAAAGGACGTGAGTCTGAGCAAACTCTGGGAGATAGTGAAGGTCAAGGAAGACTAGCATGCTGCAGTCCATGGGGTTGCAAGAAGTCAGATTCAACTTCGGAACTTAACAGCAAGAACACTTACTCTGCCTATTCATTATTCATATTTTTACAGACATGCTCTCTTGGTGAGTAAGCAGGTATCCTGCTGTGAGAACCAGGCCCATCTGTCTGACACCCAGACCTGTATGTATTGCATTACACCCTGCTGCTTGACAATTGTTTGGTTTAATATTTCTTCCTGCTGCCACAAAGTCATAGAGGCTCTGTGAAAATAAGTGCTACATAAGGACAAGTTAAACAGGCAGAGAAGAAAAAGTGATGACATAAAAATCACATTAAAATGGGATGTTGGTCAAGTATGATGGAAACCACAAAAGGATAAAAAGAAAACAACTGAGAGACAAACAAGTCATATGAAACTTCAGTTGCACTACTTTTAAGAAGACTGTACTCTTTACAAGCGAATAATTAAACTCATATGCTTTTAACTCATCTGGTCATTTTGGATATCTGTTTATTTCATAAGATACACACTCTATGTGGGTGTGTGTATATATATATTAACATATTCAGCATTTAATTTTTTAGAAGACAACTTAAGTATATCTCCCACCTCACCCTTTAAGTTAGTGGGACAATTTTCCATAAAAACCACTTACAGGAAGCTTTGGTCAAGAATGGAATAAAACAGAAAAAAAAAAAATACACCCACCGCAAATCACTGCTGCTTCTGAAAAAAACATACTTTTACCAGTTATATTCCAACAAAACACACTATATATAGAGAGAGCGAGTCTGCTGGGACTCTCATCACACAGCCCAGCAGGCACACATGATTGTTTATCCAGGTCCCAGAAGGTAAGCATTGCATTGAAAATAACAATAAAACAAAAACACTTAAATGATTGCTTGTTATTGAGTGCTAATTATGTGCCTACATTGGTTATTACATGGTGTTTGATAATTGAGGGCTTTCTTATTCTATCATCACTTCTGCATTCTTTTCGATGTACAGTTTGATCCTCTTCTCCTTTTGCTGTTCTCCTTTTAATTACTGAGTATTACTCATGGGCCCATGGATTTTTCTTTTATTTGATATATTTTGATTCATTGCAATCATTATTAATTTTGAACTTGTTTTTTAGGTATAACATACATTAGATCCCTGGGTTGGGAAGATCCCCTGGAGAAGTGAAAGGCCACCCACTCCAGTATTCTGGCCTAGAGTCCATGGAGTCGCAAAGAGTCAGACACAACGGAGCGACTTTCACTTTCATACATGCAACAGTAAAATGCACAGTGTACAGCTTGATACCTTTTTAAAATGTGAACATGCTTGCGTGACACAGCACAGACAAAATCCTGGAAGAGTGTCTGCATCCCAAGAACCTCCCTCTTGTCCTTTCTCAGTCATTCCATTTCACAATCACAACTCTAACTGCTATCACGACAGATTACTTTCCCAAACTTTTAAACTTTATATAAAGAAATCAAAGTATATACTTTTAAGGTTTAACTTTCTCTGTTAGTAGCAATCATTTCTGTTATGTCAATTCAGCATAAGATTTTGATTTTTGAAAATGACACAACTTATTTATCAATCTATTTTTGATGATATCTGTGTGGTCTCCAGTCTATGGCTATTAAGAATATGGTTCCTTTATACATTTTTGTCCATGTTTGTAGGTCTTGTACCTAAGAATGGAATTTCTGGATCAAATAATATTCTTAAACAGTGATACCAACTTTCATGTCCACTGTAAGTTATACTTGGTATTGCTAGTCCTTTATCACTCTTATCCACCTACTTATTTATGGCCTTCAACATTTTAAGCAATACTTTTGAATTGTTTTATTTATTTTAAGGGTTGGCTATTGAATTTGTCTAAGGCCTGAAAGCTTCTATGGAAATAATCATACAATTATTCTTAGTCCTAAAAGTATGGTTGCGCATAAACACAAATGCACACACCTACGAACACACACACACACAGAATATAAATTATGCAAGTGATTTTGGCATAAATATTTAATAAATGCCCTAATGAGAGTATAATTAATAGGGAAATTAATTTACAGAAGACATTATTTTAGAAAAGGATTTTAGAGGGAATTTATACTTAAGATGGGTTGGAACTAGCAACCCATAGAAAAGTTACCAGAAAATGATAACAAGAAAAAAAAAAAATAAGAAAGATGGATTCATAGCAAATTCTTTAGAGTATGGAATAAACCACATAGAGATAAATAATTGTAAAATGCCTGAATGCAGATTAGGGCAACATGAGGGAAGGTTTCCAAATAGCATTGGTGGAGTCATTGAAGACTTTAACCAGGAGAATAATGGAGCAATCCCTACATGCTAATGTCACTGTAGCATATTTTGATTATCAGATTGAAAAGTAGAATGGCTGGAGGTAGATGAGGGAGCCTGGTAACCAGTGGAGTCTAAGCTAGAGCTGTAGTAATGGAAAGGGAAAGACTGTGATCATGACCATGATACAGGAGAGAGAGACAGAGACAGAGAGAGGAAATGTATGTGTGGAATAGGAGCAACTCAAAGCAAAGGTATCAGAGGACAAGGGAGCTCCAGTCCATATGCCCTGACATATCTCTGAGTTCGGGTGTCAGTTTCAATAATGTCTACTTGTCTCGGAGGGGAAGCTAGCCATAAATAGAAATAAACAATTCAGAGTTCCATTACAGAATGGCAGTGTTCTAGTGGCATATTTGCAAAATCTAGGACTGAAGAGGGATTTTCGAAGGAGTCCTTAATCAAATAAGGGCCAATGACCCTTCTCTTTTTTGCCTACTAGCTGGCCAAGAATAAAAGTTAATGAAAGGCCACTTCTTACTGACTTCACAGGAAAGATGAGAGTACCATCTCAAAAGACCTCTTGGCTTGGAAGATGGTGACATTGGAGCAGAGAAGAGGGTAGCGAAGAGATGCCTGTTTGCTGAGCTCCAGCAGCAGAGACGTTTATCAGTTGATTAGCAACTTTACTATTTACCTGATACTCAGAAATTTAAGGGTTTCCCAGGTGGCTCAGTGGTGAAGAAGCTGCCTGCCAATGCAGAAGACGTGAGTTTGATCCCTGAGTTGGGAAGATACCCTGGAGAAGGAAATGGCAACTCATCGCAGTATTCTTGCCTGAAAAATCCCATGAACAGAGGATCCTGGCAGGCTACAATACCTGGGGTCGCAACAGTCAGACATGTCTTTGCAATTAAACAACAGAAATTTAAAGAAGTCTAAAACATAAGGCATTGGAACTCAGAAACATTTAGAAAATGGGCTTCTCCTTCTTTCATTGTTCACTCACAAGTCATTTACTGTCCTTATCCCGTGCTTTGCTTTATTCAGTATCTTCAGTATGCAACTCTCCCTCTTTCTTTTTGTGCTTCTAATGTCATAAGTGAAAAGCAGATTTTCTAACAGGAAAATAAATAGTTCACTATAGGTGCTCAGGGGCTATTACCTAAAAATAACATTGATAGGAATATAATTTTTTTTCCTCCAAATTTGACATATTTAAGGACAGAAATGAACATCACAAGAACAACCGTGTAGATAAAAATTACACTATGCTTGACTTATTTTAGTCAAAATAAACTCTACAAACATAAAAGCATTGCACCCATGCAAACATACCTCTATGAAAATATACTCATGTTACTTATAAGCAACACACTCTCCCATTTAACGAATTTCAACTGATTGAATTATATTGTTGACCCAGAAATCTACAACTAAGAAGAGGCAATTAAAAGAGGATCTGGAAACTAAACTCATATCTCTGTTTATTACACTGTATAGCTGGAAATTTGCTTTGGCTTTTTTCCTAAGATTTATGAATATTTGTTCAATGTCTTTTTCTCAATCTTACCATAACATTAGTTACATTATTAACTGAATCATTTTCATCTCACATAGTTTTCAGAATGACTGACCTATACATAAGCTAAACAACACACATGAATGCTCATGGTAAAGAACGTGCCTGCAACGCAGGACCCTAGGTTTGATCCCTGGGTCAGAAAGATCTCCTGGAGAAGGGAATGGCAATCCAGTCCAATATTCTTGCCTGGAGAATCCCATGGACAGAGGAGGCTGGCGGCTACAGTCCATGGGGTTGCAAAGAGTCAGACACGATTGAGTGATTAACAATTAGTTTAACTGATTAACTGTTAACTCCTAAACTGATAGCTTTCCTCAAATCCAACCCAATATTTTTCACTGAAGTAACTTGGAACCAGTCTGAGGCATATACTTTAAAATCTAGAGTGTGACATTTTACCCAAATATAGAAATGTGTCTTTGTCACTAACATATACATTTTTGAACTATTATGCTGAAGTATACATTTCTAGAGAAAAATTCATCCTGGAGTGACATTCATCCAGTTTAAGAGAATTCATTCCCTTACATTCAGCATTCATTAAACTGGGTTGTATAAACAGAGTAAAAGAAATTTTCTTATATAATAGTAATTGGTATATCCTCAATTATTAAGACCAAATAGACCAACATTTTAATCAGGCTTTACTCTGGATTAATTATATTATCTTGTGAAAGTCCTTTAATATCTCTGTTATGAGAGGTCATTGCTGTAACATGAAATTTCTATGATTCAAAAACCTTTTTTGTATCCTTATTGATAGTAAAATAATTAAAATTTTATGAGAATTTTTTCAAGTACCTCAACAAAATTTGTTGGAATCTTTAGCTTCATCTTGCTTTTAGCTTTAATATTTTTTTATCTAATGTACTGAAACCTGTATTTTTTAAAACTCAGACTTATGAATATCAAATTTATCTCTCTTAATCACCCAGACAGACCTTCTAATTCAAACGAACGTAAGGAAGTTTCAATTTAGAGTTATATTTTAAAACTAATTAAACATAATTTATTGAGAACTTGAGAAATTTTCATAAACATGCACATATGTATATAAACTCAAACATGAACTTGCACAAAAATCAAGTGGTTGCTATAGGAATGAATGAATAAAGTTGATGCCAAAGCCTTTGACTGTGTGGATCACAACAAACCATGGAAAATTCTTAAAGAGATGGGAATATCCCAAACCACCTGATCTGCTTTTTGAGAAATCATATGCAGGTCAGGAAGCAACAGTTAGAACTGGACATGGAACAGCAGCCTGGTTCCAAATAGGGAAGGAAGTACGTCAAGGCTGTATATTGTCACCCTGCTTATTCAACTTATATGCAGAGTACATCATGAGAAATGCTGGGCTTGAAGAAGCACAAGCTGGAATCAAGATTGCCAGGAGAAATGTCAATAACCTCAAATATGCAGACAACACCACCCTTATGGCAGAAAGCAAAGAACTAGAGAGGCTCTTGATGAAGTGAAAGAGGAGAGTGAAAAAGTTGGCTCAAAACTCAACATTCAGCAAACTAAGATCATGGCATCCGTCCCATCAGTTCATGGCAAATAGATGGGGAAGCAATGAAAACAGTGACAGACTTTATTTTGGGGGCTCCAAAATCACTGCAGATGGTGACTGCAGCCACAAAATTAAAAGACGCTTGCTCCTTGCAAGAATGTTATGACCAACCTAGACAGCATATTAAAAAGCAAAGACACTACTTTGCCAACAAAAGTTCATCTAGTCAAAGCTATGGTTTTTCCAGTAGTCATGTATGAATGTGAGAGTTGGACCATAAAGAAAGCTGAGCACTGAAGAATTGATGCTTTTGAATTATGGTGTTGGAGAAGACTCTTGAGAGTCCTTTGGACTGTAAGGAGATCCAACCAGTCCATCCTAAAGGAAATCAGTCCTGAATGTTCATCAGAAGGACTGATGCTGAAGGTGAAACTCCAATACTTTGGCCACCTGATGTGAGGAACTGATTCATTGGAAAAGATCCTGATGCTGGGAAAGATTGAAAGTGGGAGGAGAAGGGGACGACAGAAGATGAAATGGTTGGATAGCATCACCGACTCAATGGTCATAAGTTTGAGTAAAGTCAGAGTTGGTGATGGACAGGAAAGCCTGGCGTGCTGCAGTCCATGGGTTGCAAAGAGTCAGATACAACTGAGCAACTGAACTGTACTGAAGATAAAAAAATTAAGATATAAGATACCTCATATATCTTATATATCAAAAAAATCCATGTTTTTCTCTATATTTGAAATACAGTTATAAACAAAACTGATTAAATATAGAATGAAAAAGTAGCTATTATAAATTGTGGCAAAATATACTGTACTTATGAAAATATTAAAGAAAAAATAAATAAAATATGTAAGAAGAAACAATAAAACATCACACAGCATAAAATAAGATCCAAAATATGATGAAAATGTTATGTTCTGAATAGAAAGACCTAATATCTTAATTGTGTCAATTGTCTCAAAATAAATATTGCATTCTGTTCAGGGCCTTCCCTGGTAGCTCAGTTGGTAAAGAATCTGTCTGCAGAGCAGGAGATCCAGGTTCAATCCCTGGATCAGGAAGATCCCCTGAAAGGAAGTGGCAACTCACTCCAGTATTCTTGTTTAGAAAATCCTATGGGCTACAGTTCATGGGGTCGCAAGAGTCAGACACTACTTAGCAACTAAACACCATCTTTTTATTCAGAATCTTTTTTATCTATAACTTGATAAAACTATTAGTTAATAAGGAGGAGTATATATCCAAGAATTTCAAAAATTATGAAAGGAAGACCATGATCCAAGAATACAGCAACAAGTACAGGTCAGCTGAATAGCTTTTTAACCATTATTACTTCTTATTATATACGGAGAAGGAAATGGCAGCCCATTCCAGTATTCTTGCATGGGAAATCCCGGGAGGAGCCTGGAGGGCTATAGTCCATGGGGTTGTAAAGAGTCAGAAACGACTTAGTGACTAAACCACCACCACCACTTATTATATATGGGAACTTGATATGTGAAAAAGTAAAATTTCTATTCAACTGGAAAAAGTGATTCATTTATTATATGGCATTGAAACCATTTTCTATCCCAAAAAACAAAATTAGCCCCTATCTTATTTCATAACAATAAATTAGGGATGGGAAAAATATTTAAACATATAAAGAAAAAGTAGCAACATTTAGAAAAGAATTTCAAAAACTAGTTGTATAGCCAAAGGGTTGGGGAGAACTCTAAAACCAAGACTGGAAACACAGAATGAAGAATTACACATTTTATTTTATATTTCTCAAGTAGAATAACCAAAGATTTTCACAGAAGAAAATCAAAGCAAAACAAATTAGCAAACATAACAAAATAGAAAGAGTCATAGATACAGAGAGTATGAACAAGTAGTTGCCAGAGGGAAAAGGGTCAGGGAAAGAGCGAAATTGGTGAGGGAAATTGAAACACAAAATTCCCGTTAAAAAAAAAACAAAGTCATAGAAATGAAATTTACAGTATGGAGAATCAGTCAATAATAATGTAATATCTTTGTATGGTGACAGATGGTAAATAGACGTATCATGATCATCATTTTATACTGCTAGGAATATTGAATCACTATGTTGTACACCAAGACTCACATAATGTTTTTGTCAATTACACTCAAACAAGAAAACAACAATAAATCTATAGAAAAAAAGATCAGATTTGTGCTTACCAGAGGTAGGGGTTGGGGCTTCCCTGGTGGCTCAGACAGGAAAGAATCTGCTTGCAATGGGGGTGCCTGGGTTTGACCCCTCGGTTGGGAAGATCCCCTGGAGAAGGAAATGGCAACCCACTCCAGTATTCTTGCCTGGGAAGTCCCATGGACGCTGGAGCCTGGCAGACTACAGTTCATGGGGTCGCAAAGATTCGGATACAAATTAATGACTAAGCAGAGGTACGGGTTGCGGGGATCAGGGAGGTTGATGAAGGCAGTCAGAAGGTACAAACTTGCAGTTATAAGGTAAATAAGTACTAAGGATGTAAAGTATATGATAATATCACTGTTGCATGTTTTTAAGAGAGTAAATCTTGAGATCTCAGCACAAGGAAACTATTTTCTTCTTTTATTTTGTGTCTGTATGACACAATGGATATTGTTAAATTTATGGTGGTCATTTTATGATGTATGTAAATCAAATCATTATGCTTTACACTTTGAATCTATACAGTGCTGTATGTCAATTTTATCTCAGTAAGACTAGAAGAAAAGATCAGAAACATTGGATAATCTTTCTCATTAATAGGGAAAAGAAATATAAAAGAATAATGAACTACAGTTATTTTGCCAAAGTTAAGCAGCTGAGGATACTGGTGCCCACATTCGTCAAAAGCAAGAGGAATGCAAATTTTAACAGCCTTGCTTGAAAGAATCTGGCACTTACATAAATTCTAAGAACCAGAACCCTTCCTACAGAAAATCAGGCACCTTGAGACTATGTGTTTATTTCATCATTGTCATGATAGAAATCTGGATAGCACCTGAATGTTTTTTCAAAAGAGAAAGCTGAACAAATTGTGGAATAACTCTTCATGAAATATTAAGATGCTACTGAATATCTGAATTTGAATGAATGCTGTATGCATCAGTCTGGAGAGATGGATCATAGTTCTTTACAAAAAGGCTCCTGATTTTAGATTCTTTAAATATTAGTTATGGTATGAGGAAGGAGGATGGAGGGGGGTTCAGGATGGTGAACATGTGTATACCTATGGCGGATTCATGTTGATGTATGGCAAAACCAATACAATATTGTAAAGTAATTAACCTCCAATTAAAATAAATAAATTTATATATAAAAAATATTAGTTAACTTTATATCAGAGACTGTCCTTGGTATTACCTAATTATATCTTAATGAGTTTATTTGATAAGCAAAGACCTCTATAATCACATCCAACCCTGATTATTAAAATATACTTTGTACTCCACCCTGGCAGGGATCGCATGGTCCAATCATTTCAGTGTCAGACTTTCCATTCATAGCTTTCCTGTTAGTGTCTGCCACTTTTCTCCCACTGGCCAAATTCTACCAAAATTTCAGGATGCAACTCAAACCTTATCATTTCTATGATGCCCTTTAGTAAAAATGAACTGTGATTAACCTGAAATTTTTTATTTAAATTCAGGCAAGAGAAATGGGAGATGTTATTATTAGCTTTTTACAAGAAAACATAAATTTAAAAAAAAAGTTGTTTTTTTTTTTAAAAAGAGGAGTTTGTGAGAAAAGTGAGGAACGAGAGTGCAGATAATACAATTTACGACTCTCTTATCTCCTTTAAGTGTTTTCATGCAAACTATTTATAACTTTACCCAAGCTTCAGTCAATGAGACATCCAGTATAAATATAAATAATGTAATGTCAAGAACTATTTTTACTCTTTTAAAGTTAACATTCATTTTGAACTGCATTGGCTATCTTGGATGTTATCTCAAAAACGACAGAATGATCTCTGTTCGTTTCCAAGGCAAACCATTCAATATCACGGTAATCCAAGTCTATGCCCCAACCAGTAACACTGAAGAACTAAAGTTGAACAGTTCCATGAAGACCTACAAGATCTTTTAGAACTAACACCGAAAAAAGATGTCCTTTTCATTATAGGGGACTGTAATGCAAAAGTAGTGAAACACCTGGAGTAACAGGCAAATTTGGCCTTGGAATGCGGAATGAAACAGGCCAAAGACTAACAGAGTTTTGTCAAGAAAAAGCACTGATAATAGCAAACACCTTCTTCCAACAACACAAGAGAAGACTCTACACATGGACATCACCAGATGGTCAACACTAAAATCAAATTGATTACATTCTTTGCAGCCAAAGATGAAGAGGCTCTATACAGTCAGCAAAAAACAAGACCAGGAGCTGACTGTGGCTCACATCATGAGCTCCTTATTGCCAAATTCAGACTTAGATTGAAGAAAGTAAGGAAAACCACTAGACCATTCAGGTATGACCTAAATCAAATCCCTTATGATTATACAGTGGAAGTGAGAAATAGATTTAAGGGCTTATATCTGATAGATAGAGTGCCTGATGAACTATGGAATGAGGTTCGTGACATTGTACAGGAGACAGGGATCAAGACCATCCCCATGGCAAAGAAATGCAAAAAAGCAAAATGGCTGTCTGGGGAGGCCTTACAAATAGCTGTGAAAAGAAGAGAAGCAAAAAGCAAAGGAGAAAAGGAAAGATATAAGCATCTGAATGCAGAGTTCCAAAGAATAGCAAGAAGAGATAAGAAAGCCTTCTTCAGTGATCAATGCAGAGAAATAGAGGAAAACAACAGAAGGGGAAAGACTAGAGATCTCTTCAAGAAAATCAGAGATACCAAGGGAACATTTCATGCAAAGATGGGCTCGATAAAGGACAGAAATGGTATGGATCTAACAGAAGCAGAAGATATTAAGAAGAGGTGGCAAGAATACACAGAAGAACTATACAAAAAAGATCTTCATGACCTGGATAATCATGATGGTGTGATCACTCATCTAGAGCCAGACATCCTGGAATGTGAAGTCAAGTGGGCCTTAGAAAGCATCACTATGTAGAATCTCTCATTTTAAATTACAAACTAAGGGCAAGAGGAGAAGGGGGCAGCAGAGGATGAGATGGTTAGATAACATTACTGACTCAATGTACATGAGTTTGAGCAAACTCTGGGAGACAGTGAAGGACAGGGAAGCCTAGCACACTACTGTCCTTGGAGTTGCAAAGAGTTGGACATGACTTGGTGACTGAAGAGCAACAACAGATTGAATCCAGTTCGAGATGTTAATCAGAGGGCGGATTTTCCTTCCTCCTTCCCCTGGCTAAAACCTATGGCTACCTTCTTTTAAGAAAGAAAATATGACGAGGTCAGGTTTTCTTCCACTCATCTTGTTCCCTACTGGCTAACTGCACTCTCTAACTTGCCTGAGTGAAAGCTGGTAGAGAGAAGAAATAGGTGATAGGAAAGTTTACTCAATAGATGACTTCCTCTTTTCTGTTCCGGCTAATAGTCAAGATCAATGTTCCTTTTTAATGGGTAATCCCATGATGGAGAACTCTGTTCAAATAATTCTTTGATCTGGACAGAGCAAGTTCATCCTCAGCTCCCTGGACTCTGGTCCTCACCTCTTACTAGAAAAACTTGGTCCTTGGGCATGGTTTATTTGACAGGAACCAAAAGGACACAATGGCTTTCTTGCTCATGTCACTATATCTGATTCATAGGAGACATTCACACATTGATTGCTCTGAAACTCTGGAGTACAAGACAGGCTCCATTATTCTGCTACCAAAGCCACTTGAGCTCTCTCCGTCCTTTGATCTCTCAAAGGCAGGGAATTCTTTCAAACTCTCCAAATGATCCACTGGTTGCACCCCCACATCCCTACATAACACACACACTACCTCTTACTAGAAAAACTTGGTCCTTGGGCATGGTTTATTTGACAGGAACCAAAAGGACACAATGGCTTTCTTGCTCATGTCACTATATCTGATTCATAGGAGACATTCACACATTGATTGCTCTGAAACTCTGGAGTACAAGACAGGCTCCATTATTCTGCTACCAAAGCCACTTGAGCTCTCTCCGTCCTTTGATCTCTCAAAGGCAGGGAATTCTTTCAAACTCTCCAAATGATCCACTGGTTGCACCCCCACATCCCTACATAACACACACACACACACACATGCACGCATACTCTCTCACACTGACACACTCACACAGGACTGAATGCAAAGGATATTTTTGTCTTTCCCTTCCCCTTGAGTATGGAAAGGGTAGAGACCCACAGCATAGCAACTCCTCTTTCTCAAGAAAATGCCACATATCTTGACTCTTTCATCTCTATAACCCCTCTCTTTCAGTTTCAGGAAATGCTGAGTAATTTATGATTGTCTATTGGACATCACAAAATTTAGCTTGTTGGGTGCTAGATTTTGTGTCAGTTACATGACTTAGGATAAGATTGATCCTTTCAAGGCTTGTCTGTAAGTTTGTTAGTACATATCCAGAAAGTGAAAATGAGAGTCATTCAGTTGTGTTTGGCTCTTTGTGGCCCCATGAACTATACAATCCATGGAATTCTCCAGGCCAAAATAGCCTTTCCCTTCTCCAGGGGATCTTCCCAACCTAGGGATGAAACCCAGGTCTCCCACATTGTAGGCAGATTCTTTACAGCTGAGCCACAAGGGAAGCTCAAGAATACTGGAGCCTATCCCTTCTCCAGGGGAATCTTCCCGACTCAGGAATCGTACCATGGTCTCCTGCATTGTAGGCAGATTCTTTAACAACTGAGCTATCAGGGAAGCCATGTATCCAGAGCAGCTTCTAATATAAAGCTAAGTAACCAAGGCTATACTAAGCACTAAAGCTATGTCCTTCCAGGGACTTTACCCACTTTTCTGTGTTATGGCACCTCCTCCCTTAAGCTGATGGGGATGCGAATTATTTCCATCCTTCTGTGAACTCTTTCCTGGTGGCCCAGAGGTCAAAGCGTCTGCCTGGAATGCAGGAGACCAAGGTTCAATCCCTGGGTCGGGAAGATCCCCTGGAGAAGGAAATGGCAACCCACTCCAGTATTCTTGCCTGGAGAATCCCATGGAGGGAGGAGCCTGGTGGGCTACAGTCCATGGGGTCCCAAAGAGTTGGACACGACTGAGTGACTTCACTTTCACTTTCACTTTCTGTGAACTCTGGGAATCAGTCAGCCTGTTGGAGTTTTACACCATGAATGCATACATCAATATTCAGCCAGAGATTCATGAGGATGCTTCTGCAGATTGTTTCTATTCACTTCTCTCTCCTTAGGCTTTTGATTTCTATTTTCCCATTCAGAGAAACCTGGGACTTTGTTTAAGCTGCCCTTCCTTCGGCTGGGATCTGGAAAATGCCTCCAGAGGGGTGATAACAGGGCCCACTAGACTGTTTCCCTTCTCTGAGATCACACAGTCTTGCACTGTGTGTTGCCCAATGTCTTAGAGCAAATGTTTGATATGTTTTTACCAATTCCTAGTTTTTTGTAGTGGGAGAGCAATTCCTAGCCTTTACTCCCTCATGGGTGGAAGTGAGAGCCACTCTGACTTCTTTTCAAAGGTTGTTTCATGTAACTGCATGTAACTGATGAATCCAAGAGTCCAAGAACCAGTTCTCAACCATTCTTTTATAAACTCTGTATATGGTGATGGGGCTTTGGCATTTGGATACTATCTTATCCTGCTATCTCTGGGAAATTTTAATCTCCTCTTATAAAATCTCTCCTCTTATAAAAGTCAGTAGTATGGAAAAATTAAATTTATTCACTTAATAGATCTGGAGTTAAATTTGCTTTTACTATAAACTTGCTTTACAGTCTTAGGCACTTCATTGCTCTGTGTCTCAGATTTCCTATAAGAAAATGTGGATAATTCTTGGCCCACTCATTGCTTCAAAATTAGACATAGATTGAAACGAAGGAATAATGACATAGCACTCTGGAAAAGGTGATGCTATAAACTGAGGAAAGGAAGAAGGCAATGTAACCATCTCTATGCCCCTCCCTTCAAATATCAGTAATGAACATTCATTGTTTAATGTAGACTATATAAATACCTCCTTAGGCAGTAGCAGTATTACCACCACTTTTGCTTTTATTATTCTTAATGCAACAGTTGAGAATGTGAAAGTTCAAACAATTTGCTCTATTTTACAGAGCTACTAAGGAGTAGAGCTAGAATCTGAACACTGTATTATGTTCATTGGTTTAAAAACATCTTCCTTAAACACAAAATGCTTCCTCTCCTTTGCCTTCAAACAATGTCTTTTTAGTCTTTTATGAGCCAACTGGCCTGCCTATCATTGGATGTGTACTGTATATCTGTTAAAATGCTTAGAAATACATGGCTATTTATTCTGCCTTTCAACTTTAACACAGTTATTGTTGAAGAATTGATGCTTTGGGGTTTCCCTGGTGGCCCAGATGGTAAAGAATCTGCCCGCACTGTGGGAGACCTGAATTTGATCCTAGGGTTGGGAAGTTCCCCTGGAGAAGGGAACGGCTACCCACTCCAGTATTCTGGCCTGGAGAATTCCATGGACTGTAGAGTCCACGGGGTAGCTGGACATGACTGAGCAACTTTCACTTTACTTGTCAGAATTTTGTCTTCATCCCCTAGAAATATGAGTTAACAAATTATAGCTGTGGCAACCCACAATTCTTATTAGTTTCCTTAGCAGGGAACCTGAAACATTTTTGCTTATCTTAAGTTATAAGACCTCTGCAAACCTTTTCCTTGCATGAAAACTATCAATCCTGTGGCTGGCTCCCCACTAGCTAGTCAAACTCATGTCCTGAGTTTGCAAATCTTTTCTGTGATACAGTAGTGAGGTTAGTGAGAAGAGTTGAAAGAAAACTAGGCAAAATAGGACTGGAAAAATTCAAGACACTTAAAATAAGACCCAGGGGTGACTATTAATTCTGTCATCAAAGATGTGAAGAGTTGTCATAGGGAAGAGGAGTCAGTTGTCTTGTAGGAATTCAAGTAGTAGAAAAAAAGACCTCTGGTAGAATTGAAGGAAGATACATTTAGACTCAACAAGAGGAAGAACATTCTAAGGAGTAGATCAAGAATAGAATGAGCTACTTGGGTAAGTCATAGGTTCTTTTTTGCTGGAGAAAGAATCATGGGGGAAGGGCATGATGATCACTTTGTGGAAGCCTTGAATACAAGGAAGGGTCCCTCTCTTGGGACCTGTAGAAATCTCTGGTAGTCCAGAATGGGGCCCAATAAGCTGACAAATCCCTTAAGAATTGTGTTATGAATTGAAATGTCAATTTTTTAGGGGAGAGGGCTTATAGCTTAGAGAAATATCAACAACTTCGGATATGCAGATGATGCCACTCTAATGACAGAAAGCAAAGAACTAAAGAGTCTCTTGATGAAGGTGAAAGAGGAGACAGAAAAAGCTGGCTTGTAACTCAACATTCAAAAAACTAAAATCATGACATCTGGTCCCATCATTTCATGGCAAATAGAAGGGGGAAAAGTGGAAACAATGATAAATTTACTTAGGCTCCAGCGTCATTCTGGATGGTTACTGCAGCCATGAAATTCAAAGACACTTGCTCCTTGGAAGGGAAGCTATAACAAACCTAGAAAATTCATTTAAAAAGCAGAGATATCATCTTGCTGACAAAGGTCTGTATAGTTAAAGATGTGATTTTTCTAGTAGTCACGTATGGATATGAGAGTTGGACCATAAAGAGGCTGAGTGTCAAAGAATGGATGCTTTCAAATTGTGGTGCTGGAGAAGACTCTTGAGAATCCCTTGGGCAGCAAGGAAATCAAACCAGTCAACCCTAAAAGAAATCAACCCTGAATATTCACTGGAAGGACTGATGTTGAAGCTGAACTCCAATACTTTGGCCACCTGATGCAATGAGCCAACTCATTGGAAAAGACCCTAATGCTGGTCAAGATTAAAGGCAAAAGAGGGGAGTAGCAGAGGATGATGTGGCTAGATAGTATCATTGACTCAATGGACATGAATCTGAACAAATTCCAGGAGATAATGGAGAACAGAGGAGCCTCCAGGGATGCTGCAGTCCATGGAGTTGCAAAGAGTCAGATATGACTTAGTGACTGAACAACAACAGAAATAGTAAAAAATCTCCAAGACTAAAGACCAGACAATAAATATGTGAAACACAGAGAAATCACTTTCTGCTTCATTTTTTTCAGAGGAGATTCCTATTTTGGAAGAGAGATTACATTGTTTCATTTCGGATGTCCTTCATACCTTTAACATTCTGTTTTCAAATTAAGTGCAAAAGGGACTAAACAAATGTTTAGGAAATATAACCTGTAGTTCTGATTAATGGCAAAAATAAAATGATAGTAGAGAGAAACATTTAAACTATGCCTTGGCCACTTACTAGGTCCATTTACAATACATCAAGGTGTTTTCTCTCAGATAGAAGAACAAAATTAAAGTCTGCTGCTGGACATTATCCAAAACTTCCTATCACTCAAGAACCTGATTTTGAGAGAGTGAGCTAGAGAAACAATACCATAGAATTGAAGAAACCAATTAAAAAGTGTCCCAATTAACATTTCCCTTGTGGAAGAAGAGGGATTTTGGAATGCAATTAAATATTTAGAAAACACAAACATCAAATTTTAAAATATCTGAGAATAAAAGAAGAAACTTCAATTAAAACTCCAAAACTTGAGGCACAGAACTGTTTCTACCATTGGAGCATTTCAGACCTCTTATCAAATTGGAGCTTCAGTATCGCCTTCTCCCCATCATCCATCTTTTCTCACCCAGCCCTCCTCTCTCTGTCCCTTTCTTTGCCCAGAAACATTTCCTTGTGGATTTTGATGTGCCTGCAAGTACACCTGCTGGTCCTATCTACAGAATCAGGAACTTTAAGCCCATTCAGAGAATTTACATGACAAAAATAGAAGTAGATTTCCAGAGCTTTCAGCTTATGTAGCATAAGGTTTAAAAATACACCTTGTACATTTCAATCCCTTATTTAAAAAGAAAAAAAAAAAACCTTTTACATTTAGAAAAACAATTTCACTTCTATTCACGCAGGGGGATGACTCATTTCCCTAAGCTCTTTATTTTTTTAAACTTTTGAATCTAAGTCATAATAAGATTGCTCTAACACAAAGCTGTTGTAAGTACCCTGATTTTGCCTGAAATATCTAGGATTCTCACAGCAGTTTATAACAAAGGAAATAATTAATAATACAATTTTAAAAATTACTTCACTAGTTTTCCTTTAACAAGGTAAATACAGAAATTTTTAAACTAAATTCTATATGAGATTTGGAATTTGAAATTTCAGAATCAGGATTTGGAATTTGAGGTCTCATGATATTGGACATGTCCTGACTACACTTGGAAGAAAGTAGGTAGAACTGAAGTAAAGAAAAATAAGTTTAAAAGATAAAAATTGTCTCCTCGAGTCGACTTAAATCACTTAAGAAGTAAATAATATTTTTATGAAATTAAGAGGTGGAAAATCACCCAACAATAGTTATAGAACAGAAACTAATTTAATGAATTTTGGCGTGTAGTAGTTGTATCTTATTAGGAATAGAGGGGTAACACATGTCTAGTTTATTCAGATCTCATATCCTGAACTGATGTGTAAGAAGAGAAACGGAGTGTTGAAGTATGGAGACTCCAAGGAAGCAAGGAGAAAATTAGATACCCAAGAGAACAACACAATGAACAAATTTCCCTACCAGTTTTTACTTCTATGAAGGAATGTTAAACACACACACACACATACCACACATATAAATATGTGTTAAATATTAAGAAAAAGAGACAAGTTTGATAAACACTAGTCAACTTGAGGATCAGATATCTTTCTTTGTCTGCTGGTAACCTACTAGATTCCTAGGGATTTATATTAAGATTCCAGATTCTTCATTAATAATATCCAGACACCACAACCTCAACCACCAAGGTTAAAACTTTATCAAAGGAAATAATACAGGCTTCATTCTGAATTTGTTTTTTTTTAATAAAAATTTATTTATTTTAATTGGAGGCTAATTACTTTACAATATTGTATTGGTTTTGCCATACACTGATATGAATCTGCCATGGGTGTACATGTGTTCCCCATCCTGAATCCCCCTCCTACCACCCTCCCCATCCCATCCCTCTGGGTCATCCGAGTGCACCAGCCCCAAGCACCCTGTATCATGCATCAAACCTGGACTGGTGATTCATTTCACATATGATGATATACATGTTTAAATGCCATTCTCCCAAGTCATCCCACCTTTGCCCTATCCCAGAGTCCAAAAGACTGTTCTATACATCTGTGTCTCTTTTGCTGTCTCACACACAGGGTTATCATTACCATCTTTCTAAATTCCATATATCTGTGTTCTTATACTGTATTGGTGTTTTTCTTTCTGGCTTACTTCACTCTGTATAATCAGCTTCAATTTCATCTGCCTCATTAGAACTATGTATTCTTTAAATGTATTCTTTTTAATGGCTGAGTAATACTCCATTGTGTATATGTACCACAGCTTTCTTATCCATTCATCTGCTGATGGACATCTAGGTTGTCCTGGCTATTATAAACAATGCTGAAATGAACATTGGGGTACATATGTCTCTTTCTAGTCTGGTTTCCTCAGTGTATATGCCCAGCAGTGGGATTGCTGGGTCATATGAAAGTTCTATTTCCAGAAATCCTTGATATTCAAGCAGGCTTTAGAAAAGGCAGAGGAACCAGAGATCAAATTGCCAACATCCGTTGGATCATGGAAAAAGCAAAAGAGTTCCAGAAAAACATCTATTTCTGCTTTCTTGACTATGCCAAAGCCTTTGACTGTGTGGATCACAATAAACTGTGGAAAATTCTGAAAGAGATGGGAATACCAGACCACCTAACCTGCCTCTTGAGAAATCTGTATGCAGGTCAGGAAGCAACAGTTAGAACTGGACATGGAACAACAGACTGGTTCCAAATAGGAAAAGGAGTACGTCAAGGCTGTATATTGTCACCCTGCTTATTTAACTTATATGCAGAGTACATCATGAGAAACGCAGGACTGGAAGAAACACAAGCTGGAATCAAGATTGCTGGGAGAAATATCAATAACCTCAGATATGCAGATGACACCACCCTTATGGCAGAAAGTGAAGAGGAGCTAAAAAGCCTCTTGATGAAAGTGAAAGAGGAGAGTGAATCAACCTGCCTCTTGAGAAATCTGTATGCAGGTCAGGAAGCAACAGTTAGAACTGGACATGGAACAACAAACTGGTTCCAAATAGGAAAAGGAGTACGTGAAGGCTGTATATTGTCACTCTGCTTATTTAACTTCTATGCAGAGTACATCATGAGAAACGCTGGACTGGAAGAAGCACAAGCTGGAATCAAGATTGCCAAGAGAAATATCAATCACGTCAGACATGCAGATGACATCACCGTCATGGCAGAAAGTGAAAAGGAACTAAAAAGCCTCTTGATGAAAGTGAAAGAGGAGAGTGAAAAAGTTGGCTTAAAGCTCAACATTCAGAAAACGAAGATCATGGCATCTAGTCCCATCACTTCATGGGAAATAGATGGGGAAACAGTGGAAACAGCGTCAGACTTTATTTTTTTGGGCTCCAAAATCACTGCAGATGGTGACTACAGCCATGAAATTAAAGGATGCTTACTCCTTGAAAGAAAAGTTATGACCAACCTAGATAGCATATTCAAAAGCAGAGATATTATTTTGCCGACTAAGGTCCGTCTAGTCAAGGCTATGGTTTTTCCAGTAGTCATGTATGGATGTGAGAGTTGGACTATAAAGAAGGCTGAGCACTGAAGAATTGATGCTTTTGAATTGTGGTGCTGGAGAAGACTCTTGAGAGTCCCTAGGACTGCAAGGATATCCAACCAGTCCATTCTAAAGGAGATCAGCCCTGGGATTTCTTTGGAAAGAATGATGCTAAAGCTGAAGCTCCAGTACTTTGGCCACCTCATGCGAAGAGTTGACTCATTTGAAAAGACTCTGATGCTGGGAGGGATTGGGGGCAGGAGGAGAAGGGGACGACTGAGGATGAGATGGCTGGATGGCGTCACTGACTTCATGGGCGTGAGTCTGGGTGAACTCCGGGAGTTGGTGATGGACAGAGAGGCCTGGCGTGCTGCGATTCATGGGGTCGCAAAGAGTTGGACACGACTGAGCGACTAAACTGAACTGAACTGAACTGGCTATCTATTTTCACTATAAAGCCTATTTCAAGTCTACTTTGAATGAAAAATACCAGCAAATAGATATAGTTTGTATTGATTTGAACAGGTGTAGGAGTGACATAGTAAACATACTTCTGTAATAACTTGGATAACAGATTTATTTTAGAACTATGATAAACACATGAACCAAATGAACAAAGATCTGGCAAAAAAGCATTTCGACTCGATGATACTATTAACACAAATATGCTTGGGGCCTGATTACAATGACACCAGCAACAACAAACATATATGAAGCACGTACCATGTACCCTGTCCTGGCATAGGAGCTTATCATGCCTTATCTTAGTTAATCATCAAAATCATATTTGGAAGTAGGTGTTATTCAGAACAGGCCTTAGAGAAGTTCAATAGCTTGCTCACGGACACACAGAAACCCACACAGCCTGACTCCAGAGTCTAACTTCTTAATCAATAGATCGTCTTATAGTCAGGCTGCCGTGAGGTCCTGGAACTAGCTCAGCCGTCAAGACTAAGCATTATATTCCGCCTCAACCATTTTCAGTTGTGTGGAAATGACACATTCAGTTAACTTCTCTACATTTCCAGTTTCCCATTTTGAAATGTGCACATTTATCCAAGATATTTCTCCTTGTGGAATACAAACCGGAGAAATCTATATCAAAGACTTTCCGAAGTTAAAACTCACAGGGTAAAAAAAAAAAAAAAAAAAAAACCTCACAGGGTTATAGTGAAGATTAAATGTGAAGGCATGCTGTAACCTATAAATCACAAAATAACAGGAGGGGACTGGTGTTCTATGACAAGCCTAAGATTGTGAAGAGAAAGAGCAGAAAACTGTCTTGTTCTATTTTGCCAGATTGACTTGCTTCTCCTTGCACAAACACAGTCCCAATTATAGTGCTTGATTCACCTGAAAAGTAGAACAATAATCTCCCGACAGGCCAGTTTCATAAGTATAGATGTCAAAGCCTGGAAAGTGTACTTTTCATGACTGAAAATTTGAACTATGCATTTCCTAATATGGCATAGGCTTTTGTTGCATACCACTATTGATATACCGTACATAGTAACTATTCAATATTATTTTCATCTTGGATAAAGAACTGGAGAAATTTCAATTCCTAAGGTGACATCAAACAAACAGAAACTTTAAATCACCACCAGCTTTGGCTAGGAGTAATCACTAAAATAATGAGGATTACTAAGTCACTAATTCCCTGATCATTTGGTTCACAAATACCACTTTTATTTTTAAAACTCTCTCTCTCTCTTTATGTCTTTTACATTGAAGGAGACTCTGTTAAATGACATCTAAGAGAAATCCTTTATTGGTTGAAAATGTAGCTCACAAGCCAAGTGTATACTTGATTTGATAAGAATGACACACAAATTCTGGTCAGAGATTCTAATTTTAGTTTCACTTGACAGTGCTTATCACTGTGTCCTTTTTGGAAGTCACCAGGCCTTTGATTCTCATAACTGCATTGCTATTTGGTAACAATTATTGGAAAGCTTTGGAAACATTATTTAAGTCCCCTAAACTTCAATCTTCTCATCTGTAAAGTGGAGAATATTATAGTCTTTACCTAATAGGGTTTTTTTTTTAAGGATTAAAAAGTAATAGTGGATAATAATGAATTTAAGAGTGTTTTTTACGTAATGTTTGGTAAAACAAAATCTAGTATGATTGTTATAAATACCATCATCACCATCCATCAGCATTTTCTCTGGTTGCTTCTTCTCACTCTCACTTACTGGAGCCTCTTCTATTTAACCCTTCAACACTGTTTCTTTAGGGATCAAAATTAAGCCCAGTGTTCTTTTCATTATATATATGTGTGTGTATATATATATATATATATATATATACACTCCCTGAAAGTTCGCTGTTCTCATATTAACTATTTCAATATTTGCCAATTTTTATTCTTCCAACCATTCAATAACACTTTGGGGCACCCATTTTATGCCAGTCACTCTTTAAAGTTTGGGGAATATAGCAGTGACCAGAACAGACAAAATCTTTGTCTTTATTCAAACTGCATTCTAGAAAGAGAGAAGGAAAGACACACCACATGAGTGGACCAGTGGATGAATAAATCCATGAATGAAGGAATGTCAAATGGTAAAGGCCACAGAGAAAAGTACAATGGAGTAAGAGGAAATAAGGAGTGTCAGAGGCAAGGAGAGACTTCTGCCCTATAAAGTGCAACACAGAAGTCTTACTGATATAATGACATTTGAAAAAAAGGCTGTAGAAAGGTAGATACCAAGCTAAGCTTCTAACTAAGAGCAGAACACTCCTGGAAGAGAGAACAGCAAGTGCAAAGATCCTGAGGCTCGAGTGTGATTAGAGTATTTGGCCAACTTGGCAGCAGTACAGTTATCTAGATTAATGTTTCATGCCATGACTTTGATAAAATTTCTAATTAATTATAATAATTTGTAGATTAAACTTAATGTTTATACAAATTAACTGAATGTATTTTTTTGTTTCTTCTAGTTTTTTATCTTTTATTTTTATTCTTTTTGTTATTTAAAAGAGCCTCTAGTAGAATGTGTATGGAAGAACAATACTGAGAATCTTTATTCTGTTATTGATATTAACAATGGATGTTTTTATTATTTCACTATTCAGAATGATATAAATGTAGGTTTTTGGTAGACAATCAATTTAAGGCAAATAGTTTGCTTAGATTTTTTTTCTCATCGTGCAAGGATAAAAATGTAGTATTTGCTTATTTTTTTTGCACCTAGTGAGATAATAATTTATTTCCTTCTCCTTTACCTGTTAAAGTAGTGAACTACATTAATAGATTTTTCTAGTATATTGTTTAAGATTTTACACTTAAATTTTTGATAGGTCATAATTTTCCTTTTTCACACTGTTCTGATTTTGATGCCAAGGCTATAAAATTAGAAATGTTTGGGAATACCAGACCACCTGACCTGCCTCCTGAGAAATCTGTATTCAGGTCAAGAGGCAACAGTTAGAACTGGACATGGATCAACAGACTGGTTCCAAATCGGGAAAGGACTAGGCTATATATTGGCTATATCAAGGCTATATATTGTCATCCTGCATATTTACCTTATATGCAGAGTACATCATGTGAAATGCCAGGCTGGATGGAGCACAAGCTGGAATCAGTATTGCCAGGAGAAATATCAATAACCTCAGATACACAGATGAAAACACACTTAGGGCAGAATGTGAAGAACTGAAGAGCCTCTTGATGAAAGTGAAAGAGGAGAATGCAAAAGCTGGCTTAAAACTCAACATTCAGAAAACTAAGATCATGGCATCTGGTCCCAACACTTCATGGCAAATGGATGGGGAAACAATGGAAACAGTGACAGACTTTATATTTTTGGGCTCCAAAATCACTGCAGATGGTGACTGCAGCCATGAAAGTAAAAGATGCTTACTCCTTGGAAGAAAAGCTATGACCAACCTAGACAGCATATTAAAAAGCAGAGACATTACTTTGCCAACAAAGGTCCATCTAGCCAAAGCTATGGTTTTTCCATGGTCATGTATGGATGTGAGAGTTGGACTGTGAAGAAAGCTGAGCACCGAAGAACTGATGCTTTTGAAATGTGGTGTTGAAGAAGGCCCTTGAGAATCCCTTGGCCTGCAAGGAGATCCAACCAGTCTATCCTAAAGGAAATCAGTCCTGAATATTCATTGAAAGGATTGATGCTGAAGCTGAAGCTCCACTACTTTGGCCACCTGATGCGAAGAACTGACTCATTGGAAAAGATCCTGATGCTGGGAAAGATTGAAGGCAGGAGGAGAAGGGGACGACAGAGGACGAGATGCTTGGATGGCATCACCAACTCGATGGACATGAGTTTGAGAAAGCTCTGGGAGTAGGTGATGGACAGGGAAGCCTGGCATGCTGCATTCCATGGCGTTACAAAGAGTTGGACACGACTGAGCAACTGAACTGAACTGTTGAATGACTAGAGTAATAGAGTTCTAGAATGGTAGATCTCACCTGTTTTTCTTCATTGTTATTTTAAAACATATTAACCATTTTCCTCTATCATATTTATTTCATATATTTTTCATGTTTTATATAAATTTTTATTATGAAGATTGTAAATGTTATTTTCATCTCAACAAATTTACCACTCTTTTCCCCCTAATATTGCTCAGTGTTCCCCAGGAACTCTTTCTTCAAATAGATCACCAGTCTTTGAGAGGGAAAGCCATGTATATAGGGTTTTGTATAGATTAAATATCCACTTTACTTTTAAGCTCATAGAGTCTTGTCCACATGAAAATCTCTTTTAACTCTGGTTAAAGATATTTAATATTCACATCATGTTTTTAAATTAATTATTAATGCAAAAGTGTTTATTTAATTCATATGGAATTTAGTCATTATTTGATATTTACTTATTCCTTGATAGATTTTGTTTTATAAAGATTGTTTTGATACTTGTGAAACATTTAAATTAATAATACACTGTAATTTACTTAATCACCTCTATTTTGAATACATGAAAGAATGAATGACTATGAATACTTATTTCTTTGGTTTTGTTTTGCTAACTGTTGCTAAGTTGCTTTTCCAAAAGGGTTCAGTTCCAACAAAAATAAAAGGTGCTAGTTTCATTATATAGATAGACCATAAATACAGAAGATTATATATTTTGCTTGTTGTCTTTTGTTGATTTATCAATGTTAAACAGATTTATTTTTATAAATTTGTGTCATGTTTTTACAATTCCTTACTCTATTTTTTTACTTTATAATTTTATTTAAACACACAAAGGAATGAATACAAACTATTAAATTATTTCATAAATTTGAAATAAAACAAATCTGTCAGGTTAAAAAAATCACACTAAGTAGCTTTCATTTTTTCTGTTTTATATTTTTTGTATTTTTCTTCATAGATTTGTTTAAAATGTGCTGCATATGATTAATGTAGATTTACATGAATGAATAAGAGTTGACATAATTATGTCAAATCCTATGATTTGAGGTTCAAATGAAGTCTCCATGGAGCAAAATATATCTGAGTTTATGTTAAATTAAATATTACCAAGCTTGCCTGTAATTTTCAAGTGGTCTGAGATTCTTAGTGTGATAGAAACCATAACACTAGATTTTTGTCCTCCAAATTGGATGGAACATGTTTGGCAGCAATGTAGGGACAAATGACATGAATCCGCAGATTTTAATTCACTGTGACTAACACTCTAAATATGGGGGATGTGGACAAGGTCTCATCAATCCAGTATGGCAAAATAATATGGTTATTAATAGTTCAATTTTTTTAAAAAATCTATGCTTCAGATGGATAACTCAATCTAAGAGCTTTATCTGTCACAGCAATTTTGAAACAAAGAAGATAATAAACTTCATATGGATCATTTTTGGCAGCGAGGGATGCAGCAGAATTCCATCGGTAGAGTGCTTTAATGGAAAAACCTGCTTGTCCAAAAGAGCAGGATGGGAAGCAAAATGGTTCCCATGAATGAGGAGAGGCAGAGTGAAAATACAGAACCAGTAGTTGAAGCAAAAGTGAAAGTAAAAGTCGCTCAGTGGCGTCTGACTCTTGAGTCCCCACAGGCTGTATAGTCCATGGAATTCTCCAGGCCAGAATACTGGAGTGGGTAGCCTTTCCCTTCTCCAGGGGATCTTCCCAACACAGGGATCAAACCCAGGTCTCCCACATTGCAGGCGGATTCTTTACCAGCTGAGCCAGGAGGGAAGCCCAGTTGAAGCAAATAAGATGCAAACAGCTGCAAGTTAGCAAGGCTGTGCTGGGTAGGTAGTTTGAATGTCTGGCTACTATGAATTGGGTGTGAAAAGTGAAAATTGCTCAGTTTGTGTCTGACTCTTTGCCACCCCATGGACTGTAGCCCACCAGGCTCTTCTGTGTATGGTATTCTCCAGGCAAGAATACTGGAGTGAGTAGCCATTCCCTTCTCCAGGGGATCTTCCCAACCCAGGGATTGAACCCGGGTCTCCTGCATTGCAGGTGGATTCTTTACCATCTGAGCCATCAGGGAACCCTCTGAATTGGATGTGAGATTGGGTCAGTTATCAATATGTTGAGAAGCGCAGAGGAGATAAGTTAAGGAGTCCTGTGACCTTGGCTCATCCACTACCAGCGTGGCCTTCAGCACATCATTCACCAGCTTCACTTTTAGAAATAACATTACCTATTTACTCACAGGATCAAGTGATCTCAATACGAAGAAAGAGCTTTGATAGGGTTAAAGTGATTTATAAATGAAAGGGGAAAATACCCTTTACTTGTATGATATCAAAAATGCAAACATGAATAATTATTAACTGTGGTTTTTATTTTTCTATCAATAATGGGAACATGAATTTAAGTCTATACCAAATACTATTTTAGATTTTATATATGAGCACTTAAAAGAATGGGCCTGTTGAATGGGTTTAAGTTTCCTAAATTTTATGTCCCTTGCCCTAATTACTATAATTGTATAATTAAAGATTTCCCCAAAGGAATAACTCTATATTTATACCTAATCTGCCCACTGTGGTGTTGGAGAAGCCTCTTGAGAGTCCCTTGGACAGCAATGAGATCCAACCAGTCAATCCTAAAGAAATCAACCCTGAATATTCATTCGAAGGACTGATGCTGAAAGCTCCAATATTTTGGCCACCTGATGTGAAGAGCTGACTCACTGGAAAGATCTGGATGCTGGGAAAGATTGAGAGCAGGAAAAATGGGGCGAGAGAGGATTAGGTGGTTGGATGGCATCATCGACTCAATGGATATGAGTTTGAGCAAACTCCAGGACATATTGAAGGACAGGGAAGTTTGGGTGCTGCAGTTCATGGGGTCGAAAAGAGTCGGACATGACTTAGCAACTGAAAAACAAAAATAACAACCTGCTCACATCTTTAATAATTTCTTTCTCACTCACTGCCTTTTTGTGTTGTGATATGCAGAAGCATTATGACCTTTCACAGAAGTATTGACTTTTTCCTGTTACAGAAGCTATATATCCTTATTGCTGAAAGATTTTTAAAATGTCAAAACTATAAGAGGAAACCCAAAATTCCCCTTAAATCCCTCTACCCAGAGATATATATTGTTTTTCTTTCTACCCAAATATATATTTCTTTTCACTTTCTCTCTCTCAGTACATATAAAATTAGGAGTGTAATTTGTATTTTTTTAACAGTTGCAGATTTTTTATCAGAATATTGTAAATTACTTCAAGGAAGTCTGCATGCTTTGTGCGGGACTTTAACTTTTAAGAAAAGGTGAGGCTTCTCAGAACGCAATACTTCATTCATAATCCTACACAGCATCTGTGGCGATAAAGGCCAAATTTCAAAATAAAAAAATTCCCAGAAAATTTAATAACGGGGTATTAACAGTTTTGTTTTCCTTCTGAGTAGGATCTACATCAGAATTGCTACCTTCACTAAAGCCTATTCGTTCTTTGATGTTTGATTTTATCTTGCCAGATTGTTCTTTGCTTGCTTTATTTTCATGAGTGATGATGGGGGTTTTTAATCTGCCATGTTCATCTATCTATTTGGCAAACTGTTACTTAATACCTAGGATATGCGTGGTATTATAGAGCCAGGAGAAGAAAACGTGACTAAAATTCTTTTGATTTGAAGAGTAAAATCTGCCTAAAGAACAGGCTGGTATTCGTGAAGTTTGAGAAGAAACTGAATTACAAAAGCCATCACAGTATAACAGACTGAAAAACATTTTGTTTTAAAAGATGCAAATACAACTGTGGCTAGTTGAGCTTTTATATTTATATATTACTAATAGCATGAGGGAAAAACTAAAGGTAAAAAGTCTTCATTAAGAAGAATGAAATAATGTTGTTTGCAGCAACATGGATGAACCTGGAGATTATCATACTAAGTGAAGTCAGAGGGAGAAAAATAAATATCATATGATACCACTTATATGCAATGCAGAAACTCTAAAAAATGACGTAATTGAACTCATTTATAAAACAGAAACAAATTCACAGACTTAGAGAACAAATTTATGGTTATCAGAGGGGAAGAGTTGGGAAAGGACTAGACTGGGATTTGGAGACTGGCATGTACCCACTGCTGTATTTAAAATACAAAGCCACGCAGAACGGATGCATGTATGTGTATGGCTGAGTCCCTTTGCTGTCCACCTAGAACTATCACAACATTGCTAATCTGCTGTACTCCGATGTAAAATAAAAAGTTTATAAAAATAAAATAACCAACAAGCACCTACTGGATAGCACAGGGAACTCTGCCCAATATTCTGTAATAATCTAAATGGGAAAAGAATTTGAAAAAGAATAGATACATGGGTATGTATAACTGAGGCACTTTGCAGTACACCTACTAAGACCACATTGTTAATCAACTATACTCCAATATAAAATTTTAAAAATTAAAAAGAAAAAGTAACAAGAAAAGAAGAATTAGCAAGTTAATGAGGATAGCTATGCTCCATCACTGTCACATGATGTATTATATTGCTAAGTATTGATGAAAGGGAGGGCCACAAAAACTGTCTTTTCAGGATTAAAAACATAGCTCCAAAATTAAGAAGTGCTGTAGAAATAACTGGTTTTTCCGAACTTTTCCTTTGAGATTGCACAAAAATAACTAAACTATCACTTGGAAAATTCTAGGAAATAAAAATGTGAAGCTAATGAGAAGAGACAGGTGCTAAGTCATGTCAGCCTTGTAGCTGGACTTTCTCAGCTAAAGAAAAGCGATGGGCACCTGGTCCTCTGAATGGAATGATGGCTTTATTTCATCCACAACTAAAGAAAATATTACCTAGGTTTTGACTGGGTGCTAAGAAATACACAGCTAAAAGGAAAGAATCATATATATATATATTTTTTTTTTTTCTTTTCTCCATTGAGTTTCTTTAGCTGTGAACTTGAATCTTCAGCTACAAGAATGAAATACTTCAGAAATTTATGGGTTCTATTAGCAACCAGCTAAGAGACTTCTTAACCTCCACTTTAATGTGTCAAAAGTACATATCACGATAGGTGGAGGGGGAATATGTTACCAAAATAAGAAAACTTTGGGGATTAATTCTTCATCTCTTAAGGCTCAGATAAAATATACAGAAAAAGCTAAGCTCTAAGAAAAATCAAAACAGATTCTGACTACAGCACTAGTTATAGAATGAAAAATGACTTCCCCTGCTCTTGGCTTTCTGGATCAGAGTTGTAAAGAATGGAATGTATCAGCATTATGCTGCTAAGTCTCTTCAGTCGTGTCCGACTCTGTGTGACCCCATAGACAGCAGCCCACCAGGCTCCTCCGTCCATGGGATTTTCCATGGCAGGAGTACTGGAGTGGGGTGCCACTGCCTTCTCTGTATCATGGCAATCCCAAAATATTATTTTTGTTATTTTGCTATAGAATTAAGTAAAGAAGAAATCCAAAGATATATATCATGGTGGTTTATAAATTTTTGTTTACTTTTGGTGGTAATATTTCATCTGAATTAGGTGACCTGTAAAACATGCATTTGTACCAGGTAAAAATGGATAAATGTCATGGAAACTTGTGACATTTATGCTGCCTTACAAAATCTCTGCTAATAGGGTGGTGTGAAGCAATGTAATCCATTAAAAAGTAAAGAAAAATAATGTAGTGTGTGACTATTATTTCTGAGCTCATGCCAATGTTTAAACTAATACTGATGTATTTTTAAAGGCCTCAGATATTCACCAGGTGGCAGTCTTTTCCTTAAGTGTGGTCAAAACAAACTTGATCTGCTTTATCTCATCTTTATTAAAAGAAACAATGTGATTTATGGAAGGAGATGTTCTGCATTTATTCTCATAATGTTGCATTTAAATGACCTGCCTCCTCTGAACACACACTCCCTAAAATATCCTTAAAGGAACTTGTTTATTCTCCCATGAGATCATCGCTGATCATTTCCTTTTATCATGATTTTTCTTTTTCTTTCTCTGTATTCAGAGTGAAACTACATTGTATCTGATAATTAGCAACATATTTTGACTATATTTATTTAGACTTCACTGTAGTTTTTTCAGATGGCTTAGTGGTAAAGAATCCACAGGCTGAAACAGGAGAAGAGACGTGGGTTCAATCCCTGGGCTGGGAAGATCTCCTGGAGGAAGAAATGGCAACACACTCCAGTATTCTTGCCTGGAGAATCCCAGGAACAGGGGAGTTTGCCTCCTGAGGTCTGCATCACCTAATCACCATTACTGAGCATCGTGATGGAAATGTCAGTCTTTAAACATAAATCAAATTAGCTACTTGGTTCTGAAATGAATGAATGAATGTTGCTGCTGCTGACAATACTAACTCAAATGTCAATACACTAGGCACTCATTTTACCTGAAAGTGAAAATGTGAGTTGCTCAGTTTTTGTGTCCAGTTCTTTGCGACCCCCATGGACTATAGCTCTAGCCTGCCAGGCTCTTCTGTTCATGGACTTTTCCATTCCCTTCTCCAGGGGATCTTTCTGACCCAGGGATTGAACCTAGGTTTCCCACATTGCAGGCAGATTCTTTACCTTCTGAGCTACCAGGGAAGCTCCACGTTACATGAAGTACTTAAAATTTCTAATTCTTATAATTGTGAGAGGTAGCCATTACCATTTTGCTTGTTTATTTCAAGTTAAATAATCATCATTGGGTCATGTAAGTAGTAAGGGGGTAGAACTAGGACTGTATTCCTATCTGTCTAAATCCAAACCTGGCCCTCTTCTACCAGGAAACATTTCCTGTTATACATAATTAAGCCTTAAAATAATTATTTATATTTATATTTTTCCTTATTCTACCCAATTTTAAAGGCTGGAATTAAAGTAATATTTATGATGAATATTTATATTTGATCCTAGACCAAAAAAAGTGAATTTTAATCCTGGCTCAAGAATGAATGATCTCAGTAATCTTGGGCTAGTTTCCTAAACTAGTATAGATTTTATTTTCTTGATACCTGTATAAGGTAATGGTTGTAGGAGTCAGTGTGTGTATGTGTGTGTTGGAGAAGTGGGGGCAAAAGACGGGGAGAAAGGTGGTATAAGTATGATATCAAAATGCTCTCTGATTTCCCAAAGTTAAGTTTGAATCTTTGCTTTTTAATTGAGATCATCAGGCAGCATAGGCTTGGTTTAAGGAGATCACGGTATAGTAAAGTAAAAGTCATCCAAAACAGGTGCTAGAACACATGATTTAATAAACATTACTTGCAAGTCAAACATTAAGTTTATGCTGAAAAGCACTGAATAGAATACACTTTAAGTTTCTTTCCTAAAGCTGGTAACTTTAGGTCAGACCAGAAGAATCAAAGGTACCTCAGATGATAAAGAAGATGAATGGGCTCTGATATGCTAGAATAAAATATGCAAGAGAAGTATGTAAATACAACTGGAAAATCAATATTGCATAAAAAAACAAAATGGATGAGTATACATATTATAAATTATTACTTCTATTTATCTCGATGTTGCAATTGATTGCTAGATTAGATTCCTTGGGGTCAAGGGCTACTATGTGGTCATATTTTAACATTATCTTGGCCACATAGGCAGCTAAAGGAATTTTAAAGATAGCATAATAAGCAGAAGAATGGCAGGATTCCTTTACTGACTGTTTGCTTACCCAGACCATTCTCCTAACTTTGCTGTCTCTTTCAGTTGCTCCACTCCAGTGAACTTGGAGGAGCAAAAGCCAGTGACTTTGTACAAGAATAATGTAATGATTCCACATTTGCTAGGCCTGTCAATGTGGATGATGGCATATATACCCAGTTTCTCCAAGATCAATGTGCCTGTACATAACTATACATAGGGCTTCCCCAGTAGCTCAGTGGTAAAGAATCTGCTTGCCAATGCAAAAGACGAGAGTTTGATTCCTGGGTTGGGAGGATTCCCTGGAGAAGGAAATGGCAACTCACTCCAGTATTCTTGTCTGGAAAATTCCATGGACAGAGGAGCCTGGTGGGCTACAGTTAATGGGTCACAAAAGAGTTGGACATGATTGAGGGACTAAAACAACAATTAAGATGAATATACATAGAGATATGTATATAGGAGCATATATTTTTCCAATTTAAAAATAATATATGTTCATTGTAGAGATTTTAGAGAAGACAGAAAAACACAAAAAAGAAAAGCATGCACTTTATCCCAATATTCAGAGATAACTAATACTAACATTTTGCTGTGTATTTGTGACTGGCATCCAAGGACCCTCACCACCTGATATTCACGCCTTTGTACAAGAAGACTCCTTTCACACTGAATCAGGCTGACCTGTGTGAGCATTAAAATCATTTGAAACTGGAAAAGAGGAATAATATGATTCTATACTACTCGTGCTTGGCGAAAAACATTCCAGGTGATTTTTCCAGATAAACTTTAGAATCTCTTTCAAATGTCAGAAACCATCTATGATTTTTAAGAGAAGCAGTTCCATTATTTTTATTATGAAGGGGTGTGCATGCATATATGTGTGTACACATAAGTGTGTGTAGCTGTACATGGATATGTGTGCATCCCTTGCTATCTTTGGGGATGGATTCTAGGACCTCCACCTTGGATACCTCCACACACACATACACATGGGCTTCCCAGATGGCTCAGCAAGTGATGTCTGTCTGCAATGCAGGAGACACAGGAGCCCTGGATTCAGTCCCTGGATTGTGATGATCCCCTGGAGTAAGATATGGCAACCCACTCCAGTATTCTTGCTTGAAGAATCCCATGACAGATGAGCCCCATTGGCTACAGTTCATGGGGCCACAAAGAGTCGGACATGACTGAACAAGCACACACGTGTGCACACATGCGCGCGCGCACACACACACACACACACATATATATACTGTGCTGTGCTAGGACATGACTTAGTGACTAAACAACAACAAAATAATTGATTAAGGTGATTAATGAAAATGAACTCCCAAAAGTTTATCACCAAAGCTCACATTTCAAAGTTTAGTTTCCCCTTGCTCTTGACGTGAAAGTGAAAGTTGCTCTGTCGTGTCTGACTCTTTGCGACCCCATGTACTGTCACCAGTAAATCCTCCGTCCATGGGATTTGCCAGGCAAGAATACTGGAGTGGGTTGCCATTCCTTTCTCCACAGGATATTCCTGACCCAGGGATTGAACCCTGGTCTCCTGCACTACAGACTGCTTCTTTACTGATTGAGCCACCAGTAACCCTCTCTCTTACTTTAAAATAAACTCAGTCTTCATACAAGTGCTAAGGCTTCTCAAGCAATTTACTTTAAGAACTTTTAGCCTCTTCAACACACATAAGCATTTTTAATTAAATTGAATTTAATAAGCATAAAATGCTCAAATGACATCAAGGTGGAGGTGCATGTACTGAGCTTTCTAAATGCCAGCCATATTAGCATGCTGCTGCTGCTGCTAAGTCGCTTCAGTCGTATCCGACTCTGTGCGACTCCATAGCCTATTAGTGTGCTAACCATCTAATCGTTACAACAACCTGGTGAGCAGGGACTATTATCTCCTTCTTATTTATGAGAAAGTCAAGGCTCAAACAATTTGCCTAGACGATAAGATAGGATTTACAGCCACGTCTTTCTCTCTCAAACCTCTTTACCATCTTTCCCTCCTTCCTTGTCCACAAACAGAAAATAAGGACTTTGTTTTGTATTTTCTTACCATCAGATGGAAATGCCTCAATGCTCGAAGCTTTGCTTTATTGGTTGAGATTGTTTTTTATCCTTTTTTTTTTTTCACTTGAGTTTCAGAAAGACTAAAAGCTTTTTGCTCTTGTGCATTCCAAACATATTTAATGATGATGATGATGACTTTTATAATAAATGTGATAAGTTGAGAGGAAGGAACAAGAGATTTCTGGAGGACTGCTTATCTATAATTTGCTGGTCATCAAGAAAAAGAAAATGTCAATGTGTATTATCTTATGAGTCAGAATGACCAGCTAGTTTAAACCACTTTATCATGTTAACAGTGAAACACAGTCTATCTTTTAAAAATTCTTCCATTTAGGGCAGAATCATTCAGATCACTCATGATTGCTAGTTGCCAGCTGACTAAAAGAAATCTAGGCTCTATCTATGTTGTAACAGCATTTGAATTCCCTGCTGTGGAATAATAGGAATCAATTTAATTTTTAGACTTTCAAAGTACTTATTAGTAAAAATACTTTATATTGGTTTCTATTTGACATTATAAAGATCACATTGGGGATAATTTTCAGCTTTTTCATATTAATGGTGGACAATATTATAAACATTTTCTATTGACATTTTCCATCCAGAAATAAAGAAAGGATAATGGATGATGTGTCCAGCTATGTCTCACAAAAGGATAAGTATTTTGGGAAGTTGTTGTTTAGTCACTAAGTTATGTCCAACTCTGTGACCCCATGGACTGTAGCTCGCCAGGCTCTTCTGTCCAAGGAATTCTCCAGGCAGGAATACTGGAGAGAGTTGCCATTCCCTCCTCCAGGTGATCTTCCCAAGCCAGGGATTGAAACTGTGTCTCCTTCATTGCAGGTGGATTCTTTACCATCTGAACCACCAGGAAGGAGAATATCTTTAATACTTATAATTCTCTCCCTCTCTTGCCTTCACTCTCTCTCTGAATTTTGATAGTAAATATGATGATGGTATTTAGTTTCACTTACCGTGAATATCCAGGATATAACAGAAGCAAATCAAAAAGGGTAACCTCAACTGGTTAACCACTGAGGAAGTGGAAATGTTTTCACTCTGCAGGGGGCAGCTCTGAAGACTAGAACATATAGGCTGCCTTGCACAGAACATTTAAGAAGGACTATATGAAATTCATGAGTCTGGAGAAGTAAATTACTTGCTTTAAAGTCTAGCAACTAAAATCAAATGAAGACAAGAGATAAAAGTAAACTCTATCTCTTCCCAGTAGCCAGGGATATATTTATTAGCATCGATATCAATTAAAAACGTCCCTTATTTTTAGTCATGGGTTGGATGCATATTTACATTAACTTGCTCATGCCAATCTCCTATTTCATCCTTTGATTTCCTGATTACATAATAGGTATTCTTTCTAAAGCCACAAATCGCATTAGCATATCCACAGAAATTATTTTTTGAAATCCCCTAGGAGCACTGAGATAGAAAGGAAAAGGGTAAACAATTAAATTCTCCTGTGCTCTCCCTAAATAGGGTTTCTAGTTCCAATAATTGCATTTTTCAAATGAAAAAGAAGGCATGCTCTCCAGAAGGTAAATTGCCAGTGCTGAACTTTATCTTTTAGTGTATGTTGTATTATTAGTATATTTGTTTGTCAATAGGAAGACAGAGATTATGACATAATACGTAATAACAGTATATTATGTTGTTATTACATGTCACCTTATGAAACACTTTTACAGAACTTTAACACCACTAGACATTAAAGAAGCAAGTAAGTGAATTCTATGATTCCAATTAATACTGAGAAAACCAAGGCTCAGAATGATTTTCAGAGGCTTGTCCTGTTAGCAAGTGTTGAACAGGGCTAGAAGTCAGCATTTCTGTCACTCAATTCTACTCTTCCCTGGCATTTCATAGCTTCTAATTACTTCTAATGACTTAGTATCTATTGAGCAACTAAATTATAAATGGTATCATAATAGACAAGATAGAGGCACAGCCTAAATATGTAACTCTAGAGGCAGTTTTAAATTTATGTAACTCATATCCTAAATAGGATAATTAGCTAATCATTTTAATGATTCCTACCCAAATTGGCACAGTGGCTGGAGCCAGATAGCCTGGTGATGATTTTCCGTGACTCTTGAGTACCAGCACCGAATTTCCTGGTTCTGTGTTCTGGGATGTGTCACTAATACTTTTTTGTGCTTTCATCTCCTCATCTGTAAATGGGGAGAACAATGGGACCAACCTTCACCAGATAATGTGAAGATGAAATGAGATAATGCAAATAAAATTCTTATCATGAATTACTGGCATGATGACAAGTTCAATAAATATTCATCATTCAGGCTATCTGCAGGTTGGATGCTAGATATTGGTTTATAGATTCTTTTGGTCAGGTTAAATTCCAAACACTTTTCCCTCTTCTATAAAACAAAGTGATTGGGTTAGATGATCTCCAAGGTCTCTTGAAATTATAAAATTTGACACTCTTTTTAGTAGGGCTTTCAAATCAAAATTTCTTCAACTGAAATACTCTAGGATCTTAACTACTGAATGGATAAGTAATGTTTAGCAAAGTATTTTTCCCAAAGAAGGGAAAGTATAATAAATGCATTAGTGAAATTGGAAGATTACTTTGTATTAAATACCACTTAATCACTCATATTTAGGATGCTGCTACTGCTGCTGCTGCTGCTAAGTTGCTTCAGTCGTGTTCGACTCTATGAGACCCCATAGACAGCAGCCCACCAGGCTCCCCCATCCCTGGGATTCTCCAGGCAAGAATACTGGAGTGGGCTGCCACTTCCTTCTCCAATGCATGAAAGTGAAAAGTGAAAGTGAAGTCGCTCAGTCGTGTCCGACTCTTAGCGACCCCATGGACTGCAGTCTACCAGGCTCCTCCATCCATGGGATTTTCCAGGCAAGAGTACTAGAGTGGGGTGCCATTGCCTTCTCCTCGTATTTAAGATAGTCATTTGAAATCTCCCCAGAGCAAGGTTATCATGGTATAATGCAACCATACCTAACATGAGGTGTACAACTATAGGTATTCTGTAGTTTTCAACATTCTCTAAGTCAGCAGTTCTCAAAGTGTTGTCTCCAGACCAGAAGTATTAGTGTCACTTTCATACCTGTGAGAAACACAAGTCCCAGGGACCTCTTCCAGACCAGCTATACAGAGACTCTTGGGGTGGGATCCCACAAACTGAAGTAAGAAGAACTCCCAGAAATGCTGATGGTACTGAAGATTCAGTACTAGTGTCTAAGTGAAGAGTGAAAAAGAAAGTACTGCTTCTGATAAACATTTACTAAAGCAGCTGAAACTGAAATTGAATCTGGCCTTAGAAGACATCAAAGAGAAAGGTCTGCTGGAAATAATTAGATGTCAAGTAACCAATCAATTGACTGAAAAAAGGGAGCTGAGAAGTCACTGTTGGTTATTCCCTATGGAGAAATACGGCACTAAGGAGGTTAAAGAAAAGTTCAGTAAAATCAGCAGAGAGTATCAGAGTAATGATTCCAGCCAGGAAGCAGTCTCATTAAGAATACATAATCTCCCATCTCCCTGCCCAGTGTGGAGAATGACAGGTTCTCCATGCTGTATACTACATGAAAAGAAATAAAGTATTGCCCTTTCCATTTTTGATAGTAAAAATGAAAACACTAAGGACTCAGTATCTTGATTTATGAAGAAGTACATGAAATAGGGAAGAAAATAATTAATAATCTGTGCCCATCTATTTATCTGGAAAAACCTAAATATCTTCATTAGATGTGGCACTGAGAAAAGTTTTTAACATACTAACCATCATAAACATTTAAACAATATACAAGGGAAAGGACATATAATCAATGTCAAAGCGATTGGAAGACAGGTGACTTTATGCACTTCAAGATCCTCCCTATCATCTGTAGATCAATCCCAAACCCCTTTCTTAAGACCAAAATGTCTGATAAGCTCCTAGATGTCAATGTCAATAAAGCGAAAGCTGAGTATATCCAAGCAGGTCTCATACACCTCTTTTAGAGACTCTATCTCAGCTACTGGAATTAACTTTCCCCAGTTATAAACCAAACATTCATCGTTCTCCTTCAGGACTTTCTCCTGCTCCCCAGATGCCCTCCACCCAGTAATATTTTGTATTTACAAACTCTAGTCAGTTTGGTTTCATAATTACCCAAGGATTGATTTCTCTTTCCATTGTGATTCAGTTCAGTTCAGTCACTTAGTCGTGTCTGACTCTTTGCGACCCCATGAATTGCAGCATGCCAGGCCTCCCTGTCCATCACCAACTCCTGGAGTTCACTCCAGACTCACATCCATCGAGTCCGTGATGCCATCCAGCCATCTCATCCTCGGTCGTCTGCTTCTCTTCCTGCCCACAATCCCTCCGAGCATCAGAGTCTTTTCCAGTGAGTCAACTCTTCGCATGAGGTGGCCAAAGTACAGGAGTTTCAGCTTTAGCATCATTCCTTCCAAAGAAATCCCAGGGCTGATCTCCTTCAGAATGGACTGGTTGGATCTCCTTGAGTCCAAGGGACTCTCAAGAGTCTTCTCCAACACCATTGTGATTACGTTTACTCATATCCCCATGATATTTTTCCTGTCTCTCTTCACAACTAGACTCTAGAAAACAAAAGTCATGTCTCCTCCCCAGTGACGGGGCTCAGACCTGGCCCAAAAAAGCATATGCAAATTGTAAATTGTTCCCTGGAGAATGTACTGGAAGAAAAAGCTGAGTAATCTGAAATCTCAAGCCCCCATGATTTCGGGAGGCAATCATGCATTGCATCTTATTCCAGAGAAAGAAATTCACATGTGACGCATTTGTCAAAGAGTCTATTTCCTGGGTCGCATCTGTCACATTTTAAGCTCTAAGTAAGTGTTCTGATCATCAGATTTGTGTGTTTTCATAATAGATCCTTTTTCTTGACTCATTTTAAGACAAGTTATGCTGATTTTGACCACTTGGATATTATTGTTCTTAGGTTTTAACACTCAGCTTCAGTGACCTCAATAAAATTAATGGTAATATGTTCCAAGGTCTTTGAGGGTGGCCTGTAAGACTGCAAATTAGGCAGACAGAGTAAACACAAAATGGCTTTCATGATCAGAAGAATCTTCTAAGGAATTTAATTTATGAGATAAAAAATCTTGTCAAGAATGTATGTTACCTACCAGATGCTGGCTAATGGAAACTTTTATTCCAAATGATGTTGCCACACTTAAGAGATGCATTGTCTAAGTAAGTCACAGATAAACAGCCAAGCTCTAATGGGGCTCGTCTGCCCCCCTCTCTCCCCAACAAACACCAAGGACCTCTTTTATGTGCCATCCTGTATACATTTCCTGGAGTAACAACCTCTCTTTTATTGTACAAGATACCAGGAACTCTGAGGTAGGTTGGAGTTGCTCTTTCCAAATTACGAAGTTCAAACCAAAAGATACAACTTTTGTTGATTCTCAGTGTCTTTGCTGAAGACGAATTCTAGAATGTGCAAACAGACAAAAATTCTTGGCTTACGAACTGATATAAAAGAAATCCTCCAGAAACGCAAGGCCTGGGATATTTCAGACTCCTGACAGATTGCAAACCTTTACTGCCTTTTATTAATGATCAGGGTTCCAGATCAAGTGCCTCTAAGAAGCCAAGACCTACTTGTCAGACTAGAGTTTAGCTCAGAAGTTGAACATCTTCCAACAAACAATCTCATAACAGCAGATATCTCCTCCAGACACCAAATTACTTTGGCCAGCACAAATGTCATTGACTAAAGAGACACTAAAATGTTTGGTTACTGTTCTCTAGACAATAAAATTAAGAAGATTATATAGTAATAAGCAGGAAAAACACAATAGCAATTTTGTTCTATAGACCTGTTACAATCTTAAATGATTTAGACACACAGTCCCAAGTCTGTCTCATGGTTGCTCTTATAGATAATAAACAAGAGGGTATACAATATAAGATCACTGTTATTAAGAAATGCTATTTCTTAATTAAGAACTGTTATTAAGAACTTTAGGACTATGATTGTGCATGGTGTTTCAAATTCATAAGGTGACTGGAGAAGTAGCACCTGAACTTACACAGATAAGAAAAGATTCCTACTCATTCCTATCTAAGTGTCCGCTGTTTCTCTAGTAGTGGAAAACTGGGATATAACATAATATATGTCTTTAAACATTACTACTACCTGTCCATCCCTGTCAAGGATAGTACAAGTTGGAAAATTCTTGTTTACAAACTGATACAAGAGGAATCGTCCAGAAATACATGGCCTGGGATATTTCAGACTCCTGCCAGATTTCAAACCTTTGCAAACCTTTACTACCTTTTATTAATAATCAAGGTTCAGATCAATATGGTGGGAAGGTAACCCAAACAACTGGATATGAAACAAATAAAAACCAGTAAAGCAAAAAGCAAAGACGTATTGTCATTGTGGAGTGTTGTTTTATCAAAGTTTGGAGCCAGGTGAGGGGAAAAGTATGCCTGATGTTGAGACATAAGAATGGGCCAAAGAACACAGACTTTTGGGGAGACCTTTTCAGGAGACATCCAACCTTGAAATTCTTGTCCTAATCATGGCAATGATTCTGATCAAAGTCTTCCAGTAAAGCAAAGATAATGATATTAATAGCTACAGCAGGTCTTGCTTTAAAAGAATGTAATGTCTCTAAGGTGGCCTAGTTAGTAAAGAAATCCGCCTGCAGTGCAGGAGACCCGGGTTCAATCCCTGGATTGGTAAGATCTCGTGGAGAAGGAAATGGCAACCCACTCCAGGATTCTTGCCTGGAAAATACTGCGGACAGAGGAGCCTGGTGGGGCTACAGTCCATGGGGTCACAGAGTCAGACACGACGTAGTGAGTAAACCACAAACAGTGTCTCTAAGAGTCCGTCATTTGCAGAAAATATATGCACCTTTATCAAATAGAATAGAAACTGCTAAGGTGTAAAAACAAATGTTTTTACAAGATTTTACTTGAAAGGACAGATTTTGAGCCACTGAAATACATGCAATGTCTTCTGCAATTAGTCAATGAGGCTTGATGTGGGGAAGTGAAGAGTTCAATGTGAAAGGGTAAAGGATCAAATAGTTCAGATACAGGGCAGTACCAGGGAATAATGTAGACAGACAAAAATAGGTTCCTTATTCATTTCTGTCTACGATTTTTCCACTTTCTTAGGGGTAAAAAAATAGGGGGATAACAGGAATTAAAACCAGATAGTATTTCACTTTCATGCATTGGAGAAGGAATGGCAACCCACTCCAGTGTTCTTGCCTGGAGAATCCCAGAGACGGGGGAGCCTGGTGGGCTGCCGTCTACGGGGTCGCACAGAATTGGACATGATTGAAGCGACTTAGCAGCAGCAGCAGAATTTATAATCACGTACCATTTTAGCTTAGTTTCTACTGATGACATTAAGATACAGCTACATTTTGCCAATAGTAAGTGTGATATATTAAATCTATAGTCAGTTATTTTCTAGTAAACTTTTTTCCTTTTTTAAAAAATTTGTCTCCATTTAAAAGAATCCATTAGAGTTTGCTAAAGAGCAGTATCCGAGTTAGAGGTACAACTCACTTTAGCAATAAGATATAGAATTCCAGAATAGGCAAGAAGGTTAAAAGGAAAAATAGCAAAAGGATTCAGCCTGTTACTGCAGAATGTTCAGAAAATGAAGGACAAGGAGAAAACACCCACATATACACAGTAGCGCTACCCCCCCAAATTTATATACTATTACATAAACATGTCCCTAATGTATGGGAAGCCACCATAGGTTACTTAGTTTTGCTTTGGTTCTATTAAAGTCTGATTAGCCAGGGTAGAGGTGCATGTGATGGTGACTTTGTAGAGTATAAAATGTGTACTTAGCAGTAGTTTTCCATCATAATAGTTGTGATTTCAGTGCTAATATTTCTTAAAATTGGGGAGGAATTTGGCCATCCATAGAAACCTTCTGCATGTAAAATAATTGAAAACCAGTTTTTTTTTTTGCAAGTACCTGTTTTTCTCCACTGGGCTTTTTGTGGTTCAGCAACAGCTCGACAGCTCCCACAACTTCTTTCCTGATAGCGTGTAATAGGGCATCTCCAACATAGACGTTAAAGCTTAAGAGGAGTTCGATGAGTTCCAAGTTCTCATTTTCAATTGCAATGAGCAGAGCAGTTCTTCCAAGAGGATCGATGCAATTAATATTGATTTTAAAATAAATTTCAGCTTCTTCTAGGGATTTCTTGACGCTTGCATAATCTCCCTTTTCCACAGCATTTAGTAGGCTTTCTCGGAGGGTGAGAGTTCGGATTCTGCTCGGACTATCCTGAGAGGGATGCGGTCTCTATAGGGGGCGTTAACATTTCTTTTGTAATAGAACTGCGCCATGTTCATGCCATGCTATGTCTTTGTCTCTGAAAGTGCAAACAAAAACCAAAACACACAAGGATTAGAGTTAGCACACTTTTTAATGATTCTGCATCACATTTAACTCACAACAATGCCAATAATAATGATAAAACTTACTTATTAAGAAATTATTTTCCCTTTAAACCATGGAAGTAGGTAATAATTATTCAGTGATCTCAAAACACAGGTTACAAAAGTTCTTATCTAAGAAGAATAAAGAGAGGCTACTATTTGGCAAGTTACTTTTAAAATTTTTAAGTCTTTATTGAATTTGTTACAGTATTGTTTCTGTTTAATGTCTTGAATTTTTCGGCCATGAGGAATGTGGGATCTTAGCCCCTCCCAACCAGGTATCGAACTTGCACTTACTGCATTGGAAGGTGAAGTCAGAACCACTGAATCACCAGGGAAGTTCGGTACCAAGTTGCTTTTAAAGATGACTTTAAAACTGACATTTGTCAGAGGTTACTACTACTGCTAAGTCACTTCAGTCGTGTCCGACTCTGTGCGACCCCATAGACAGCAGCCCACCAGGCTCCCCTGTCCCTGGGATTCTCCAGGCAAGAACACTGGAGTGGGTTGCCATTTCCTTCTCCAATGCATGAAAGTGAGAAGTGAAAGTGAAGTCGCTCAGTCGTGTCCCACCCTCAGCCACCCCATGGACTGCAGCCTTTCAGGCTCCTCTGTCCATGGGATTTTCCAGGCAAGAGTACTGGAGTGGGGTGCCATCACCTTCTCCGTGTCAGAGGTTGCACCTGTAATTTTTAAAAATTATTTACAAAATTTATCATAAACACATATTGTTTTTAACAGAGAACCTTGAAAGTCGGCTGTACCTTTGAGGTCTGCAAAATGGACCAGGGATTTTCAAGTATGTCATTCACTGTAAGTCTTTTCATCTTGAAGATACTGTTGAGGCTATAGAATATCGACATCTTGGCAAAATGTTTTTTCGTTTTCATTTCTATTTTTAATGTTTGTAATAACTGACATTAAAATTTCTGTGACTTAGTGATATTAATGTCAATAAAATATCATACTAAGTCTGATGAGTATAATTGTATTTTTTTCCTCTTATAAGTAAATTAATTGAGGAAGAAAGAATGTGAACCAATGGTATTATCAAGATGTGTCTAGGCAATTTAATTTCCAAAGGAAACATTTAGAAAAGGATTATATATATGGTTTATTATGAAAATGCTATTTTTCTTAATTATCTTACCTCCAAAGCACAGAACAATAAACCACAAGGCAGGAATATATTTATTGTAAAATATAATATTATTTTGAAGTTATAGTAAATAAACAGTTGAAGATGAGGAAATCACTTCAAATAAATGAGATTATCATCTCAAAATAGATTAATAAAAAATATCCAGTGTTTCTCAAAGTCTTGCTGATTCATAATTATCTTAATGATACAAAGTTTATAAAAATGTATCGCTTTGAGCATAACTTCTTTATTTCTGTTAGTTCCTGATTTTATACATACAGTCTGAACTATTTTATTATTCTGTGTCATTAATATTCAACTCACATGTTTATTTACATACATATGCTTATCAAATTAAAATGAATGGGGCATTCTAGGTACCTGAATATGTATATTTATCTTAATTGACCTTATCATTTTATGACTCAACCAGATTTGAATAATGCCTTAACTATAGATTAAATATGCATTGCATTAACAAATGTGATTATATTTAATGTAATGGTCTCAATTTGAGAAATTATTCATTGTTTGCATGCTGCCTCAATTTAACAGTAATTTCAGTTACAAAGCAGTTAAGTTTTAATTTTTGATGTCCAGATTATTCATCATGACTTCTCAAATATCTAGGTTCAAGGTCTAATATACAATAGTGTACATTCATAATTTGTTCCTTTCTGACATATTAGATTTAGCATTTTATAAGGCCTCTTCATAGGCTAAGCAAAAAGTGGCAATCTTATAATCCAAAACATTTTTCTCAAATGTTTCCCATCTTAATCAATCCTTTTGTTTTAAATGTATTATGATCAACTACATAGCATGATATACATTTATTTTCACAATTGGAGATAGAGTGTTGCGAGTTCTTTAAATGGCAATATTACTTTTTTGGAGGAAGATGAGAAGTAATACTGGTTTTCAAATGTATCCATTTTAGGTGTTCAAATTTCTTAATTGAACTTGATTATAATTTTAGTATTTGGAAGATGCTTTAAATTACTAGAGTAACAAGAATAACATTTATATTATCAGATAATTAAGACAACTTAATATTCCTCAGATACAACCAAAGCTTCAATAAATCAACATCATTATGATGTTACATATCATCATTTTAATTTTTTAACCCCAAATGTACCATATATATATCAGCTGATGTTTATTCACTAAGTCATGCCTGACTCTGTGACCCCATGGACTATAGCCCACCAGGCTCCTCTGTCCATGGGATTTTCCAGGCAGGAGTATTAGAGTGAGTTGCCATTTCCTACTCCAGATACGCATCAGCAGTAACATTAAAATATCTGCCTTAAGAAGGTAACTGTCACCCACTTCCCCAGCACTCCTTGTCTATTCATGTCAGCATCCATGAGATATGTGTGATCGATGATGTAGTTTTCACATGGCAATTTTATCAGTACTACAATATAAATACCTTATGATGATAATAACTGCCATTTCTATTCTATTTCAGCAGTATACATTCTCTATTACCTTACTCTTTGTCCTTCATTTTCTAGAGTTGAATCTGAAATTTCTCAACACAACATTTTTGCTTAAGACTAATGTTTGATTGTTGCCCAAAATATAAATTAAAAGGAAAGTATGAACATACACATACACAGCTTATAAGAAATTCATGTGAATTATGACTCAATCAGGATTAGGAATCAGTCTCAAAGATGGAAAAACTGAATTTTATTTTATTACATTTGCTTTATTTATTACTCATGGTATCCAATAGAAATTAGATAGTAAACAGCATTATCCTTTTCAGAGTGCAAGAGGTTGGTGACAATGAAGGAATTAGTGGACAACATAGAATATATACAAGAAATTGGGTGAAAAGAGAAGATAGATAATGAGAAATTAGACTTATTAAAATCCATTTCATTTACTCCAGAGAACTGCCATAAATGTAAACTACACAAGTATGTTTCAAAAAAAGTAATACAATATTGAGATAAAGATATATACAGCAGGATATATAAAGATATATACTTGGCCATAAAAAAGGAACTGAAATTGGGTCATTGTAGAGATGTGGATAGACCTAGAATCTGTAACACAGATTGAAGTGAGTCAGAAATAAAAAACAAATATTATATATTAATGCATGTGGAATATAGAAAACCGGTACAGATGAACATACTTGCAGGGTAGGAATAGAGAAACAGATGTAGAGAATGGACAGCTGGACTGGTGGGGAGGGGAAGGGGAGGGTGGGATGAAGTGGGAGATTAGTATTGACATATATACACTACCATGTGTAAAACAGATAGCTGGTGGGGCCCTGTTGTATAGCAAAGGAGGCTCAGCTCAGTGCTCTGTGATGACCTAGAGGGATGGGATGAGGGGAGGGTGGGAGGCTCAAGAGGGAGGGAATATATGTATACATACAGCTGATTCACTTTGTTGTACAGCAGAAATTAACACAACATTGCAAAGCAATTATATTTCAATTTTAAAAAAAGACATATTCTAGTCCACATCATATCTAAGTTGTGAATTGGGCATGAGACTTCCCATTAGACAACCTGTCTCTCCATCCATAAAGTGAGAAAAACAATACTCATGAAGGACAGGTGAGAAGAATCAGGAGAGTTTGTGCTAAGAAAGCCCATTTATCTGTTATCTTCTTTCAAATGTCCTAGATTGGAAAAAAGTTAGAATTCATGTTGGGAAGGTGAGATGGATTTAAAATCCATTTAAAATGTAAATATATAAAATACAAAATTGAGTTATTATAATGGAATAGTAAAATATAGAGAAAGAGAAAAGAAGAGGGAAAGAAAAGATGGAGCAACTCTGATTGATAACTAAAACCTTTAAAAAGTAAGGAGGAGTATATAATTTTTCAGTACATCGACTTGTCCTTCTGGATTGAGACGCAGTGATACTAACTGAAGGACAAAAATCAAGGTTAACAATTAAAAAATGCGATATATGAATGTAATCGCAAAGAGAAGGTGCTAATAAGGCTGATGGTTCCTGAGCTGACACTCTTATCAGAAACTATGGAATTGCTGCTGCTGCTGCTGCTAAGTCACTTCAGTCGAACTGCTACTGGATAGAAAGTCTGTAAAAGAACATGGGACTCACTGAAGCAAATACACTGATCTCCAATGTGGAAATAAAAGCTTATTCCTGATCCTGCACTTTCAGAATGAACTTTCTGAGGGTGAAAAAAATTTTCCCCATAAGTTACAGAGTTTAGTAGATCCTTTGATTTCAATGATCCCTTTATGAGGCATAAACTGGAAGTGAAATGGCTGCTTCATCAAGTTATGTTTCAGGACTTGGAAGAGATATGGAATGTGATGGAGAAAGACTCAAATCTTGCACGTGAATTTTAAATTAACCCTATATTTATTTTTCCTAAATATGTTCAGGACTTAAGAAACAAAAATGTGAGAGAGCTTCACCTTGACATCAATCTCAAGAGAAATTAAAAAAAATTGTCCTTAGATATGAAATCCGCAGTTATTTAAACATCTTGAAGATATACAGGAAAACAAAAGTTCTAGATATTTATAGTGATCAGAAGGCATATTCCCTAAAGCATGAGCTTAGGGGTGTGGTGGAAAGAACAGGGAACTTGAATTCTAAAGAACACAAAGGAAAGAAAATACACAGAAATCTCCACTTCTGAGTGAACATTATTAAAAGTAAAATAAAATCTCCCCAAACAACTTCCTTTTTTTTCTTTTCACTTTTGATTCCCTAACTGCTAGAAGATACATCTGTACAAGTGTGAGCTCATGATCAGTGAGAAATAGACTCTTTTTTTGTTAGGATAGTATGGCACATATCTAGGTTGTATTTGTATTTTTTTTTCTTGCTATTGGTGTAGTAGGTGAAGGTAAAGTCACTCAGTTGTGTCTGACTCTTTGCGACCCTGTGGACTGTAGCCTCCCAGGCTCCTCTGTTCATGGGATTCTCCAGGCAAGAATACTGGAGTGGGTTGCCATTTCCTTCTCCAGGGGATCTTCCTGACTCAGGGATCAAACCCAGGTCTCCCACATTGGAGGCAGATGCTTTAACCTCTGAGCCACCAGGGAAGCCCATTGGTGTAGTATATAATATCAATATCTTTGGCATAATGCATTGTGCACATAAAAACATAATGCTCTCATTTTTACTATCATTCCTAATTCCAGGCCCTTTTCTTCATCATCTATCACACGACTATACCAATATCCTTGTAATAATCTTACTGATATTATCCTTAAGTAAGTAAGTAAAGTCACTCAGTCGTGTCCGACTCTGTGATCCCATGGACTGCAGCCCACCAGGCTCCTCAGTCCATGAGATTCTCCAAGCAAGAATACTGGAGTGGGTTGCCATTTCCTTCTCCAGGGGATCTTCCTGACCCAGGGACTGAACTCCGGTCTCCCGCTTTGGAGGCAAACGCTTTAACCTCTGAGCCACCAGGGAAGTCCTGACATCCTCCCTATTTAGCCTTCACAATGCCACATGCCTAATATTTCTAAAATATAAATCTGATTCAATCACTCTTGTACTTATAATCCTTAAATGACTCATAACCATTTACAGGGAAAATAATAACCTATTAGAATATGGGACCTGCCTGATCTGGCTTCTAATGCTTTCTTAGATGTATCTCCCAAGTCAATCCCTGAAAAATCTAATTTTACACTGACAAGAATCCCAACTACTTGGCCACTACAGCTCTAAGCATTTTCTCCTACTGTTCTTTAGAATAGGAATACTGTTCCTCCCCTTGAGCCTTCTGGCAACTCGTGCCAAATTTAAAACCTCTGTGAATATCACAGCCTCTGTTGATTTTTCTTCTCTTCCTCTTAAGGCAGAGTTAATGACTTCTTTTATGCATCTTCATAAACGCTGTGGACTGTTTTTTTCTTTTTACTGTGTAAGAGATTGTGACTTATACAGTATTGCATCTCAATCCCAAGCAAGTGGTGACTGCCCCAAATTTTCTCTGTTGTTTGGGGTAAAGGAATAAAATTAACAGGGTAAAATTGCTTTAATCATGTGCTGAAAGATTGTTTGGCCCTTTGAATGCCACAATGAATAGCTGGACATCCAGTCAGTGGTCATAAATTACTGAATAGCCTGGGAAAAATGCTTGCATTTTTTTTTTTTAACCTATTTTTATTCTCTACATACCTTACCCACAAGCTTTTTTTTTTTTTTCCACAAAGACCTATAACATGTAAATCAACACATCTATAACTCTCACCTTTGGAATATGCTTTCTATCACTACTAACTAAATCATCAGAAGGACGTAAGACTTTAGTCACTTGACTGATACTTCCAGGGAAATGAGAGCACAGAGTGGGGAAAAAAAGGTACAAGACAGCCAGGGCCGGCAAATTGAATATCTCACAAAAGGAGAAATCAAGTTTATATACCAGTTAACAGGAGACTAAAATATGCATATTAATATTTACAGAATTATAAAGAGGATAGGAGAAAAACTGAGGAATAAGAAGTAACCAAAAATAAGAATAAAAAAAACCAATTGGAGATACCGGTAGAATGACCACGAAATGAACCAGCAAACTTAAAGTTCAGATCGTGACATATTCCCAGTTTGGAAACTGTAAGTGAAGAGAAAAAGAGAATAGATGGGTAAGAGTCAGCATCTATAATATAGCAAATGACTGACGAGAAAATAAATAATGGTGTGTGGGACATATGTTTAGTAGTAATGACCAAGAATTTTCATAATTACAGAAGATAAAAGACCTCATATGGAAAGAATCCATAGTGCCATGTAAGACATAGAAGAATAGCTGCTTCATAGATTAAGAAAATTATAAAGAGGAGAAAAAAATCCCCTAAGAGAACTGCTACCACTTACAATATAAGGAATAGCTAGGTCAAAATAAAATTTTATTCTATAAAATATTTTCTCAGGGGTGATAAGACTGTAAACCAATAAATAATTCAGGATTTCAGTGTTCCCATCAAGAAATTCCTGGATATAAATTTACCTGAGATAACATCCTGCTCACCTGGGCAAACAGCTTCCTTATCTTTCTTATCAAAACTCTCTCCACACCCCTCACTTGGCTAAATCTGTTTAGTCGGTAAGTTGTGCCTGACCCTTTGCGACTGCATGGACTAGTACCCCACCAGGCTCCTCTGTCCATGGATTTCCCAGGCAAGCATACTGGAATGGGTTGCCATTTTCTTCTCCAGGGGATCTTCCTGACCCAGGGATCAAATCTGCATTTCCTGCATTGGCAGGAGAATTCTTTATTGCTGAGCCTCCAGGGAAGCCCTGGCTAAATCTACCAATCCTAAATTAGTAACATCACATATATCGCCCAATCTCCATCATTCTCCCATCTTGAAAGATCTACCTTAAATCCCTTGCATGCAGGGCAGATCTCTGTGGATATTCTTTCCAGCTGGCCCCTATGGTGGCACTACACAGCTATATCAATGTGATGTCCTCCCTACTGCTAGGAGTGATAATGAGTTTATTCTTATTTTACTAGAAAATCATGATAATATTTTGGGAAGTCTAGTACATAAAATGAATAAAGGATCAGATTAATATCAGACCTCTTAACAGCAAATTTGAAGGTTAGAATATAATGAGGTATTGACTGAAAAGTTGAGACAGATAAAAGCCTCTCCTCTCAAAATGAACTTTGAAACTAGAACTTCATATCTTTTTTAAATTATTTAAATGCAGGAAGGGATAAAATTAGCCTCATGCATACCACCTTGGAAGACTATTCACACAAAGACCATATTTGATCACAGGATGGCACTACAATATGTGGAGAGTATAGGTATAAAAAGAATGATTTCTACAGTTTAAGCAGTTGAATTTTGTCTCCATTGTTCACTGATCTACATGCATGGCTTAGAAAAGGGTCTGGTACATAAAAAGTGTATAATGAATATTTATTGCAGACATAAAATATCTATTAAACATCTATATGTCAAATGTGTGTATTAAACATTGACAACACGCTGGAAAATGAAAGTCAACATCCTTGAGAAACATGGCAAGAGGGGGAAGAGATGGAGATCTGCTTTAGGTAGGGTGATTGGGGGTGGCCTCTCTATGACATGAAAGATGATTAAATGGCAGCTAAGCAACATTTAAAAGTGCAGAGAAGACCATTATGTTAAAATGATCTGAAAGTGGGAAAACAGTGAAGCAGGGAAAGCATGATGCATTCTAGGATGTGGAAGAGGGATAGCTTGTCAATAGAGTACTGCATGTAAGGGAGAGAATGGAGGCAATGAGTCTATAGCCAGGAAATGCAGGGCAAAGATTTTGGGACTGTATTCAAAACATAGTAAGTTCTTGAATGGCCTTGAGCTGGGAACTTATATAATCCAATTTCTGCTTTTAATGGTCACTTAGGCTCCTGATTGATTTGGAAACAAGAGTTCAACCCTTGCATTGGGAAGATCCCCTGGGGAAGGAAATAGCAACCCACTCCAGTATTCTTACCTGGGAAATCCCATGGACAGAAGAGCCTGGTGGGCTACAGTCCACGGAGTTGCAAGAGTCAGACACAACTTAGTGACTAAACCACCACCAAGAGTGAAAACTGAGAGACCATCTGCCATTAGACCGAGTGAGTGCCATTCAACAGTCTACATCGTGAAGGAGGAAACATGGAACTCTAGGATTAGTAAAGCAAAACTTGGGGACTTCCCTGGTGGTCTCATGGTTAAGATTTTGCCTTCCAACACAGAGGGCATGGGTTTGATCCCTAGTCAAGAAGCTAAGACCCCACATGCCTTGTGGCCAAAAAACAAAAGTAGAAAAAATATTGTAACAAATTCAATAAAGACTTTAAAAATGGTCCACATCAAAAAAAAAAAAAAAAAAAGAAAAGAAAAGAAAAGAAACTTTAAAAAAAGCATGCAAAATTCAGACTGATGGTGGAATGTAGGTGGAGGTTTAAGTGTCTGTTCATATTTTATTGAGCAAAGAGGGATAAGATGGAGATCTACTTTAAGTAGGGTGGTCAGGGGTGGTTTATTAATATTTTATTAGCTCTGATTGAATATATTTCAGGTAATCTTTCTCTAATCTGTTTGCATATCCCTATTTTTGATACCTTTGCAGAATGTGAAGATTTTAAGGATATATCATTTTGCAACAAGAATGAATGTATATATATTGCTACTACAACACCAGAAACACTTTTACTGCTTTCATTGTGTCAAAGGTGTCACTAATTGTCCTGTTGATAATGAAAGCATCATTTGCTGTAAAAGAAGCAATATTAAGAAGAAATGTGGAGGGAAGGCGATACATATTACAAGCAAGTAGTTGGCCAGATTACATCAAGAAAGACAAAATAACCTGGTTTCAAAATTACATATTCAACAGCAAAATTTATCCAAAAGTCGCCCTGAACAATCAGATCCTGCAGTCCTAGCCAACATTCCGTTTCTGACATTGTGTGTGTGCACAGATGCATATGTATGAACTGTAACTATGATAGCAGTGAGTCCTTTGACCAAAGGAGAAAGAAATAAATCTTGTAATCATAGCAAAAGTAATATAAAATGTTTAAATCTGTATGTGTGCAATAGAATTTTTGATAAATATATGACCCTTAAATGTAAAAAAAATACCAATTAGATTATTGCAGAAGTAAAGATGTCACATGGCTTAGAAGTTATTGCTGGTGATGCTGGCAGTGGTAGTGTTGGTGGTAGCAGTGTGTGTGAGAAAGAAAGAGAGAGAGAAGTAATTCAATACATATTTCATAAAAGCATATCATTAGAGAAGCATTAAAAATAAGGGCAGGAAATGGAAGATAATAACCAATGTTGAGACAGTTAAAAGTTTTGGAAATAATTATTTTGGAACACCATGAGAATGATTGAATTGCATTTAAAAGTTGAATATTGAAACAAAATGATGGGAAAGCATCAATAAATGTTAGTCAATCCTTTTAGTGGGGAAGAATTTTCTAAGCAAAAAATAGTGGAGAAATGACTAGGAGGAAGACTCATGGTATGCATACACAGAATTTAAAAATTCTTAGTATTAAAATATAATGGAGAAAATTAAAAGCTAAAATAACTAGAAGAACTATTAAAACTAAATATGACTGAGAAGAGGTTGTTAAATAGAAAAGAAAAATCACTAAGAATCAGAGAATAAAAAGAACAGCTTCTTCCAAGAATAGGAAATATAACTGGAAGATATCATTTGAAAATGCATTCTACTTTACTGACCTCTATAAGTCTACCAGTAGGACAGACACATTGCATGCCAAATGTGATCGTATTATATATAAAAGAATGACCAGTACCAGAATGGATGCAGTGAAAGTATTTCTCTTGTTAAATTGCTGGTGATAGTGGAAAGTGGAAAGGAACTGGAAAAAATGTGTACTGGTCTTTTGAAAGGTTCAAGCCCTTTACCCCATGAATATCTCTCCCAAGAATCTATCTTAGAGCTGTATTTTATAAAGCAGGCAATGATGTATACACAAAAGGAAAAATAACTCTTACATATTGTTGGGAAAAACTGGAGAGACTTCAAGACTTAAAAACCAGTCATTGTCAGCTCATCAATTAAGAGCTAAATATCTACTTAATAAAAAGTATGCCACTTGAATAAAATAATATGTATTAGAAATTAATATTATGCAAAATAAGCATATTAAGATCAGTAAAATTAATATCTATACCAAGGATAAAACCTATGAGAAGGCGGTAACTATTAATACACTCATAATTAAGAAAGGTCATCAATGGGTAACTGAATGATTTCTGTTCTTGCCTAAATTTTCTAAGTTTTTGATAAGGAGAACACAATATATTTTACTAAAAAACAGCCTCATAATCAAAAAGAAATTTTAGTTTATGAAAGGAACAATCAGCTGTCCTTGATAACTAGCAGAACTCTCAAGTTTTAAAGGTATTTGACTCATTTTTCATGACTCCAAAAGCTAGAACAAAGAGGAATGAGTAGAGATGATAAAGAAAACGCTTTCTTCTCATCTAAGGGGTGATCTATTGACAGTAATATTTGTTGTCAAGGATTAAATGTTTCTCTTAGAGACTAGTAAACTCTGTTGCTGACAGTATTCAAGGGTGAAAGAGACAACTCAAAGGGAAAAGCTGGAGACAGAACTCAAGAACTAGACAGATGACTTAAATTGGATAATCGTTAAAGACTGCAGCTATTAGATTCTGATGCTATTAGTCTCTGCTTTTGTTGTTGTCTCTGACAATAAGCCATGCAACTTTAGACACGTTACTAACATTGTCATTCTTTCTATTCCTCTCTTAAAGTTATAATAAATCATCTTCATACTTTCATTTTGTTGTTTAGTCGCTAAATCATGTCCTACTCTTCTGCGACTCCACAGACTATAGCCCCCATGCTTCTCTGTCCATGAAATTTTCCAGGCAAGAATACTGGAGTGGATTGCCATTTCCTCCTCCAAGGGACCTTTCTGACCCAGAGATCAAACCCATGTCTTCTGCATGGCAGGTAGATTCTTTGCCACTGAGACACCAGGGAAACCCTTCATGTTTTCATAAAGCTTGACTTAAATTTTTACAATACTAGGTTATTTGTATTTGGTTTTGTTATATGACTTTTTGCTCTTAGTTACAGAAGGAGTGTCTCTTCATTATATACAGATGAGGTTTCCAAGAAAATGGTTTCCAAATGTATTAGCTGTTTAGATAAACACAACTGTCAGAATTACTGACATTCATGAGAGTTATGAAGAGAAATTAGCTTTTTGAAGATAGAACACGGTTTTCAGAAATTTCCATTGTTGTCTTCACTCTGAATATTTATTATGAAGTTAATTTAGGTATTTTTATTTCTAAAAAGTTGATTTTATTAATAAAACTAAAAAATATATTTTTGGTTGGATAGTGAAGATATATATGTAGTTTTACCATCATGGTGGAATTAAACAGAAGGTTTTTATTAGAGATATAATATTTAAAATTCACACATTTATCTTTTTTTGTTTTACTTGTAAATAAGACAGTCTACATCAGTTTCTTTTCTCCTAAATGGTAGTTACTATGTGACATTCATTTCTCATATAGCCTTTATTTGAAGCATTTGGAGGAAATATAAAAGTAGTAAACAGTGTTCCCTGTACTTATTGATTATATAATTTGTTTTATCTAGCATTATCAAAAGAGCTCTTCAGCACTGGGGGGACAAAACTGGACTCCCCGTAATCATTAATATACAGTAACTAATTTTTTTTTATGTTTAGAGGTTTAATTCATGAATGTTTCTCAATCCATTGTTCTATATATCCCTAAAACAACCTGTCCTGTTATTTAAAAGGAAAAGACAGGGTAGTTCGTTCTGTTTCACCCATTTTCAGTGATTGAAGATAGCGTGCTGAGCCTAGTAGTAAGGTCCTGAAGCTAATTCATTTATGAGTCCATTGCAGTTTCAGGCAAGGAGTCACCTTTGGTGAAGCAAGGCCTTCTCCTCTATTTGAAGGTACATTCTTTAAAAGAATGGACTTCCCTGGTGGCTCAGATGGTAAAGCATCTGCCCACAATGTGGGAGACCTGGGTTCTATCCCTGGGTTGGGAAGATTCCCTGGAGAAGGAAATGGCAATCCATTCCAGTACTCTTGCCTGGAAAATCCCATGAACAGAGGAGCTTGGTGCAGGCTACTGTCCATGGGGTCGTAAAGAGTCGGGTACGACTAAGCGACTTCACTTCTTTAAAAGAAGGTATTCAGACTGAGCGAGAGTGACGGTGGACAACCTCATCTACCAACTTGACCCTGAAGACAAACTAGTTAACTGGGATGTATCTGTTTCGTGTCTGCTTCGTGTCCCCCAGAAATCTTGACTCCTCAATGTGGGCTCCATTCTTCAGAAAAGATTTATTGAGGCTTATTCTATAGCAGACCAGGACTATCTTGAGGGTTGAGGATAAAATGTCAAATAAAACACAATCCTTGTGGGTGAAATTTTATACAAATTATATCTCTCTATAGCTGTTAAAACAACAAGAATTCTCTGACCTCAGAGAGGACACTATCTAGTAGAAAAGAAGTTTTGTTAATCAGTTCAGTTGAGTTCAATCCTTCAGTTGTGTTAGGCTCTTAGCGACCCCATGAACGCAGCACGCCAGGCCTCCCTGTCCATCACCAACTCCCGGAGTTCACTCAAACTCACATCCATCCAGTCAGTGATGCCATCCAGCCATTTCATCCTCGGTCGTCCCCTTCTCCTCCTGCCCCCAATCCCTCCCAGCATCAGGGTCTTTTCCAATGAGTCAATCCTTTGCATGAAGTGGCCAAAGTACTGGAGTTTCAGCTTTAGCACCATTCCTTCCAAAGAAATCCCAGGGCTGATCTCCTTCAGAATGGACTGGTTGGATCTCCTTGCAGTCCAAGGGACTCTCAAGAGTCTTCTCCAACACCACAGTTCAAAAGCATCAATTCTTCAGTGCTCAGCTTTCTTTATAGTCCAACTCTCACATCCATACATGACCTAGACAGCATATCAAAAAGCAGAGACATTACTTTGTCAACAAAGGTCCATCTAGTCAAGGTGATGGTTCTTCCAGTGGTCATGTATGGATGTGAGAGTTTTGTTAATAATCAGTAATAAATACCACATGGCAAGTTCTCCAGTAGAGACTGGTAAAATGTTTCTTGGGGATTCCAAAGAGAAAACCATTAACTGTACCTGGAGGGAGAGAAATCCTTGCTATGAAAGTATTTAACTATGAGTAGCTGTTGCCCAGGGCTTCCCAGGTGGCTCAGTGGTAAAGAATCTACCTGCCAATGCAAGGGATGCAAGAGACATGGGTTCGATCCCTGGGTGGGGAAGATCCCCCAGAGGAGGAAATGGAAACCCACTCCAGTGTTCTTGCCGGGAATATCCCACGGAAGAGGAGCCTGGTGGTGTACAGCCCATGGGGTGGCGAAGAATCAGACACAACTGAGTGACTGAGTGTGCACCAGGTGTCTGCTCAGTGACTAGTGGAAGCAAGGCATTCCAGGAAGAGGAAGCAGAGTTCTTAAAAGGAATGGGGATGAGAAAGAGCTCCTGATTCTATGCTAGTTGCTGTTTCAGGGATAACTGTCAATGTTCAGAAGCAGTTAGACTTTTCACACAGTGGCTCTCTTATGCCTTTGAGAATTTGGGTTATGCCAATTACGTTCTAAATTACTTTGTGATCTTTATTATTCCCTACCAAATACTGAACTTTTCAATGACTGTATAAATTTGGGAATGTGAAAGAACTATACAAAATCACAGGAAAAGATACATTTCTGTGTCTCAGAAAAAAAAACTGTCAACTTCTGCTAAAGCACACAGCCACTCAGTGTTGCATCCAGAAAATGCTGCCAAAGGGTGAAAATCAAACCTGGTGGTTTCAGTGAGTAGTCAGAGTCAGACATGGTAAACACCTCAGGCTAAATTCTATTCCACATGCCCAACCAATTTTTGGTCCTAGGCAGGAGGGAGCGAAAATTCCATTAGGGCAGCTACTTAATGAGGCCGGTCCTTCCATGTTCCTAGAAATGTGTTTTTACATGATAGTCTAGACCCCCAAAGATCGAGTCTATTTTAAAACTGTCCCTTGTAACAACAAAAACAACACTTACAGAGCACTAAATATATGCTAGGCACTGTCCTAAGTTTTACTTGTATGAACTCAATCCTCAGGAAACCCCCTTGGGGCAATCACTATTAGTGACCCATAGGATGGTTAGTGAGATAATAACTTGACAGTGTCACAAGGGTTTTATAAGTGTGTTTCCTACTCTGAGTCCAATTTTCTTTATCCCCTATTACACATTTTGCTATTCTCTCTGTTAAGGAATGCCCGTTATGTTTCCCAGTGACTGGGTTTTATCATATTATCTAATTTTCCAGCAATTGCCTTACCTGTAGTTGGTCTCCTACTCTGAACCTCAGATTTCTCATCACTGGCTCTCAGAGAATCCTTTTGACTCTTCAACAACACTGCTGGACCTCGCCTAAACATCAGTCCCTCAGATCTTAGGCAGGTTGACTCTTGGCTGCCATATTAACCTATACTCAATGTAATGGAATTTTATTTGTCATTCCCCCACTGGCTCTTCTCTTTGGAGAATATTTTCAGGCTGTAAATAACTTCTAAAAAGACCCATGGCAAGTCAGAGTCCTCTCATCTCCCCCTCCCGACTCTCCAGTCACAGCATCTCAAATAATCTGGGTCAATTCGCTATGAAGGCAGCTAGGAAAAGAGAACATAATTTAGTCCTTTGCTCCTGTGAGATGTAGCAATTAGTAAATAATTAAGTGTGGGTTTCACTCCCAATGTTAAATTAAGCCCAGAAGGTTAAAGCTCAGTAGAATTGTGCTGCAAGGCATCGCTCACTTTCTTTGCTGCTTCTGGATGGTGATTCAGATTGAATAACATCCTAAAACCACTATACAGTTAACAGAAAAGCAGAAGGCATAAATATTATAAAAGGCAATCTCTTCCTTTTGTCTTGAACTTTAAAATCTTTCACTCAATCTTTTCATGTCCTTTCAATTTACCAAGTGAGTTTATTTCTACGCTGAACTCAAACATCAATTATGCAGAGTAAAAACAAATTAGTTTTTTTAAAACCAGACTGCTTAGAATACTCTTCATAAAAGTTCATTATGCACAAGGAATTCAGCATCTCCTAAATACCTCTAACAAGTATAGTAATTACCATAGCAACTTAAAAGATGACATTTATTTGGCAAAGCAACTTTTCACAGGTTATTTGGTTATTGTCCAAATGTATGATAGATTTGCCTTCCAGAGAATTCTGTTATTCTGTACTGTCATTTGCTGTATGACACTGTGCTCTTTTTTTTTTTAACAATATAAAACTAAATCATGACGTTTAAATACTCATCCTAGAAGTTTATCTTCCCCGTATACTGGCATCGAATGATTTAAGACCATTTTAAAACAGCTTTTATCAGCAGGCATATTAGTATTTTCTTCCAAATTCACTGAGCTCTATGTTTTTGGAAATTTAACAGATATGATAGGATTATTTATGTAAGTGGTATAGTTTATTTTCCATCAAGTCTTCACTTTAACTAAATGAAGCTAATTCTCTTTAAGTCAATGTTCTCTTGTTATTCTAAGAGTTGGCCTAAACTAATTTAAGGAATTGATTTAAGAAATGAGAAAGAGCTATGGTTTATTTCATAGAATTCTCCATTCTGACTGGCTCCATTACAAACAGCTCTTAGATCTTTGCTAATTTTCTCTGCTTCCTGGGGACCCAGCTGCCTTAAGGAAATTGAGGAATTAAACTACCAACATCTACTCTAATTCTAACAGATATGATCCCACACCACCTCAGATAAAACAGTTAACTAGTTTTGTAAACATCTGCCTGTTTATTAAAATTATCATGAAAGTAAGGCTAGATGTTGATATTTTAGTTGTCAGTTTATCATTCAAAATTGCAATCCCCCAGTGCCATGATATTAAAAACCTCATAGGTGCTTTGTATGCATTAGTGGACTATTTAGACGAAAAACAAACAAACAAAAATCATCTATCAAATATTTTCTCTACAGAGTATGAGAAATTGGAATACATATAAATTTTACTTTTCTTAAACCAGATGTCGGACACATTGTAATTACAGTCTTCTGCCAATGAAACCAACATTATTTGGAAGTAAAATAATCATTATTATTCAAATTCTATGACTTTTTCGTATAAATTTTAATGAAGATTAGATATACTAGGGAGAAGGCAATGGCACCCCACTCCAGTACTCTTGCCTGGAAAATCCCATGGACAGAGGAGCCTGGTAGGCTGCAGTTCATGGGGTCACTAAGAGTCAGTTACGACTTCACTTTCACTTTCACTTTTCACTTTCATGCATTGGAGAAGGAAATGGCAACCCACTCCAGTGTTCTTGCCTGGAGAATCCGAGGGACTGGGGAGCCTGGTGGGCTCTGTACAACCTATGGGGTTGTACAGAGTCGGACATGACTGAAGCGACTTAGCAGCAGCAGCAGCAGCAGATATACTGGAAATATTCCAGTACTCTTGCCTGGAAAATCCCATGGACAGAGGAGCCTGGTAGGCTGCAGTTCATGGGGTCACTAAGAGTCAGTTACGACTTCACTTTCACTTTCACTTTTCACTTTCATGCATTGGAGAAGGAAATGGCAACCCACTCCAGTGTTCTTGCCTGGAGAATCCGAGGGACTGGGGAGCCTGGTGGGCTCTGTACAACCTATGGGGTTGTACAGAGTCGGACATGACTGAAGCGACTTAGCAGCAGCAGCAGCAGCAGATATACTGGAAATATATTTTCAATCAGTTCAGTCCAGTCTCTCAGTTGTGTCAGACTCTTTGTGACCCCATGAATCACAGCATGCCAGGCCTCCCTGTCCATCACCAACTCCCAGAGTTCACTTAGACTCACATCCATCGAGTTGGCAATGCCATCCAGCCATCTCATCCTCTGTCCTCCCCTTCTCCTCCTGGCCCCAATCCCTCTCAGCAACAGAGTCTTTCCCAGTGAGTCAACTCTTCACATGAGGTGGCCAAAGTACTGGAGCTTCAGCTTTAGTATCATTCTTTCCAAAGAAATCCCAGGGNGCCTTTCCCTTCTCCAGGGGATCTTCCCAATCCAGGGATCAAACCCAGGTCTCCCACATTGCAGGTGGATTCTTTACCAGCTGAGCCACCAGGGAAGCCCAAATGTGCTCTTGTTCTCCTCCAATTCTGGGGTCACTCAGGATCTTTTTAGGGTGGAGGGTTTTCACTCTTGCCTCAAGGAGTCCTGACTAGTATGTCAGTCTATGAGAATATACATTAACATAGATGTTAAAAAGCTGTTAATATTATATATAACCTGTTGAACCCAATTGTTGGGATGGGGTTCATCTGCTATGACTGAAACATAAAACAACAGTTGATTACACAAAACAGAAGTTTTTTTCTCTCTCATAAAAAAAGTCAGTTGACAGTACAAGGCTGTTTTGTTTTGATATTGTGTCATTAAATATCAAAGACTCAGGTTGCTTCTATCTTCTGGTTATGCCTTGGGGAACTCAACCCCATTGTCCAAAACAGTGGCAACTGTACTGCAAGCAGCAGAAGTAAGGAGTAAATAACAGAAAAAGAGAGCAAGAGTGTGTGTACACACACACACACAAATATAATGGACACTCTTAAGGTTTCTTAAGGAAGTTGCTCCCTCAAAACAATCTACTTACACCCCACTGGCCAAAACTAGAGAAAGTTGTAGCAGTATGGAAAGCTAAGAAATGTAGTCCTGCTTCTGGATGGCCACATACCTAGTTTAAAATTCTATTTATTAAAAAGAAGATAATAGAAATCAGGAACAATCTGCATTCTTGTCATAATCGTCAATGATTCATCAGGAAAAAAGGCATCAGTCAGAGCTGATCAAAAAAGAAAAGCAGAGGTTAGCTAGGTCAGAGTGTTTAAATCATGGAACAGTTCTAAAAAGAAGGATCTTATGTCAAAACTGAAGAAATGCATACTTAAGAGTGGACGAGGTGTTTCAAAAACTTTCCCAAAGGGAAGAAGCAGAAAATCTTCTGACCAACCCCCCAAGACGATCATGAGATTACAGCTTTTCACTCAAAGATAACAGAGCACTTCTGATGTCCATGACAGTAAATCCCATTCAAAGCCAACACTGAAATTTATAAGTATTTTTTCCAAATAGAACCATGTTGGTTGGTGGTTTCAAAGTCAACTTTTACAGTTCTTAAGAGGTAGCAGTGGGCACCAATGCACAAAATAACCATATAAATCTCATTTCAACCTGAACCTATACCTTTCATATTATTCTGGTGCAGTCACATAGCAGATTTCAAGCACATAGTATAGAAATGTAATAGAACTCAATAATTTTTATACTGATTATGTGCTGAAATTACAATATTTTAGATATACTAAAGTATACTATTAAAATAACTTCACCTATTTCTTTTTACTTCTTTTTTAAAATCCCTTGACTCACCAAAATTTTATTGAACAAATGTTATGAGCAAGGAGGTATTGATATATTAACATATTATATTAGTTTCAGGTATATAACATAATCAATAACCTCAGATATGCAGATGACACCACCCTTATGGCAGAAAGTGAAGAAGAATTAAAGAGCCTCTTGATGAAAGTGAAAAGAGGAGAGTGAAAAAGTTGGCTTAAAACTCAACATTCAGAAAATGAAGATCATGACATCCGGTCCCATCACTTCATAGCAAATAGATGAGGAAACAGTGGAAACAGTGGCTGACTTTATTTTAGAGGGCTCCAAAATGACTGCAGATGGTGACTGCTGCCATGAGATTTAAAGACGCTTGCTCCTTGAAAAACAGTTATGACCAACCTAGACAGCATATTAAAAAGCAGAGACATAACTTTGTCAACAAAGGTTCATCTAGTCAAGATTATGGTTTTTCCAGTAGTCATGTATGGATATGACAGTTGGACTATAAAGAAAGCTGAGCATTAAAGAATTGATGCTTTTGAACTGTGGTGTTGGAGAAGACTCTTGAGAGTCCCTTGGACTGCAGGGAGATCCAACCAGTCCATCCTAAAGGAGATCAGTCCCGGGTGTTCATTGGAAGGACTGATGTTGAAGCTGAAACTCCAATACTTTGGCCACCTGATGCGAAGGGCTGACTCATTTGAAAAGACCCTGATGCTAGGAAAGATTGAAGGCAGGGGGAGAAGTGGATGACAGAGGATGAAATGGCTGGATGGCATCACTGACTCGAAGGACATGAGTCTGAGTGAACTCCGGGAGTTGGTGATGGACAGGGAGGCCTGGTGTGCTGCGGTTCATGGGGTCTCAAAGAGTCGGACACGACAGAGTGATTGAACTGAACTGATAAAACATAATGATTTGATATTTGCGTATATTGTGAAATGATCCCAACAAGTCTAGTTAACATCTATCACCGTAAATTATAAATGTCTTTCTCTAGTGATGAAAACTTTTCAGATCTACTCTTTAAGCAACTTTTAATAATACAGTATTACTAACTACAATGTCCATGCCATATATCACATCCACACAACATTTATCTTATAGCTGCAAGTTTGTACTTCTTAAACTCCTTTTTACTTCTTGTAAAGTGGTTACTAGAACTTTTAAAATGACATATGTGGCTTACATTTTATTTTAATTGAACAGCACTGCCTTAGAATTCTATTCTCTGTATACCATTCATGGGCAAGTTAAATTTTATGAACTCTATCAAAAGCCTATCCTGAATTCTTCAAATAGAAATTATCTCCCTCCCACTCATGGCATACAGTAGGCACTCAATAAATACCTACTGAATAAACTGCATGAACACTTTGTTTTTAGCCTCGTGGTTCTTAAATTAAGACTTGTATGTAATCTGTCTTCTTCCATGTGTCTCCTATAAGATTCTGAAATTCCTTGCTTAAAACTCTCTCTTATCACATAATCTATTTCCTGGACACACCGTCTGTCCACTTCCCTGAACTGTTCTTTCTCCTGCTGTCCAGCTCTTAAGTCACTTCTAAACTTATCTCCAGTGAGTTATATTCCTTCCGGGACACCCCTGAAGCATTGCTTCAAATCAACTTAGCAGGAAGTCTCCAGTTTCTTGAAAATTCTACTTCAGTTTGTCAACATGAAAAGATGAAGGGGGAAAAAAAAAACAGTAAAAAGACATACAATTGCGAAAGATAAGAATATGAGCCCATGTTTATGAAAATTCAATTATAGTAAAAAATATTTTCTTATACTAAAGCCAGTTGAATGGTTTTCTTGTGATTCATCTATCAGTTTGTGGACTGATTCAGGGAAAAAATATTTTAAGAGAGGCATTTCTTCAACATTTCTGAAATAAAATTAATCTCTAAATTAGATTTTTTTTAAATCAAGTTATGGTATGATTAAAAGAACCTAAGGAAAAATCTTTTAGAAACCTCCTTGCCCTTCTGAAATACTCCTAAAGATTTTGATGACCTATAAATATTGGATAAACACAAATGCTGTCTTTTAGCCCAGTGAACAGAATGTGAAGAACACAGCAGCATCACAAATAAATCTTCCCTGCACACCACCTCTGGGGCATAACTGCCATATCAGCAAAGATAAGGTGTCCTCAGAGAATTGGAACAAGTGAGACCAAGAACAAAGCTATGCTGCTCTTCAGCCTGGGAGGTCCTTTGCCTACATTCCCCTCTGACTAATACAATTGCCCTGGAGAAAAGTTCCCGTCAGAGCCCTTTCCAATGAGTGCCTGGCCCAAGAGCCCAGTAGCCATAATACAGCCCTTCAAATCGCCCATAGCATCCACTGCGATCTCCCTGAAAGACACTTAACGTATCCTTTTTAGTTACCAATGGCTTCTGCCAGATGTGTCTCATGCCTTTTCTCTGTCTCTAGCACAAACCCTAGCACATAAGGGTCATATTCAATGTATGTTTGCAAAAGTGAGTGTACAAATGAATGAAGAAACAAAGAAAAAATGGTGGTTGTGCCCGCCTTCCTAGATCAGAATACTAAATAAATTCTTGCTCAAAACCAGAGTGTCTTCACTTGGGGAAACAGTACGAATCAAATTATGAATGCCACCTACTCTAAAAGCAGGTGCCCACTCTAAAAGCAAAAGCTGATAAGAGGCTTTGCATAGCCATCACTAAAGTAAATACAGGAACAACTTGCAAATGAATATTGGGAGAAGTCAGCTCTTTGTAAGTACTATTTGCTTCCTGCTTATTTTGTGCACTTTCTAGAAAACAGTAGCTTTTATCAAGTACTTGTTATGTGCCAGGCACTGTTCTAAATGCTTTACATATTTTATCCCTTTAATCCTCACAACCATCTTGGAGGTAATTCTATTATTATCCTCATTTTACTGATAAGAAAATGTCCTAGATTCTGTAGATTTACATAACCCACACTCTAAATCACACTAACTGGATCAAGACAGTGAAGATAACAATTTCCAACCTTGAGAGAAGGATAAGATCAAAGGTGATTTCATGATAACAGTAAGTTGATATCAAACACTGGGTTTCTTAGGATTAACTGTGTACACTACAAAGTCGCTGCAACCTGCTATGATCTTAAACAATCTGCAGTGTTTTTATAAACATCATCAATCTAATTCCCTTTTACAAGGATTATCCACAAATACAAGACAGAAAACAAAAAGGTTGGTAAAATTGCTAATGTACAATCACATTACCAAATATCTAATATCAGTATCTACTAGGTCAAGCTACCAATAGTACCACCTTAATTAAACATGTAGATTCAAATGACTACATTAACGTTTAGGGCAATAAATTTGGACCACAAACCGCAACTACTGTTTAGCATGTCTAAAAAGAATGCACTATAAGAACAGTTTTTACAAACACACTATCCATGTTTTATACGGTTTTTCATCGGGCTTCCCTGGTGGCTCAGATGGTAAAGAATCCTCCTGCAATGTAGAAGACCCAGGGTTGATCCCTGGGTCAGGAATATGGTTTTATAAAAACATCTGCTGTAAAATAATAAAATGTGGGTTTATATAGCTTTGTTGTTTTTTGAATGATACATGCTCACTGTAAAATAATAAAATAATAAAGATAAGTACAAATGAGAAAAAATGCATCCAAAAATAAATGAAATTTTAGTGAACATCCTCCAGATCTCTTTTATGCACATATAACTAAGGAATAATATTTTGAATAAATAGGATGGTCCAAAGCATCAGTTTTGTGACCTCCTTTGTGCTTGAAAACATGCTCTAAGCATTTTTCATGTCAATAATTATAGATCTTTATCATCCTTTTTAAAGTGCTCTCTAGAACAGCAATTCTCATTCTTTAAAATGAGAGACTTCAAAGAACTTTTGTGCTTGTGGTTATGTTAATATTTGTCATTTTAAAAATTACAGTTGAGAAAATTTTAAATATTTTTAATTCATTTAAAATACATTTAAAATTACATTTAAATTAGATACATTTAAATAAAGTACATTTAAAATAAAAACAAATCATTTGCACATGAACTTAAATGATATAATTTCACTAAAAATAATGAATAATCCCACTCCTTAGCTTGTGGCTCCTTCCTCCACCTACAAAGCCAACAACAGGGATCCAGTCCCTCTTATATCGCATCTTTGTAAGCCGTTCTGCCTTGCTCATCTGCTTTTAGGGACACATGTGATTACACTGGGCCCACCTGTATAATTCAGGATAAGCTCCTCATCTCAAGATCCTTAACCTTAACCACATCTGCAAAATCAGTTTTTCAACCTAAGGTGATATATTCAGAGGTCTCGAGGAATAGGGCACCAAAATATTTGGGGTCATTATTCTGCCCACCATACAACCCATACAAATGCACAAATGCTTTTCCTCTGGACAACCAGAGTATTTGTGTATGCAGTTCCCATTGTGTCACATATATTTAAAAATGTGTTCTCAATGGACAGAATTTAATAAATTGAGTAATTTCTACTGATCCATCAGGGATATTCTCAAATGAACCTGGCCTTTTTTTAACTGTGAATTCTTGGTGGTGACAAATATAATGACTACTAGTAAAGTTTGGTGCCACTACACTGATTCATGCTAAGTCATCGGTAGTTTTATCTACCACTGCTTTCAGACAAGTGGTACAAATGGTAACATAGTGAAAAGGACACATTACATTTTAACATTATGGTGAAAGTAGTTTTGCTGACCCACCGAAAGCATCTCAGGGAACCCGGGATCCACAACCACATTTGAGAATAACGGTTAATAGAGTATTCTACCATGCCCACAGCAATAAAGTATAAAAACATTAAACCTAAGTTATCTCCACTGAATTCAATTATCTGTTAAACTTAAGGACATATAGGTTATAATCAAATTTTAATGCCTTCCAAGATTGTTCAAACAGGCTCTAAAACCAGCTCTCTGATGTATGGCTCTGTGCTCTTATACAGGAAGGCCTAGAAGAGCTATCCCATGCTGAAGGCAGGAACAGTGGCAGTAAGGAGAAACCCCTCATCCAAGGTAAGGAGCAGTGGCTGTGCTTTGCTGGAGCAGCCGTGAAAAGATACTCCACGCCCAAGGTAAGAGAAACCCAAGTAAGATGGTAGGTGTTGCAAGAGGGCATCAGAGGGCAGACACACTGAAACCATACTCACAGAAAACTAGTCAATCTAATCACACTAGGACCACAGCCTTGTCTAACTCAATGAAACCAAGCCATGCTCATAGGGCAACCTAAGACAAGCGGGTCATGGTGAAGAGGTCTGACAGAATGTGGTCCACTGGAGAAGGCAATGGCAAACCACTTCAGGATTCTTGCCTTGAGAACCCCATGAACAGTATGAAAAGGCAAAATGATAGGACACTGAAAGAGGAAATCCCCAGGTCAGTAGGTGCCCAATATGCGACTGGAGATCAGTGGAGAAATAACTCCAGAAAGAATGAAGGGATGGAGCCACCAGGGGATCTTCCCGACCCAGGGATCGAACCCGGGTCTCCCGCATTGGAGACAGACGCTTTACCCCAAGTGTCTGTCTACAATGAGGGAAACAATGCGGGAGACCAGGGTTCAGTCCCTGGGTTGGGAAGATCCCCTGGAGAAGGAAATGGCAACCCACTCCAGTACTATTGCCTGGAAAATCCCATGGACAGAGGAGCCTGGTAGGCTACAGTTCATGGGGTTGCAAAGAGTTTTAGGGGAAGTACATAAATATTTGACATTGCATATTCTGAAACGACCGTGAAGATAAGGATGGTAACCATCTGTCTCCATCCAAAGTCATCACAGTGTATTAACCATAGTCCTTATGCTGTATATTACATTCCTGTGATTGAGAAGTGTGCCTCTTAATCCCCTTAACCATCCCCTCCCTGGTAACTGTTCCTTTGCTTTCTGCGTCTATGAGTCTGTTTTCATTTTGTTTTGTTTTCAGATTCTACATGTAAATGAGATCATGTAGTATTTATTTTTCTGTTTCACTTATTTCACTTAGAATAATGCCCTCTAGATCCATTCATGTTGTCACAAAGGGCAAGATTTTATTGTATTTTTCATGGCTGAGTAATACTGCAGTGTGTGTGTGTGTGTGTAAGAAATTAGTGTTTTTATTTGCTTCAGGTAAATACTCAGAACTGAAATTGATGGATCATATATAAGGTCTTTTAAAAAATTTTTGAGGAAAGTCTATACTGTTTAATTGTAGTGATAGTATCAATTCACAATCCCTTTGTGGGGGTTCCCTTTTCTATGAGGGTTCCCTTTTCTCCACATCCTTTCAAAAACTTGGTATTTATTGATTTTTGATAATAGCCATTCTAACACATGTGAGGTGGCATCTGATTATGGCTTTGAATTGCACTTCCCTGATAATTCGTGATATTGAGCATCTTTTCATGTGTCTTTTGGCCATCTGTGTGTCTTCTTATTTGTTTATTTTTTCATCTGCATGTCTTAAGAAAAATGTTCAGGTCATCTGGCTATTTTAAAATCAGGTTGTTTGCTTTTTTTTGATGCTAAGTTGTATGAGTTCTTTGCATATTTTTTGTATTAACTTATTATATATATAGTTTGGAAATGTCTTCTCTCATTTGAGATAGGCTGCCTTTTCATTTTGTTGGTAGTTTCTTTGCTGTGCAAAAGCATTTTTGTTGTAGTCCTATCTGTTTATTTTTGCTTTTGTTTCCCTTTCCTGAATTCACATATCCAAAAAAATATTGCTAAAACTAACATCAAAGTGCATACTGCCTATGTTTTCCTCTAGGAGTTTTATGATTTTTGCTTTTACATTTAAGTCTTTAATCCATTTTGAGTTGTGTATGGACAACAGAGGATGAGATGGTTGGATGGCATCACCGACTCGATGTACATGAGTTTGAGCAAGCTCCAGGAGCTCATGATGGACAGGGAAGCCTGGCGTGTGGCAGTCTGTGGGGTTGCAAAGAGTCAGACATGACTGAGCGACTAAACTGAACTGAGATTGTTGTCCTGCTTGATTTATTTGCATGCAGCTCTTCAGTTTCCCTGCACAATTTACTGAAGAGGGTGCCTTTTTCCCACAGTATTGGTTTGGCCAAAAAGTTGTTTGGATTTTTCCATAAGATAGAAAAACCCAAATGAAGTTTTTGGCCAATCCAATATATTCTTGCTTCCTTTGCTGGAGATTAATTGACCATATAAGTGTGAACTAACTTCTGGGCTCTATTCTGTTCCATTGCTCTATGCATCTGTTTTTGTTTCAATTCATACTGTTTTGATTTCTTTAGCTTTGTCCTATAGTTTGAAATCAGGATGCTTCCATTTAAATGAGATAATTTTTTCTCTTAACTATTAAATAAAATTTGAAATGTGTCTTTCTGAGAGATGGCCAAAAGATCTCTGTCCCTTGGAGTTTCTGAAAACATATCCCCTACCACTTCAGGATACACCTGCACATATCAATTTTTTAGGAAGCAAAAGAAGCAGTTCAATTTTCCAGCTAATGAATATATTAATTTAGACCTCTATTTTCTTTACATAAGGGATCTTTAGGCCAGTGAACTTACTTAAGGAAAACTTTCATAACTCAAACAATAACATAAATATCGTGAACATTCTAAATTGTCAGGGCCCCAGATTAACATAGTTGTTACTGATATAATATTTTAATATTGCATTAATAATAGATAACATTTTGAATACTTAATAGGCACTTTGCTTATATTTTATTTACGTTTTCTAACAATCCTCTTTTTAAATTTTATTTGTTAGGGAGCTTATTTTTAGGAGTTCAGTAATCCTTCTGAAGTCACAGAGTAAACAGATGAGAGAGCCAGAATTCATATTTGCATTTTACTGATTCCATGACCTTTTCTCTGGAAGATGATTAGTATAGTTTTTCCTGCTGAGTCACAAGAAGGATTTATGTAGATTTAAGTTTTATTTAGGGAAATTCTCTGTAAATGCTCAGTTAAGATCTTAATGGTTCTATAATTATCCAATATTTACTTAGCAGGGCCTCAAATTTAAACATCTATTAATATCTTCTCTCGTAGCTCAGTGGGTAAAGAATCTGCCTACAGTGCAGGAGGCCCAGGCTCGATTCCTGGGTCAGGCCGTAAGAGTTAGGGCTTCCTTGGTGGCTTAGATGGTAAAGCCTCTGCCTGCAGACGCTTCTATGCTTGTAGAAGACCTGGGTTTGATCCCTGGGTCAGGATGATCCCCTGGAGAAGCAAGGGCAACCCACTCCAGTACTCTTGCCTGGAAAATCCCTCGGAGGGAGGAACCTGGTAGGCTACAATCCATGGGGTTGCAAAGAGTCAGACACAACTGAGTGACTTCAGTAGCGACCAAACCACCACCATTCATATCTTCTATCTTGATAAACATTGAACTATGTGAACAACTTAAGGTATAACTAGATTTCAACAGATTTATCATAGCAATCTTCTTTGTATTTAATTTTCTTTTTGCGTTAGACAAATATTGTTTAGTCGCTAAGTTGTGTTTGACTCTTTTGTGATCCCATGGACTATAGCCCACTAGGCTTCTCTATCCATGGAATTCCTCAGTCAAGAATACTGGAATGGCAATCTGCCATTTCCTTCTGCAGGGGATCTTCCTGACCCAGGGATTGAACCCTTGTCTCCTGCATTGGCAAGCATATTTTTACCACTGAACCACCAGGGAAGCTCTAACAATTATGTCCTTGTTATAAATTTATAAATTATCTCTACTGTGTGAAGTTAGAGGCTACTGGCTATTCTTCTTAAGCTTCTTTTGAGATAAATATTCTTGTATTTTGTAAGCAATAATATGAATCAGAGTTCTGTGGTCTTAGTGTACAATTCATAACTAAAGTCCTGTCCACTAAAGAAACGAAGAACTGATCTCTAAAAGATTCAACTGAGTGAGAAAAGTGTTTAACTCAGGGTTTAAATAAAGCATTTTCTTGTTTTTTTTTTTTTAACCCCAATTTTACCATCTGTGATGGACATGGTTAAACAGTGTATCGTTTAGTTTTGTCTCTTTATGAACTTCATGTAAATTGACTCATACTGCATGTGCACATGCTGCTTTCACTTAGATTTATGTTTTTACTATTTAATCAGGTTGATATATAAAGCCATAGTCCATTTTCTTCCTGTTGTGTGTACTACTATATGTAGTCTGTTGTAGAGAATAAAACTACACTTTTATTCATTCTATTGTTAAGGGGCATTTCAGGCGTTCACAGTTTGCTGTCTGTCTTTTGGCCATGCCATCTGGCTTGCAGGATCCTAGTTCCCTGACCAGGGATTGAACCCAGGCCCTGGGCAGTGAAAGTGTGGAGCTCTAACCACTGGGAAACCAAGGAATTCCCAGTGTCCACAGTTCTTTGATACTGAAAAAAAGGCAACTATGGACATGTCTCCTGGTACATACAAGTACAAGAATTTCTCTAAAGTGTATCATACTTGGGAGGAAAATGGCTAATCATAGGGTTTTTGCATGTGTAACTCTACTAAGTAATGCCAACATGTATTTCTAATTGATTGTAGCTGTCATTGCTGTTCAGTCACCCAGTCACACCAGGCCTCTCTGTCCCTCACGGTCTCCCAGAGTTTGCCCAAGATCACATCCATTGCATCAGTGATGCCTGCCAGCCATCTCATCCTCTGATGTCCTCTTCTCCTTCTGTCCTCCATCTTTCCCAATATCATCTTTTTCAATGAGCAGCTGTTTGCATCAGATGACCACAATACTGGAGTTTCAGCTTCAGCATCAGTCCTTCCAACAAGTATTCAGGGTTGATTTCCCTTAAGATTTTGTTTTGATAGCTTCATTGATTTACACAAGCCCCTTTGCCATGACAAAGCAGTGATCCGTGAAGCAGGTACCTGTTTATACTCCCACAAATAAGGGATGAGAGAATTTCCATTCCTAAACATTTTCACCAGCACATACATGGTCTTGATTATTAAATTGGCCAATATGTTGTGTGTGTATCGGAGTCATATCCATTTTCTTTTTCTTGATTTCTTATGACAATTAGCTGTTAATGTTTTGTCTTTCATGAAATGTTATGTATTCTGTACACTTTTGCTATTTGGTTGCTTATTTTTTTCTTTTAGATTCATAGAAGTTTCACATATATATTGAACACTAATCCTTTGTACTATGCAATGTAAATATCTTCTCCCATTTGTGGCTTGCCTTTCCACTCCTTTATGGTAGGGTGTATTCACCTACCTTGTGGCTTCTCTTTAGAGCATCCTGTATATATTTCCATTTTGAATCACCATATAAAAATTTAAATTAGCTTGCTAGATTCCATGAAAAATCTTCTAGATCTATTTGGGGGATCATTGACATCTTTTTGCCACTGGATATATTCTGTGCAAATACACGAAATAGCTCTCTGTTTATTTAGGTCTTTTAAAATGTCTTTCAAGATGTATTCCTAGGCATTCTCCATTTTTTGTTCCTCTTTTTAATGATATCTTTTTAAAATTAAAATTTGACAGATAGTTGTGCATTGATTTTTTTTTAATCCAGCCAACTTGCTAAATTTGCTCATAAATACCAATAATTTACTTATATATTTTTCAGTATTTTTTTGTGGACACTAATATCATCTATAAATGGTGATGACTTTACTTCTCACATTAAATTAATTGAAATGACCAAACTTTATCCTTAATCTGTTAATGTGGAGAATTTCATCAGTTGATTTTCTGTTGATAATATTAACCAACATGGTGATGATATCTCATTATTTTTTCATAATTTTTTGGATTTGGTTGTGAATATCTTGTTTAGGAATTTGTATATACATAATCATGACTGAAGTTGTGTTTTTTCTCTTTTGTAGTATATTTAGCTGACTTTGTTATCAAGACTATGCTAACTTTATGTAAAGAGTTGGGGATGTTCCCTTGTTATTTTCTAAAATAATTTGCTAATGATGGAACACACGTGCAAATATTGCTTGCAGAGATCAACACAAAAGCATCTGAACCTGTTCCTGAAGTCTCGTTTTTAAAATATATTGTGTGTGACTATTTAAAGAAAATTTAAATCCTTTCAACTTTAAAAGATTTTAGTTTGGGAAAACTGTAGCAGTAGAGAAAGTATATCCTGTTGCATCTAGTACTGCCTCTCTTTGTTTCTGTCGTCTAAATTCTTCTTTATGATGAAAAGAATTCACATCTATGCTAGGAGGTAATTTATACTGGTATATGAAATCTAATAAAAGTTAGATACAGGAAAAAGAGGAGATACTAATTCACCATCTCGTAACTGGTCAGTAGTCTTGGAAAGTATCCAGCAATTTGAGAAAAAAAGTTGCTTGTTAAAATTTGGGAATTTCCTTGCTGAGGAGGGTGGGTAGACTGACAAACTGGGAAAGTGGCCTGGGAAAGTCACAATAACACTTCAAGCCTTAAGATTGTCAGCTTCTTGAAAAGGAAGGAAATCTACTTTAGTTTATGTAATCAAATACACTTTACTCTGAAAGTCAGAGAGCAGAGTATAATTATCTTCAGGAACATGTGTTCTTTGTTTAACTATTGCATGGCTGAAGCCCATGTTTATTAAATTGGGTCACCATACCAGTTGATTCCAAAGGATTATCTTGGCAACTGATTCTAGACAATTTTCTCCTAAACCTTTATTGTAAAAGTTCAGCTCCTTTATAACTGCCAGAAGATTGCGTTACTGCTTATAGTAACTGCTCATTTATGTTCTTCAGTCTCAAAACACGGACTTTCAAAACATTTACTTAACACATTCCATTTCTACATAAAAAGGCTTCAAGTGAGAAACCTTTTTAGTCTGGGTTACATTTGAAACATAAATATGTCAGAATTTAAATGGAGTGGAATAAGTAAGTGAATTGTGCATTTTTATCTCCAGTCTAATTGCCGAGGTTTGTCAAGACAGTCTGAAGATACATCAATAACTTATAGATACTCTTGACTTCCAACTGCTGCTGCTGCTGCTGCTGCTAAGTCGCTTCAGTCGTGTCCGACTCTGTGCGACCCCATAGACAGCAGCCCATTAGGCTTCCCCATCCCTGGGATTCTCCAGGCAAGAACACTGGAGTGGGTTGCCATTTCCTTCTCCGATGCATGAAAGGGAAAAGCGAAAGTGAAGTCGCTCAGTCGTGTCTGACTCTTAGCAGCCCCATGAGCTGCAGCCCACCAGATTCATCCATCCATGGGATTTTCCAGGCAAGAGTACTGGAGTGGGTTGCCATTGCCTTCTCCAGACTTCCAACTAGCAGTTATGATCTAAGACTCACAGGTAGTGAGTGGAGTGTCAAAAACTGAAGATGCAAGAAGTTGGAGAAAAATCGCCAACCAAATTATAGCATTGTAACATTTTAACATTTCCTTATATTTTTCTTGCCCTTTGTATTCAAGAATCAATCACAAGAACAATCTATCATTAGTCAGTTCAGTTCAGTCGCTCAGTCGTGTCCGACTCTTGGCAACCCCATGAATCGCAGTACGCCAGGCCTCCCTGTCCATCACCAACTCCCGGAGTTCACTCAGACTCACGTCCATTGAGTCCGTGATGCCATCCAGCCATCTCATCCTCCGTCGTCCCCTTCTCCTCCTGCCCCCAATCCCTCCCAGCATCAGGGTCTTTTCCAATGAGCCAACTCTTCGCATGAGGTGGCCAAAGTACTGGAGCTTCAGTTTTAGCATCATTCCTTCCAAAGAAATCCCAGGGTTGATCTCCTTCAGAATGGACTGGTTGGATCTCCTTGCAGTCCAAGGGACTCTCAAGAGTCTTCTCCAACACCACAGTTCAAAAGCATCAATTCTTTAAGAAATACCTTAATATTTTTTTGTTTTACTTTATTTATTTACTTACTTTACTTTTTTTGGTGTGTGTGAACATTTTTTGCATTCATTTTATTTGTTTACATTAAATTCTTTTATGATTATTGTGTTAATTTTTGCCATACAATGCAAATCAGCCATCATTGTGCATACATCCCCTCCCTCCGCAGCCTTCCTCCCCTTCCCCTTCCATCTCTCCGGTCATCACAGAGAGCCAGACTGGGCTCCCTGTGGCACACAGCAACTTCTCACCAGCTGTCCATCTTACACCTGGTAGTGTATATATGTTGATGCTACTTTCTCTATTCGTCCCACTCTCTCCCTCCCCAACTGTGTCCACAAGTTCATTCTTCACCTCTACATCTCCTTTCCTTCTCTGCAGATAGATTCATCAATATAATGTCTCTAGATTTCACACATATGTGTTAATACACTATATTTGTTTTTCTCTACTGTCTGCCTGGAATGCAGGAGACCTGGGTTTGATCCCTGGGTCGGGAAGATCCCCTGGAGAAGGAAATGGCAACCCACTCCAGTACTCTTGCCTGGAGAATCCCATGGAGGGAGGAGCCTGGTGGGCTACAGTCCATGGGGTTGCAAAAGAGTCGGACACGACTGAGCGAATTCACTTCACTTCACTTCTCTTTCTGACTTACTTCACTGTGTATAACAGGCTGTATGTTCATCCACCTCACTAGAACTGACTCAAATTTGTTCTTTTTTATTGCTGAGTAACATTCCATTGTATGTATGTGCCACATATTTATCCATTTATCAGTTGATGGACATCTAGGTTGCTTCCGTGTCCTGGCTACTGTAAACAGTGCGGCCGTGAACATTGAGGTACATGTGTCTCTTTCAATCATGTTTTCTTAGAGAACCTGCTCAGCAGTGGAGTTCCTGGATCATATAGTAGATTTATTCCTAGTTTTTTTTTTTTTTTTTTTTAAGGAATCACCATACTGTTCTCCATAATGGCTATATCAGTTTACATTTCCACCAACAATGTAGGAGGGTTCCCTTTTCTCCACATACTCTCCAGTGTTTATTGTTTGTAGATTTTATGATGATGGCCATTCTGGCTGGTGTGAGGGAATACCTTATTATAGTTCTGATTTGCATTTCTCTAATAAATTAGTGATGGTGAGCATCTCTTCATGTGTTCATTGGCCACGTGTGTATCTTCTTTCAAGAAATGTCTGTTTAGGTCTTCTGCCCATTTTTGACTGGTCTCTTTATACCTTAGTATTATAATCCCATTTGTTCCTTAGTAAGAGAATAAATGATACAATTAGTTCAATATATTTTATAGTTTATCTGTGCTTGCATGAGATGATTAATTGCTTGAAGGCTATAGTTTTGAACTTTACCTTTTTTTTTCCTATTCTTTTTTCTTGTTTCGGTTCCTAAAACTTAAGAGGTAGTGGATTTGAGGGAGGAAGACATGTCTGTCTTGATATCACATTTGGGAAAGATAGAAGATTTCACTTCTCTTTTAGTAGAGAGAGTAATTAGGATCTTAGGGAAATTTCCATTTTTGTACATTCAGAATGATTTTATCCTGTATTCCTAATCTTTCTGACATCATCTGATGTTAGCTAAGAAACATCAAGAATTGTTATTCTTCTTTCTTAACTGATGTTCTTTGTGGATGGTTTTTGATTGGTATCATGGTTTTTCCAGTAGTCATGTACAGATGTGAGAGTTGGTCCATAAAGAGGGCTGAGCACCAAAGAATTGATGGTTTCAAACTGTAATGCTGGAGAAGACTGTTGAGAGTCCCTTGGACAGCAAGGATATCAAACCAGTCAATGTAAAGAAATCAACCCTAAATATTCATTGGAAGGACTGATACTGAAGCTGAAGCTCCAATACTTTAGCCACCTGATAGAAGAGCCGACATCGGAAAAGACCCTGATGCTGGAAAAGATTGAGGGCTGGAGGAGAAGGGGATTACAGAGGATGAGATGGTTGGATGGCATCATTGACTCAATGAACATGAGTTTGAACAAACTGTGGGAAATAGTGAAGGACAGGGAAGCCTGCCGTGCTGCAGTCCATGGGCTTGCAAAGAGTCAAAACCATGTGTGACAGAACTGAGCGACAGAACAATATATACTCTAGGGTTTATGAATTAAAGTTTGCTAAGAGTTACTGTGAAAGTTTCTAAGCTTCATCGTCTAATCCAAATCACTTAATTTGGTGTGGAAAGTCAAAACACAGAAGAGATTGTCTTCAGAATAATGAGATACTGCTTGGTCATGCTGTTTTACTTGTTTGGTTTAAGCTAGCAGTAGAATCTTTCTTTTTATTGCATTTTCTGAGAAGGTAAGGAAAAATATTTTATTGTCATTTTTATGAAAAGAGGAAAAGGAAAGGGACATTTAAGAATATTGATCCTAAGGAAGGGAAAATGAAGCATGTAATTTATTGGAAGTTGACAATTATTTGAGGACAGCTAATTTTCTGCACTGTGTATGCACGTATCTAAATGTTTTCCTGCATGAATTCTACTCTTAAATGTTAAGAATTGTTTTCTGTAAGTCAAAAAAGCGAATCACACTGCTTTCTAAAATACCCACACGCATAAGCACACACACATCGAACTTTACCTTTCAGATTTCAGTATAAATCAACTGACTTTGTCAATTAATTTGTCCCTTTTTTCAGTTCCCAAAGAGCTAAGAAAATGACCCTAAATCCCAAATGAGAGGGGATAAAAGAGTTCATAAAAGAACTGAGGTTACTCAATGACTCCATTTCAGCTGTCACTGATCTGGTGAGTGAAATGATTATAATTTTATAACATATGCATGTGTGCACGTGCACACACGCACACACACACACACACACACACACACACTGGTGGCATGGATGTAACTTCCTTCAGGGAAATGACATCACAGCAGAACATACTTCAGATGAACTTTCCAGGTGCCCCTACTTCTGGATCACAGCTGACTAGTGTTACTTGAGTGTGGACAGGGCTGATGTAATGTAAGCCATGAGTGTGGAAAGAAACGTGGACTTGGAAATGTAACGTCTGTGGTCAAGTTCCACACTGACCTCTAATCAGCTTTTTCACCTGGGATTGCTCACACCTTTTCTGATCTTTCTGGCTTTTGCCTCTAAAAGGGGCACTATATCTTTCTTTCCTAGGAGTTCAGATGAAATCATGACAGTGAACAATCTTTGTAAACGCTGTGCATAATTCAAGAGGAAGACAGTACTATTATTCTTCTATCACTATTAACAACTATAAAACTTTTGAGAATCAGGATGTGAAAACAGTGATGAAGGGCAACCATGGAAGACCTACACATCCTGAGTACAGAGAGAATCATATCACACTGAGAACATTTGAAGAAGCACTGAATGATTGCTAATCTTGTTTCTTTTTAACTTTCTCTAAATGACGTTCATGGCTCCTAGGAACCCACGTCTCCTCATGGAACTTCCTGAATTAATCTCAAAATACTGAGAAAACTTTAAATCTCTTTTTGGGTTGCCACGATAGCTCAGTTGGTAAAGAATCCACCTGCAATGCAGGAGACCCTGGTTCAATCCCTGGGTCAGGAAGATCCACTGGAGAAGGGATAGGCTACCCACTCTAGGATTCCTGGGCTTCTCAGCTGGTAAATAATCCGCCTGTAATGCGGGAGACCTGGATTCGATCCCTGGGTGGGGAAGATCCCCTGGAGAAGGGAAAGGCTACCCACTCCAGTATTCTGGCCTAAGAATTCCATGGACTGTGTCCAAAGAGTTGGACAAGACTAAGTAAACTTTCACCTTTTTTCCCCCACTTTTCGCAGTGCTATCCCTCTCCTAAAGACTGAGTTATGCTGGGATATTAAAACCTTGAACTGCCCCCCGCCCCGCCCCCAGTGAAGGGATGGAGAAAGTGGCTGCACACTGAAAAATGCAAGGCATTTGAAAGAGTGCCCAAAGGCTGTAATGTGCCCTGAGGACCAACTGGCTGCCTGTATCCTGTTCTCTCATTCTTTTATTCCCTCCAGACATCCTCGGTTTCTTTTCCAGCTCTGAGTAGTAATGACTTCTTCATCTGGCATAGCCACTGGAGAGGGAGAATGAGGGCCTTCCCAGGCCTTGGGGACCATGTCCCGCTTCTATTGGCCGGAAGAGATGATGGACGAGCAGCAGATGCTGCTGTCAGCTCATCCCCATTGCTTTGCCTCCGGAGATTATTGATACACAGTCAAGGCTGGTCAGCTGTTTGGGGGAGGAGACCCAGGGTCAATATGGGTCCCCAATCCAGGATTGGAGTTCTCAGAAAGCAACTGCTCCTCAGCCATACACATAGAATGGCAGTGTCCAGAAAAGTGAAGTGAAAGTCGTTCAGTCGTGTCCGACTCTTGGCAACCCCATGGTCTGTCACCTGCCAGGCTCCTTTTTCCATGGAATTTTCCAGGCCAGAATACTGGAGTGGGTAGCCGTTCCCTTCTTCAGGGGATCTTTCCAACCCAGGGATCGAACCCAGGTCTCTTGCATTGCAGGCGGATTGTTCACCATCTGAGCCACCAGGGAAGCCTGATAGCATCACCTCAAAACTTGACACTGAAGTGTACTCTCCAAATATACACTCGCAAAAAAGCAGCTGTGGAAAATTCACTGATCTCTCCATTCCAGGGTCCCAGAGAGGTCCTAGCACTTGTTGGATGTTGCCTCTTTCTTGTCCCACTTCCTCCTCACCACCTTACTCTATTTCCAGATTTAGTGACAGTGGCGTTGCTAAGCCACACCAGACAAACCCCAGTGCTGCAAACCCCAGTCTGTTAAACACTGTCTGCCGATTAGTGCTGACCCAGTATTAGACTCCGAATGCCTGTTCAAATCCCTTTGCTTTTACCTCGCTTTCTCTCAGGAACTAAGGTTGGCCTGTTAATTGCCCATTTGCACCTAAATCTTTGATATACCTACAGCCCGAGTCCCTAGTTGTACTTTGTAAGGAGAAAATGGGATGGAGACACTGGTTTTTCTATGACCCAGACCTCTTAGATTCCGGTGAAAGTGCACAGGTTGCTGGCCCTCTACCTGGTCTCCATAATGAACAGCTGAGTGGTCTCTTGATGTATTTCAGTCCGCGATCTCAGTAGGGTGGAGGTGAAGCCTGGGACTGACTGAGGCAGCAGCTGCTGCCATCCATCACTCTCTGTCTGGCCAATAGGCAGAGGGAAGGACCTGCCTATAGGCAGGATGGGCTGAGTGCTAACTGACAAATGAAGGATCATCACTCAGGGTTGTAAGAGAAACCTGGCATGATGGGATGTAAGTCTTTGCTAGTAGACCTTTGCTCCAGTGCTCCTTTGATAGGTCAGATACTTTTCAGATTCAGAAATGTCTGTTGACAATGTGTCATTGATATTAATTCCTTATGATCGGATTGCATGGTTTAGGGGCAGGATGTTATTTTGGGAAAAATGACATGGCTCATAAGGCTACCTAAATATATCCTTAATGCGGAAGACTTGAAAATATGAAACATAAATTGTTACAAAGTTAGCCTGACTGGCAAAAGTAGTACAGAATTAACTTACACTTCAATGCATAACAAATAGGTTAAAGCAAATATTTTTTAAAATGGCAGAGAAATAAAGCATTTAATTTTTTCTTGCAGTGACCTTTCTGGTATTCTTGCCTAGAATAAACTCATATTCTGGGTATCGTTTCTTTGCCTGCCCGTGGGACCTCAGCTGGCACCACTCTCCAAGGCCGTGGCACCCCTTCTTTGGGACAGTCTGAAGTCCAGGACTTGTCAGTGGGATGTGTAGTGCCTCGTGCCTTTGCCGAGTAAGGTCTTTTTGTGAATGCACCACAGTTCAGCGTCCCCCTCTGCCCGATCCCGCTTCCTTCTCTTCACTTCTCTTGCTCTCAGCAGCTATTGATCTAATGATCACTCTTCAGTGGACTTCCTGCATACAAATCTGATAATCAGAGTCTGCTTCTTTTTACTGAGAAACCAATAAATGACAAGGAAAGAGTTTTTTTTTAATTACTTATTTTAATTGGAAGATAATTACTTTACAATATTGTGGTGGCTTTTTCATCCATCAACATGCATCAGCCATGGGTGCACATGTGTCCCCCCATCCTGAACCCCCAGTCCACCTCCCTCCCCAACCCTATCCCTCTGGGTTGTTCCAGAGAACTGGCTTTAAGTGCCCTGCTTCATATATCGAACTTGCCCTGGTCATTTATTTTACATATGGTAAGGTACATGTTTCAATGCTATTCTCTCAAATCATCCCACGCTTGCCTTTTCCCACAGAGTCCAAAAGTCTGTTCTTTACAAATGTGTCTCTTTTGCTGCCTTGCATATAGGATTGTAATTGCTAAATTCCATATATATGCATTAATATGCAATATTAGTGTTTCTGTTTCTGGCTTACTTCACTCTGTATAATAGTCTCCAGTTTCATCCACCTCATTAGAAGACAAGGAAAGAGTTTTTAAAAGTTAAAATATTAAATTCCTGAAGTGTAAAGAATTAAATAGAAAGGCTGGTAGATGATGTCAAGAAAATCTCCCAGAACTTAGAATAACTAAGTGAGATGTGAGGAAAGATCTGATGTTCCTCCAAAAGGAGTTTTGAAGGCTGAGGGAACAAGGAAAAAAAAGAATAAATAAAAAGATAGAAAAGAATCCCCAGACTTAAAAGGACACAAGTCTTCAGATCGAAAGCATTCAGAGTATTCAGCTAGATGGATGGAATGAAGATTCACCTTTATTTATTTATTTTTAATTATTTGGCTGTGAGGCATGGCATGTGGGGTCTTAAGTTCCCTGATCAGGGATTGAACCTGTACTCCCTTCAGTGGAAGCACAGAGTCTTAACCGCTGGGCCACCAGGGAAGTCCCAAGATACACCTTTAGACACCTCATTCCATTTTAGAACATTGACGATAAAGAGAAGGAAGAAGAAGGAACGTTTAGCTGCCACTTTTAGGGAATAGATCTTGGGAGGAGGCAGGGAGGGTGTAGAGTTTTTTATTTTTCATTTAATACCACTCATACTGCTTGTAAGAATTACTTTGTAACAAACATACAGAGAGTAAATAAAATCATCCATCCTTGATTCCATGTAATTTAATTGTCTAGGAAGTTACAGGGCTTCCCTGGTGGCTCAGACATTAAAGATTCTGCCTGTGATGCAGGAGACCTGGGTTTGATCCCTGGGTCAGGAAGATCCCCTGGGGAAAGGCAAGGCATGGCAACCCACTGCAGTATTCTTGCCTGGAGAATTCCATGGACAGAGAAGCCTGGCAGGCTACAGTCTGAGTGACTAACATACAGGACGTTACAGAAGATTTTGAGTTCAGGCTCTGGAGTAAAACTCTGCATTGGAACCCTGACTTTGCTGTGTTCTTGTGTGGACTTGGACAGGCTCCTTAACCTCTCTATGTAATCCATCCCCTGTAATGGGGATAATAATAGAACCTATTCGTAGACTCTGTGAAGCTTAAAGGAGGTAATATATGCATTTAGCTCAGAGACAGGCACATAGTAAGAAAAGCAATGAATGTTAACTGTTATTACTTTATGAATATAAACATAATAAAGGTACAAATAAATTTATATACAAGATATTTATTCCAGTATAATTTGATAATAAAAACCTGAAACAATTCAAATGTTTAACAATAGGCAAATGTTTAAATGGTATGTGGTATTTATAAGACAGCAGCCAGATGTTAAGAAAAATCTCGTTTCCTAAGAGTGTTTATTGACATGAAAAAAGACAAGTATAAATTACCTATATCTGCATACAATACACATACATATTATGTATATATGTACACTCTAATTTTGTCAAGGAAAAATTATAGGTATATATCGATAATAAAGCCTGAAAGAAAATAGCTAAAGTGTTAATGGTGATAGTCTCTAGGTGATGGGGTTACAGGTAATGTTTACTGTCTTCTTCATGGTGCTCCCATGGGAGGGGAGTCTTTTGTCTCGTTTGAAGAGATTACCTCCCTAAAGTAGAGGCTCTCCACGTGGCCGTGGTTGCCTCTTAGATGCTGCTGGAGTTCTGCTGCTGTTGGCTTGGTCTGTTTCTCACGGAAGCACTGGACAACGGACGGGGAGAGGAGAGAAGAGGGAGGAAGAGGAGGGGCAGAGTGAGAAGGCTGGCAACTGACTGTCTTCAGGGCTGCTATAGATCAGCAGGGTCAACTATGACACCACGTGGGATCCGAGATGTGAGGAAATGCTCTCCGTTGAGACCCACCAGGTTTGGTGAGCAATGCGGAGTTAGGAAAAGTGAGTGGAGGCTGGGCATCTAGCTGTGTGGCTTACAGGGCGTTTGAAGAAACAGCTATTCAGGTTCTTTGCCCATTTTTAAATTGAGTTGTTTGATTTTTTGCTTTTGAATTATTAGCCTTTTGGATATTAGCCCCTTACCAGGTATATACTCTGCTAGTATTGCTTCCCATTCCATGAGTTGTGTTTTCATGCTGTTCGCTTTGCTGCTTCTCACTATTTTCTAATCTCATTGCCCACGTTTTCTCAGTAGGACTCACCTTTCCTGACAGCCTGGCTGGTGTACAGACAGACCTGTCATTTCCCATGCCCCCTTTCCTGGGTCGTTCCACTGCCTGGAGGCTTCCTGGTGGCTCAGATAGTAACGAATCTGCCTGCAGTGTGGGACACCTGGGTTCCGAATATCCCTGGGAGAAGGGAATGGCTACCCACTCCAGTATTCTTGCCTGGAGAATCCCAGGGACAGAGGAGTCTGGTGGGCTACAGTCCATGGGGTTGCAAAGATTCAGACATGACTGAGCAACTAACCCACACACTCCACTACCTGCAGTGCCCTCTCCTCCTTCACCCGATGAAACACTAGGCTGTAAACATTTGTTGGTGGAAAACCATGTCTTCATCACTTTCGTCTACCCTAAGCCTTATATAGTGTTTGCACTTAGTGAATATTCAATAAATATGCACAGCCTCCCGTCCTCTTTGTGAAGGATCCACCAGGTTTCCTTTGGCTCGCTTTCACCCTGCAGGTCCTTGATGGCCCAGCCTTATCCCTGCACAGGACACACACATGTCTTTCAGTGCTGCCCTCTCCTTCCAGCCCATGCTTGCCAGCCCTCCTTTAATCTCCTGCCTTCCAGCAGGCTGCACACCCAGCGCTCCACGCATTCCACCGGGTCAGGACTCGGCTCCCAGGGCTCTGTCATCATTGGAAGACCGGACGGTTGTTGCTAAGCAGAGTATACAGGGCACAACTGTAGCCAACTGTTTAACTCAAGCTAATTCATGGTATTTCTCAGTTTGCCTGGATTATCAGTGGGGGAAGCCATGATTTCCCAGTTTACTGCAAAGTTGATACATCTCGATGGCCTGTTATGAAAGTGATAGTTATGTCCTATGACTTTAATTTTACTCCGACCCCAGGAAGCAAACATTTAATTCAGTTTACATTATTTGTGGCCTAATGGTTAGCTCTGCAGGAAAATAAGAAGTCACAGGAGAAATAGGTGACATTGACCTCAGTTTTGAATCGGGACAGATATGGCATTTATGTGGTTGCTTTTTCTTCAGTTTTTTAAAATTGAAATACAGTTGAATTGCAATTTCCTGCTTGCATTTTGTTCCATTTAGCCACGTGATAGAGTAAACTGTGTATGCCTGCACAAGTTCTGAACTCTGACATGTGGAGATCGCTTGAAATTAAAGAGAACTAAAATCAAATTCTGGTTCCACCTTGTTCGAGCATTGTGATAGGTGGCCAATTGTCTCATTTCTCTGAGTCTCAGGGCTTCCCCAGTGGCTCAGATGGTAAAGAATCCGCCTGTAATGTAGGAGACTGGGGTTCGATCCCTGGGTCAGGAAGATCCCCTGGAGACGGGAATGGCTACTTACTCCAATATTTTTGCCTGGCAAATTCCATGGACAGAGGAGCCTGGTGGGCTACAGGCCATGGGGTTGCAAAGAGCAAGCAGACATGGCTGTGTCCAGTTGCTCCAGACACGGAGCGAGTAATACTTTGACTTTTTCTGAGTCTGTGAAGAGGAGGTGATAATGGTCACTGTGAAAGTAACAAATAGTGTTGAAGTAGCCATGTGTGTGAAGGGGCTTCTCTGTTGCACCTACAAGGTCATTGCACAGCAATGCGGGCCCCTCCCCCACCAACAGTGTCTGTTATAAGGACTTCAGTGTAAAGTTGAACTTTGTTTTAATCCTGAAAAACTGCTAAAGTAGTCGATATTTATTTATTAAGGAATAATAAATACTATGAGGATTGGTAACTTTCTGTCCTGACATAATTTCTGACTTAATTCAAACTGAATGTCATTGGTTGTGGAGAGCTGGCTGGAGATCTGATGAAATAACTCCATGGGTCTCATTCTCCTAGTTTTTACATATATGATAAAATATCATATAGCCCAACATTATCAGATTCCAAGGTCTTAACGGTTAAATGGATGGGAAATATCAAGACTGGTGTCTTTATCAATATAGATGAACATTTTTTTGTTGTTTTATGATGAAGGCATAGTGATTTTCAGGCTGGAGGCTGTGACTGATTCCGTGTGTGGAGTCCAGGGATGTTTACTGTGGGAGAGCTCTCACCTGCTTTGGGGTAGGTAGTAGAACAGCCTTTAAACATCCTCCTCCTGAGACTGACAGGCTGTTGACATTTATTGGATGCTGCCGGGGTGCTAATCACCTCACTCATTTACATCCTTATCTCTTTCATTTCTCCCAACTACGCCTTCCCATGGACTATTACTGAACCAAATCAGAGCAGTGTCTCCACAGCTTGGAAAATTCACATATTTTCCAAAGCCCTCTGGGCAAACTTATAGTCATTGAAACATAAGAGGACAGTTAGGTGGGGGTACCAGCTTAGGGGAAGAAAGCTAAACCAAACCAAATTAAACTTGAGCATAGTGAGAGCATGGCTCTCAGAGAAGTAGTAAGGAAAGGAAAGGAATATTTGTGTAGTGCCAACTATGTGTTTGGCACTATGCATACATGACCTTGAAAGAATCTGCTGCAATGTCCTCCCTTTTAGATCCCAGCCCTCTTTATTGCACAGGATCTTTGAAATACACATGAATGAACATGGACAAGCTGGAGAACTTTGTAGGGTGTAGGATAGAGAGGGGAAAATGTTAAGGGAAACTTTGCCTCTTTCCTGTCCCTAAAGCTTTGCATAAATCTGTCACCATACTCTGCGGTGTCCTTCTTGAGCTTAGAAGTGATGCCTAATGGGGAGAGCATGATCTCAGGGCTTAATTCTGGCTCTGCTTTCCTTACTGTATGACTTTGGGAAGCTAGACTCTGACAGTTTCAGCAGCCTCATGTCCAAAATGGGGATAATATGTACCTCAGAGGGTTATTTGAGGATTAGAAACTATGTCGATAAAGTGCTTAGCACATATTTAGCACTCAAAATGCTATGGTTATTACTTGAATCTATCCCTATATCCAGTGCCTTATAATCACTTGCTGAGATTATATAAATTTTTCAGTTGATCCACTAGTATTGTTACCTGATTCAGCATCAGAGTTATCTTTTTAAAATACAAATTTAGTGTTCTTTTTCCACTTCAGAATCTTAAGTGCCTCAGTCTTTAGTGTTCTTTCTTAAGGCATTTAAAGAGCTTTAAAACTTGTCCCCATACTACTTGAAAAAGCTTTCTTTGTATCCTCCATCCCCAAGACAGGCTTCTTAAGCACGTATTTGTACAGTCACACAGGGCCCTGCTTTCAAAAGGGACCCCATCCTTGGTCAAATGCTCTGCTATGCACTTCTTGAAATTCTTGATGATTTTATCTTTGAAGTTCTATTCTGTGAGCTACCACACAAGTATCAATAACAATAGAGTATGGGCATAAGCAGTGCAGACATGTTGGGCTACAGCTTACTCGTGCATGAGCTCAGCTCTGCTGCAGCTAATGTCTGCATTGCCTGGCCTCCTGGCATGTACCTCGGACAGTCTGGGATGACTTGGGTTCTCCAGGGGGCATCCAGATTTAGAACCTGGACCAGGATTGGCAGTGGCGTTGGCGGTGCTGGAAGCCGAAGCTGTAGCAATGGAGGCAGTTTTCTCTGGGAAAGAGGGGGGCTTTTGTAGGGGTGAGCACCTGCACTGTGGTGGGAGACAGGCTTCTTGTCCATCCCTGGAGCCCATCCATGTGCATTTGCACAAGTATGAGCTGGATCTCCAGCCTGAGTGCAGGGTCAGGAACTCTGGAGATGGGGCAGTAAACTTCGTTTGTAAATAATTACAAAGTCAAGGCATACACACAGATATTGCAATAAAGCATATCAGGAAGTTATTAGAATTTTTCAAAGAGTTTTGAATTTCTGATTTTGAAAACTGTTGCAGCATTATAAAGCAAATATCCACAGGCTTAGAAGCAGAAATTAAATTTAAGAATGATCACATTTGACAGAAAAGAATGCTATTTTCATGTGACACTTCACACGAATCATTATAAGGAGACAATTACAAAATCAAGTTTTCCTTGTAATTGAAGATACAGAGATGGATTGCATAAACAGGTATTTTGAATTATATGCAAATCATGAAGTTACTTTTAGCCTCTTATACAACCTCCACTAGTTTTAGGAAATGTCAGAGGAAATATTAAAATGTCATTGTATAAATTTACATTTAAAATTAAATTGAGATCTACATGAAATTGATTCACAGGAAAAATCAGATCTTAAAAAAAATTGTTCTGGAATTATTGGCTCTAGATGTACTAAAATTCATATTATGAAATAATTTATCAGAAATGTATCTCAGTGTAGCCACTCCATATGGAATACCCTTAATAATTTAAGTAAATTTGTGTCAGCAGAAAGAACATTAGGAATTATCAAAAAATATTTGTGATCTATTTGTTAGCAGCTGACATTGCTTTTAATTATATTGTTTGAAAACTAAGTTCCTGAGTACACATTCTTTTTTCTTTGTAAATGAATTTGTAGAAAAATGAGTTAGAAACCAAGATACCACATTAATAAATTATTATTCATTGTGTTACATAAAATTATGATACAAAATATTATCTTTTTGCAATTTACAAGTATATATTCATATATCACTATTATGAGCTTATTCCTTTTTTTTTTTAAGGAAAAAGCACTTTCCCCCTGGGTTTTGAAGTAAGACCTCACAAATATATAGCCGCCCATCCCCTCTACCAGTGTAGGTGTGGTAGTTGCTCAGTTGTGTCTGACTCTTTGCAACCCAATGAATTGTAGCCTCCAGGCCCTTCTGTCCAGAGGAATTCTCCAGGCAAGAGTACCAAAGTCGGTAGCCGTTCCCTTCTCCAGGGGATCTTCCCTGGCCCAGGGATTGAACCGGATCTCCCGCATTGCAGGCAGATTCTTTACTGTCTGAGCCACCTGGGAAGCCCCCTTCTCTGTTGCCCCTACCATTGCTCACCTCCTATTAGGCACTGAACAAACTTTTTTCCAACATTTGAATCCGCAGTGTTCTTCCATATTGGCATTTCTTTGGTTATGATGTTTCTCCTGCTGAGAATGACCTCCATGCCCTCTTTCCTGTACAAGTCCTACTTATCCTTTAATTCTCAGTTCCACCTATAGACATATTCTTATAGCACTTTTTACATACATTAGCTACAGCCTTACTATATTGTGATATCATTAGTTGTTTGTATGTTTCTTTTTTGCTAGATTCTGATCTCCTTGAGGGCAAAGACTCTACTTCTTTAGTGGATACTGTTTCTTAGTACCTAATAACTGTGCTATTCATATTTTAGGAATTTAATGAATATGATTAAACAGAGTACTGAGCAGAACAGCAGTCAGCATCATTAATAATAAGGAGGTACTGATCATTTTGCTGAAGCATTGATGTGGGTTTGTCCACCTGATCAGCAAACATCCTTACTTTTTTGATGCTATATTCTTGGAGAAGTGGCACAGAATCCAAAGTCTGACAAACAGGAGGAGGTGAGAAGAAGGCAGCCTCAAAGCAGAAGGGATACCAGATGTACAGACCCAGAGAACACGGTGAGTCCCAGGAACTGAAGATGCTTTCTTCCTCACCTTGTCCTGAGAAGGTGGCCTTCATGAAGAGAGAAGGAATGTTTTTTGACCAAAAGTTCTAGAAATATTTTTTTCCCTCTCCAGGACCCCCAATAAACTTTTAGAATTCATCTCTAGGTCAAAGATGATGGCAGTCAAAATATTTAATGTAATGGATGTGTGCTCAGACGCTCAGTCGTGTCCAACTCTTTGCAACCCCAGGGCTTGCACGAGACTCCTCTGTCCATGGGATTTTCCAGGCAAGAATACTGGAGTGAGTTGCCATTTTCTCCTCCAGGGGATCTTCCTGACCCAAGTATCAAACCTGATCTCTTATGTCTCCTGTATTGGCAGGTGGATTCTTTACCACTAGTGCTACCTGGGAAGCCCAATGTAATGGGTAGAACTTTCTTTATCCCTAAAGTTTGGGCTTCCCTGGTGGCTCAGATGGTAAAGAATCTGCCAGCAGTGTGGAAGACCTGAGTTCAATCCCTGGGTTGGGAAAATTCCCTGGCAGAGGGCATGGCAACCTACTCCAGTATTCTTGCCTGGAGACTCCCCATGGACAGAGGAGCCTGATGGGCTGTAGTCCATGGGGTCACAAAGAATTGGACACAACTGAGTGACTAAGTACAGCACAAAGTTTGAATCATTAGGGTGTCCCTGGATCCTTTCCATCTACCAGCTCATTAGCTAATCAGTGATGTTACTGATCCAATTGTATGGTCTACTGAATTAATTAGCCTTTGTCACAGAGGTTCACTTCTGGGTATGGGATGGATAAGGATGACTTAGGTCTGTAGTTAGATATGGTGTCCCTACCTTCTGTGTCCAAGTCACAGAAGGAAACAGGTAAGAAGAAAGGATGATGGCAAACACAATCAGCACAAGAAAAAATAAAGCTTCTTAAAAGTCTTTATACACAAAGGGGAACTGAGTCTGGTTTTCTAAATCCAGTGTGAAGGTAATAAGTCTCCCTGAATGGGACACATACCTTAAGAGTTTCCCTAGGGTAAAATGCTTTTCTTTCTTTCTTTCTTTTTTAGTTCAGAACTTTAATTACATCTTAAAATATTGTAGATGGTTGTATTATTTGTTGATTCCTTGATTTTGCAGCTATAGGGAACTAACAACAGAAAAAATTCTGAAAAAAACCTAAAGATTTTATGCTGATTAAGGTCACAGGCCTCCTTTGTCTTTTCTGATCCTTGAGACTTGTTTTTCTGTGTCTTTCTTAAGTAGTCTAGGGAATCAGTCCTAGAAAAAGAATTTATAAATATGATATTTTTGCATTTGTCCTATAGTGTCTTAACATATGGTAAAAGTTTCTGTAAAAAGAGTATGAAAGCCCCCAAAAGTAAAGGAGACATGAGCATACAACTAAATTTCAGTTCAGTTCAGTTTGGTATTTACAAATACAAATTATGTTTATAGACTTATAAATAATTTTCTTATTAAATATGCTTCAGCTTCTGCTGATAATCAGCAGAGGGAAAAGATAAGAGTGAGAATTCATATTTCACTTATAAAAACAAGTCTGAATGAAAGGCAGTGAGTGAAAGAGGAAGAATGAGTTTGTTTTGTATAGTAAAAGATGTTAAGAGTATATGTTATAAGCTGAGGATGTCTTAGGACTTTAAAGATGCACCCTGTGAAATTTTAGAAGTTATTGATGAAATAGTATACCGAGGTGAACTATATTAAAATACTTTTGCCGGCCATTCCAGAAATTGTGGTCCAAGTTGGCACGGCAGTCAAGGCTGGTAGGTCGTGCACTTTTGACTGTCGCTTGGCTTGCTGGGAGACACATCTTCCTCATTAGTTTCGGGTGACAGCTCGGTTCACTGTACAGGAGAGAGCCACTTGCAAAGAAAGAGAGAAGAGGGAGAGGAAGATTTAACACGACGTTTTCACAGGGCAAGAAATTCCACCCCAGCTCCAATGTGTGTTGGCCCGTTGCCTGGGATCTCGTTAAGAACATGACCATCCCTCTTCTGCCTATTTCTGGCCTGGATTTGGAGCTTGGTGGCTAAGCAAACTCTAGTTGGAGCTAAAATTAGGCAGCCACACTGTGACAAGGCATACTTGTCTTCAACAAAGAAGAGAAATCTATTTAAGAAAAAGTGCGGACTTCCCTGGTGGTGCAGTGGATGAGATCTGCCTCTCAATGCAGAGGACATGGGTTCGATCCCTGGCTTGGGAAGATTCCATGTGTGACGGATTAGCTCAGCCCATGTGCCACAACTGCTGAGACCACGTGCTGCAACTGCTGAAGCCCAGGCACCTAGAGGCCATGCTCTGCCAACAAGAGAACCCACCACAGTAAGAAGCCATACACTGCAATCAAGAATAGCCCTTGCTCACCACATCTAGAGCAAAGGAGCAGCAACAAAGACCCAAGGCAGCCAAAAATGGATAAATAAATATTTTTTTAAAAAAGAGAAAAATTGAATCTATCCTTGGGTCAATGTCAGTTGCATGCATCTTAGCAGTCTGTCTGTATTGGGCAAAATCTGAACTAAAATAAACCAACTAACTAGACTGCATTCTGATTTCCAACCCTCTAGTACTACCACAGTAGCCCAGTTGTATTATAAACAGTCTGGTTTAGCTGGAGAAAAGTTTAAGGAGTGCAGCAATGTAATGAACTGTTGACATGGATGGTGAAAAACTGTAGGAATAGTTACAACCCTATCCTTTGGATTAAGGTAATTTTGTGATTTCAAAGATGTCAAAAATTTGAAGTCATTTGCATCATAGCAGGAATGTATTTAAAGTCTGAGAGTTACAGCATTCTCTTTCACTTGATGAGTATCTAATAGAAGAGGGATTGTCATCAAAACTAAAGCAAAGTATAGTAAAACCATGCCTTATTTAAAACATATTTTTACATATACTTTTCTAAACATCTCAGTCAAGATCTTTGGATCATCCACTTTATGACTAATTGACTGAGATGAATGACTAAGATGAATGAGATGAATGAGATGAATCAGAGATTTTTCTGGCTTTCTAGGAGCATAGACTATATATTTAGAGGCAAGAAATAAACACGGAAAATAAAACAGCAATAAAGAATTCAGTAGCAGTTTGAGATAATCTAGAGGCAATAGTTGTTATTATACAGGAGGTACAGAGCTGTACACTTGAGAGATGAAGCCATTGTAAGTCCAGAGGAGTCTAAACACAGAGCTCTTTAGCTGTTTTGTGCAAGGTCTCAAGCTCGAGGAACCAGACAATTAGACTGTTACTCTTTACACTAAACAACTTGTAATACTAGGGCCAAAATACAAACAACAGCAACAAAAATGAGCCAAACTGAATCACCCTCTTCTCTCCCCCAAATATAACGACGTTAGGGCTCCTGGTAATGCTAGGTTGACACCTCCTTTTCTGTCATCGAAGTGATTCATCCCATTTCTCTTAAAACAGCTCACGCATACTACTTCATTATGATCACACTCCCATCTCTGCTCTTGCAGAGTATCTTAGCTCTGTGAATTGTATTACTATCCATCCAGTCTCCTAAACCTTTGTATCAGGATTGAGCTTTTGTCTTATTGACTCCTTGTCATGTCTAGTCCTTCTGTCTAGTGGTCATCGAAGTGATTCATCCCATTTCTCTTAAAACAGCTCACGCATACTACTTCATTATGATCACACTCCCATCTCTGCTCTTGCAGAGTATCTTAGCTCTGTGAATTGTATTACTATCCATCCAGTCTCCTAAACCTTTGTATCAGGATTGAGCTTTTGTCTTATTGACTCCTTGTCATGTCTAGTCCTTCTGTCTAGTGGGGAGGCAGAGATTTAGCAGAATAACACCAAAGTTATACTCTAGTAGGAGGGGGATCAAATTAGGAAGGGAGAGTGCTTGCATTATGAGTGTTGTATTCTGAGAAATACCAGGATCCCCTACTGCTTTCCCAGAGTAGAGGCAGAACTGAGTTTTGCCAGCTTGAGACAAAAAGGGTGGGAATCTTGCTGGCCTCAGCCACAGTCAGTTCAGTTCAGTTGCTCAGTCGTGTCCGACTCTTTGTGACCCCATGAATCGCAGCACGCCAGGCCTGCCTGTACATCACCAACTCCCGGAGTTCACTCAAACTCATGTCCATTGAGTCCGTGATGCCATCCAGCCATCTCATCCTCGGTCGTCCCCTTCTGCTCCTGCCCTCAATCCCTCCCAGCATCAGAGACTTTTCCAATGAGTCAACTCTTCGCATGAGGTGGCCAAAGTACTGGAGTTTCAGCTTTAGCATCATTCCTTCCAAAGAACACCCAGGACTGATCTCCTTCAGAATGGACTGGTTGGATCTCCTTGCTGTCCAAGGGACTCTCAAGAGTCCTCTCCAACACCACAGTTCAAAAGCATCAATTCTTCGGCACTCAGCCTTCTTCACAGTCCAACTCTCACATCCATACATGACTACTGGAAAAACCATAGCCTTGACTAGATGGACCTTTGTTGGCGAAGTAATGTCTCTGCTTTTGAATATGCTATCTAGGTGGGTCATAACTTTCCTTCCTAAGAGTAAGTGTCTTTTAATATCATGGCTGCAGTCACCATCTGCAGTGATTTTGGAGCCCATAAAAATAAAGTCTGACACTGTTTCCACTGTTTCCCCATCTATTTCCCATGAAGTGATGGGACCAAATGCCATGATCTTCATTTTCTGAATGTTGAGCTTTAAGCCAATTTTTTCACTCTCCTCTTTTACTTTCATCAAGAGGCTTTTTAGTTCCTCTTCACTTTCTGCCATAAGGGTGGTATCATCTGCATATCTGAAGTTATTGATATTTCTCCAGGCAATCTTGATTCCAGCTTGTGCTTCTTCCATCCCAGCGTTTCTCATGATGTACTCTGCATTTAAGTTAAATAAGCAGGGTGACAATATACAGCCTNTCTGCATATCTGAGGTTATTGATATTTCTCCCGGCAATCTTGATTCCAGCTTGTGTTTCTTCCAGTCCAGCGTTTCTCATGATGTACTCTGCATAGAAGTTAAATAAGCAGGGTGACAATATACAGCCTTGATGTACTCCTTTTCCTATTTGGAACCAGTCTGTTGTTCCATGTCCAGTTCTAACTGTTGCTTCCTGACCTGCATATAGGTTTCTCAAGAGGCAGGTCAGGTGGTCTGGTATTCCCATCTCTTTCAGAATTTTCCACAGTTTACTGTGATCCACACAGTCAAAGGCTTTGGCATAGTCAATCAAGCAGAAATAGATGTTTTTCTGGAACTCTCTTGCTTTTTCCATGATCCAGCGGATGTTGGCAATTTGATCTCTGGTTCCTCTGCCTTTTCTAAAACCAACTTGAACATCAGGGAGTTCACGGTTCATGTATTGCTCAAGCCTGGCTTGGAGAATTTTGAGCATTACTTTACTAGCGTGTGAGATGAGTGCAATTGTGTGGTAGTTTGAGCTTTCTTTGGCATTGCCTTTCACGGCTGACTATATACTATCTAGGTTGGTCATAACTTTTCTTCCAAGGAATAAGCGTCTTTTAGTAGCTTCCTCTTTGAGGTTGTGAAATAGTTCCGCTGGAATTCCATCACCTCCAATAGCTTTATGCATAGTAATGCTTCTTAAGGCCCACTTGACTTCATGCTCCAGGATGTCTGGCTCTAGGTGAGTGGTCACACCATTGTGGTCATCCAGTCAATGGTATTTTTAACCAAACAATTAGAAAATGAGATAAAAATGAGATTTAAAATATTTTAATAGCCAAAAATCCATAAAATATATAGAAAGATATTTAATAAAAATGTACAAAGCCTCTACACTGAAAACTATAAAACAATCTGAAAGAAATTAAGAAAATGGAGAGATATGCTTGTTTGTGGATTGGAAAACTCAGTATCAAGATGTCAGTTCCCCTTAAATTGATCTATATAGTCAGTGCCCTAAATTGATCTATATATTCAAAATCCCAATGGCTTTGGTACAGAAATTAGCAAAGTGACTCTATATGAAATGCTAAAGATCTAGAAGACCAAAATCATACTGAAAAATGTGAACAGGGCTAGAGGGCTTAAAGATTAACTGTAAGCTTATAGTGCTGAAGATGGTGTGATATTAGGGTAAGGATAGACAAATGGATTAATGAAACAATGAAGGACCTAGAAATAGATTCACATGTATACAGTCCCTTGATTTTGATAAAAGGGGCAAAGCAATGCAATGAGAAAAGGAAAGTCTTTCAAAAGGATGGTGCTGGCACAACTGTATAATCACACAGGGAAAAAAGTGAACCTCAGCCGCTACCTCACATTATACATTTTGAAAAACTGGATATGGACAGACTTAAACAAAAAGGCTAACTACTATAAAACTTCTGAAAGGAAACAGAATATCTTTATGACACAAAAGGCAGTAACCATAAAAGAGACAAAAAGTATAGAAGTTATGAATTTAAAACATTGGCTCTTTGAAACACATTTCACAAAATGAGAAAGCAGCTATAAGCTGGGAAAAAGTATTCAGAACACATATGCCTCACAAAAGATGTGTATTGAGAATGTTTAAAGAACTCCTACAAATCAGTAGTAAAAAGACAAACATCTCAATGAAACTTGAGCAATCAGTTTGAGCAGATCCTTCATGAAAGAAAATATACAAAGAGTTAATAAGCACATAAAAAAGTGATTAGCATCACTAATCACCAGGAAAGTGCCAGTTAGAACTAAACTGAAACGCCACTTCACACCCACTGGCTAACACTAGAAAGCCAGACAATATCAAAGGCTGGTGAAGAACAGCTGGAACTCTCATCCATTGAAAGTAGGAATTTAAAATGTTATAATAATTTTGGAAAACCGCTTTGCAGTTTTGTATACAACTATACATATACTTACCTGATGATCCAACAATTTCACTCCTATACATTTCCTGCTGAAAAATAAAAATATATGTCCACAAAATAATTGCTCAAGAATATTCTTAGCAGCATTATTCATACTAGACTAAAATGGGAAACAAACCAAATGTACCTCATAAGTGAATGGACAAATTACAGAGTGTTCAAATAATTAATCCTCTTCAACAATCACAGGGAATGAACTTCCATTACCACAACACCACAGCACCCTGGAATGAATCTCAGTCATTGTGCTGTGAGAAAGAAAAGGTAAAATTCTCAAAAAGCTTAGCCATGTTGAGATAGAATATGTGTAGGCTTTCACACTGACAGCCTCAAGTCCTGCTAAAAGATGTCAGCAATGATGAAGAATCATCAGGAACCATGTTGATGTATGGCAAAACCAATACAATATTGTAAAGTGATTAGCGTGCAATTAAAATAAATAAATTTAAATTAAAAAGAATCAGGAACAGCAACTCTAGAAGCAAACAATGAAAAGCTAATAGGTCCAACTTCACAGTTCAGAGTGAAATTGATTTTATAGCAAAAATGCAAAACAGAGGGGACCCGAAGAGTTGACGGCTGATATTGCAAGAAGAGCAGAGGATCAGAGGATCTGACAAGGAATGCTCCTCATAAGGAAAGATTTTCACTACCCCTTCCCTTTTACACACCCTCTCCTTTCCTATGGGCTTTCCTTTCTTTGCTTCTTCCTCCAATTAAGATCTTTCTTGCCAATACATTCCAGGGGACAGAGTTCATAACTCAGGTACCTCTTCTTCCCGCCTCTGGGGAAGCTTGTATACTAAACCTCAAGAATCCTTTCCACTGAAGAGTTTCTTTGGTGTATGTCCCGAAAACAATAGTGAGTTATCTTCAGGCTTCAAAGGAAACTGCTCCTAAAAATTCAAAACCACAGCAAGAAACACAGGGATTTTTGTCTCTCTTCCAAGTTCATTTTGAATTCTCCTTCAGTCTTAGTTTAAAAACTGCTATAACTTAAGTGGTCATACTTTTGCCCAAACGAAAGCTTTACAGAATTACAAGTATCAAGATACTGTGTTGTAAATAAAGTTGTTTATTTGACTTAGTCACTAAGTCAAGTCCAGCTCTTTGTGACCCCATGGACTGCAGCATGCCAGGCTTTCCTGTCCTTCATTATCTCCCAGAGTTTGCTCAAATTCATGTCTGTTGAGTCAGTGATGCTATCTGACCATCTCATCCTCTGCCACTCCCTTCTCCTTTTGCCTTCAATCCTTCCCTGCATTAGGGTCTTTTCCAGTTAGTCAGCTCTTCACATCAGGTGGCCAAAGTATTAACATTAAAGCTTTAGCAACAGTCCTTCCAATGAATATTCAGGGTTGATTTCCTTTAGGATTGACTGGTTTGATCTCCTTGCTACCCAAAGGACTTCTCCAGCACCATAATTTGAAAGCATCAGTTCTCCAGTGCTCAGCCTTCTTTATATTGCAACTCTCACATGTGTACCAGACTACTGGGAAAACCATAGCTTTGACTATACCGACCTTTGTAAAGTGATGTCTCTGCTTTTTAATACACTGTCTAGGTTTGTCATAGCTTTTCTTCCAAAGAGCAAGTATCTTTAAATTTCATGGCTGCAGTCACCATCCACAGTGATTTTTGAACCCAAGAAAATAAAATCTGTCCCTGTTTCTGTTTTTTCTCCATCTATTTGCCATGAAGTGAGGGAACCGGATGTCATGATCTTAGGTTTTTGAATGTTGAGCTTTAAGCCAGCTTTTTCACTCCCCTCTTTCACTTTCATCAAGAGGCTCTTTAGTTCCTCTTCATTTTCTGCCATTAGTGTGGTATCATATGCATATCTGAGATTGTTGATATTTCTCCCGGGAATCTTGATTCCAGTTTGTGATTCATCCAGCCCAGCATTTTGCATGATGTACTCTGCATGGAAGTTAAATAAGCAGGATGACAATATACAGCTCTGTTGTACTCCTTTCCCAATGTTGAACCAGTCCGTCGTTCCATGCCAGTTCTAACTGTTGTTTCTTGACCAGCATACAGGTTTTTCAGGAGCCAGGTCAGGTGGTCTGGTATTCCCATCTCTAAGGATTTTCCACAGTTCATTGTGATTCACACAGTCAAAGGCTTTAGTGTAGTCAATGAAGCAGAAATAGTTTTTTTTTCTTGAATTCTCTTGCTTTCCCTATGATCCAATGAATGTTGGCAATTTGACCTCTGGTTCCTCTGCCTTTTCTAAATCCAGCTTGTATATCTGGAATTTCCCAGTTCATGTACTGCTGAAGCCTAACTTGAAGGATTTTCATATGAAATGAGCACAATTGTACAGTAGTTGGAACATTCTTTGGCATTGCCTTTCTCTGGGATTGGAATAAAAACTGACCTTTTCCAGTCCTGTGGCCCCTGCTGAGTTTTCCAAACTTGCTGGCATATTGAGTGCAGCACTTTCACAGCATCATCTTTCAGGATTTGAAACAGCTCCACTGGAATGCCATCACCTCCACTAGCTTTGTCTGTAGTAATGCTTCTTAAGGCCCATTTGACTTCGCATTCCAGGATGTCTGGCTCTAGGTGAGTGATCACACTATTGTGGTTATCTTGGTCATTTAGACCTTTTTTGTACAGTTCTTCTGTGTATTCTTGCCACCTCTGCTTAATCTCTTCTGCTCCTCTTAGGTCCTTACTGTTTCTATCCTTTATCATACCCATCATTTCATGAAATATTCCCTCAATATCTCCAGTTTTCTTGAATAGATTCTAGTCTTTCCCATTTTTTTGTTTTCCTCTATTTCTTTGCATTGTTTGTTTAAGAAGGCCTTATCTCTCCTTACTATTCTCTGGAATATTAATCTCAGTGAGTGAATTATTTACATTATATTGTAATTTCTAGATAGTTTAAATATTGTGTTTAATTTGGTTAATTCTCCTTATTATATGAGCAATTCTGAAATTGAACTATTTGGGGTTTCTTATTTTTTTAATTTTTAGTGAAATATAGTTGATTTATAATGTGTTCATTTCTGCTGTACACAAAGTGATTCAGTTGTACACATGTACATTCTTTTACGTATTCTTTTCCATTATGGCTTATCACAGGCTACTGAATATAGTTTCCTGTGCTATACAGTAGGACCTATTTGCTTATCCATACTGTCTGTAATAGTTTACAGCTGCTAATCCAGACTCCCAGTCCTCCCTTCTCCCAGCCCCCTCCCCCTTGGCACCCACAAGTCTGCTCTCGATGTCTGTGAGTTCCCATTTCACAGATGTGTTCATTTGTATCATGTTTTAGATTCCACATATAAGTGATATTATATGGTACTTATCTTTCTCTTTCTGACTTACATCACTTAGTACTGTAATTTCTAGGTCCATCCATGTTACTGCAAATGACATTATTTCATTCTTTTTTATGGCTGCATAATATTCCTTTATATATATATATGTGTGTGTGTGTGTGTGTGTATATATATTCCATATCCTCTTTGTCCATTCATCTGTTGTTGGACCTTTATGTTGTTTCCTTGTCTTGGCTATTGTAAATCATGCTGCTACGAACAGAGGAGTGCATGTATCTTTTTAAATTATAGTTCTGTCTGGATAAATGTCCAGGATTAGGATTGTTGGATTGTACGGTAGCTCTGTTTTTGTTCTTTGAAGAACCTCCACTGTTTTCCACAGTGGCTGCACCAGTTTTCACGGCCACCAACAGTGTGGGAGGCTCCCTTTTCTCCACATCTCTGCAGCATTTCTTATTTGTAGACTTTGGTGATGGGCATTCTGGCCAGTGTGTGACAGGACCTCACTGCAGTTTTGATTTGCATTTCCCTGGTAATCAGCGATGTTAGGCATCTTTTCATGTGCCTATTGGCCATCTGTATGGGAAATTAGACATCTTTGAAATGGCAAAAGGCATTTTTATATGCCAAGGGCTGTATTTCATAGTTTTAAAACAAATATGAAGTGCCTTGATGTTTTTCTTAGGCAAAGTACCTTGGTGCTTACCCGAATACATTTAAATTGGAATGTTTATGAAAAAACAGTATGAGAAATTTAAAAGGTCTATCTTGCTACTTTAGACTATACCCTGTTAGACTGTACCCTCTTCCCTCTGTATGGATAATTTCCTACTTAATTCCAGAGAAGAACTGGAAGAGGCTGGTAGCATGGCCTGGTCATAATAATGTGGGTTTAAAGCTCAGAGTCAGTGCTCACCAGCTGACCTTAGGCATGTCCCTTTCCCTTTCAGAGCCCCAGTTTCTATTTAATGGGCCCATGTTTAACACCTACCTCCAAGAAAAATGGAAATGAACAATGAGAAATTACACTGTTAAGATTTAAAAACAAACAAAAAACTACATCCAGGGGATGTGTTGAGCGTGCAGACTCTGGCACCAAGCTTTCTGGGTTTGAATCTGGCCTCCATCTCCAGCTAAACAGGAAAGCCTGCCACACTTTTCCCATTAAAATGGGGCTGATCATTGCATCAACCTCACTGGTTATCATGGAGACTGAAGGAACCAATTCACGCAGCACCCTTGGCACAGTGTCTGGCTTGCTACAGTTTCATTAGCTGGAGTTTTTATTTTTCAAGACGGCAGCCCCTCCTGTAAGGGCTGGTTGGTGCTGTGATCACAGCTCTGCACGGGGAAGTCCACAGGCACCTCTGACTCACCACATCAGCGCCTGGACCCAGCTACTCCCAATCACACCGTCCACATTCCTGATCCTGGCCTTGCTCACCATGCTCCCTCCGCCTAGAATGCAGTTGTCTTTCATGTTTGCTTTTTCCTTCTCACCCCCGGGTCTAATCCCCAACACGACCCCTTCAGAACACTAAGGAAACCCCCTCCACCCCTGCAGGCAGGCCCCAGCCATGGTAGTCTCAGTCAGCAGCCTGTTCTGGCTCTGTCTTCACCTGCATTTTCTATGCCCCGTAACCCACAAGCAGAACATACTGCACAATTTATTGGAACCAGTGCAAAGTTATTTGGAACAGGGCTCCTCATTCAAAAATTATTAAGAACTTCAAGATAGACAAATCCCAACTGAGGGATATTCTGCAAAATACCTGTGAATAATACTTAAAATTGTCAAGATGATCAAAAACAAAGAAAACCTAAGAAATTCTTAGAGGAGCCCTTAGAGTCCTGACTACTATGTGTAATGTGGGATCCTAGAACAGAAAATGGACATTAGGTAAACACTAAGGGAATCTATGTGAATCTTAGTTCATAATAGTGTTTCAATATTGGTTCATTAATTATAGCAAATCTACCACACTAACATAAGTTATTAATATTAGGGGAAAGAGGGATGAAGGACTATGGGAACTTTCTGTGCTATGTAATTTTTTCATAAATCTAAAACTGTTCTAAAACTATTTTTTTTTTAAGTAACAACAACAAAGAATTTTGAGAAGGCAATAGTGGAGAAAATTGTGCAAGACAGAGCCAGGATTTGAATCCGAATCTGTCTGACCCTAAAGCTTTTGTGAATGACTGCTTACACTGCTTGAACTCCAGGGAGAAGGCCCTCTCCTAGAGGTAAGAGAAAAGATGTATATGGAGTGGGGGAGGGGGTGGAGGGTTGTCACAGTATTTCGTAGAGAGGTTAGGAGCCCAGTCTTAAGGGGACTCAGGCCACATAGTGTGTGTGTGTTAGCCGCTCAGTTGTGTCTGACTTTTGGCAACCCCATGGACTGTAGCCCACCAGGCTCCTCTGTCCATGGGATTTTCCAGGCAAGGATACTGGAGTGGGTTGCCATGTCTCCAGGGGATCTTCCTGACCCAGGGATTGAACCCAGATCTCCTGCATTGCAGGCAGATTCGTTACCATCTGAACTACAGGGAAGTCCTGTATAGTGTGTGATTGCATTTATATGAAATTCCCCGAACAGGAAAATCCATAGAGACAGAAAGTCTGGTTGCCAGAAAGTCTGGTTGTCTGGTTGCCAGGGGCAGGGGAAAGGGAGGGGAGCATAGGAGTGACTGCTTAATGGTATGTGGTTTCTTTCTGGGGTGATGAAATGGTGGTGATCGCTGCACACCCATGTGAAGATACTAAAAGGTACTACATTGTACGCTTTAAATAGTTAAATTGTAAATGTTATGTTACCTTGATTAAAAAAATATAGTACAAGCTTGAGATCCAGTCTGCCTGGATTTGAATCTCCAGGGTCCCGTTTACTAGCTGTCTGCTACCTCGGGCAAAGTACCTCTCTGTGCCTCATCTCCCTCATCTGGTAAATGAGGTAGCAACGGTCCCTAGCTCAGAAGGTTGTTGTCAGCAAGATCCAGGCGTTTGGAGTCCATCCCGGCCTTGAAGGGTCAGGGGAGGGATTATGAACTCATCCCCAGCACTTCCCACCTAAATTTTTGCAAACAGAGTGGTCTGAGATCCGCCTCCCCAGACAACTTGGAGTGGAAACCCATTCTTGGGCGGCCCCAAGGTGGAAGCCAGAGCGCATCTCCATTCCAGACCCACCGCTTTAGGAAGCAAGCCGAAGCGGCCACGGCGGAGGTATGAGCTGCAGCGCGCCGCCTAGTGGCGCCTTGGAGCACAGCGATACCGGTCTCCTGGGGAAGCCGCCAACCAAAGCCACTAGCCACGCCTGGAGGGAACCCCGGACAGCTGCTCCTTATTATAAAATAGGTGGCGTGTATTCAGCCAGATTAGGGGCTTTCTGTATATTGTTTTTAATCCCACGAGCTAGTTATTGTTCCCATTTTACAACTGATGGAACTGATGCTTCGAAAGGCTCAGCAGCCAACCCCAGTTCTCCCAGCAGGTAAGAAGAGCAGCCCCACGTCTGGTGTTCATCCATCGGCTCAGCTCCAGATTCCAGAACTGTCTCTGCTGCTCTCTCCTGATTTGCGATAAATGAGGGTAACACAAGGAAGCACTACAGACCCCACTAAGGGTCAAAGCTAGCTCTGAGACTGATTTCAAAGCAACTGCATTGCACAAAGTCTGCCCCACCTCCAACCTCAGGCCCTGTAGAACCCCCTAGGAAATGGAGGGGAGGTGGGAGGCTCCTTCCAAGGCTCATCTGGCAAAGCTGTAGGCCCTTTAACCAGTAACCCTTCCCCAGCCTCACTGATGCATCCCCTCAACCATGTTTATGTATGCTTATATACGTGCAGGACAGTCTGAGGGGCTGGATATATCATGGTGAGCAAGAAAAGAGGGGCCTGGCCTCCAAGCCTCTTTTATTTATTTATTTATTGGTCATGCATCTGGGATTTTATTTCTCCAACCAGAGGTCCACCCCGGGCCCCATGCATTGAAAGCATAGAGTCTTAACCACTGGACCACCAGGGAAGTCCCTCACCCTCTGTCTTAACTCACAGCAAGACCTTTTCACTGTGAGTCTGACGGCACTGGCTTTGGGAACACCCTGGTGTTAATCCAGATATTCCAATGTGTCATCCCAGGGCCAGGACCTTGCCCGTTCTTCACCCATTCTGAGGAAAGGTGTGAGCTCAGAGTAGTGTGACTCCCTCTGAAGTCCTTTTGCTGCCCCCCCAGTTGAGGGCTGGCACTTGAAGATGCCCAGGCTGGGGGGCAGCCACATCCCCAGTGGTTATTTAACTGCAAGTGTCTGGGGAAGGGACATTCTCCCAGACACTAGAATGACAGGGGAGTGGGTGCAGAGGAGTTATGGAGGAATCCTGATGTGGTAAGTCTCCTATCCCGATGCAGGAGTCCTGGAGGCAAAGAAGGGTCCAGGACCTCTAATGGGCATATTTCTAGGATCAGGGGAAATGAAATGAGGATCAGCAGAATAAGAGGAATGGACTGCTCTCCTTTTGCTCGCCCAACCCCCATCCCCGAGACCCCTTCTCTCCAGTTAGAAATTAAAGTCATGAAATCTGACACCAGGACTAGAAGGGCCTGCCTGGTGCAATTACTATCTAAACAGCAAAGTCCTGTGCACTGGAACATTTTTGAAAAATGTCCAATATCATATTGGTCTTCTGGTTAAGAGAGAGAGCGTGCCTGTCCTGTGGTCCTTGCCTGCCAAGGCTCTACTGAGGTCCCCGCTGAGTTATCTAGCAAAATGCACTTGACCTTGTGCCTGTGCCAGGGGTTGACAGTCAGATGCTGGGCCTCAGTACATGTACCTATATGTGTTGCCTGTGGAAGTTAAGTATCTAAATATCTATTTGTCTTTAGTGTCATCTGCCTAAGGATGTATTTGTACTTTTGGATTTGCATGCCTGTGTGTGTGTCTGTGACAAGGTGTATGTGTGTACTTTTTAAAATCCTATGTTTTAAGTATGTGGGCCTCTGTGCAGGTGGGTGCCTTTGTGATGTTTCTGGGTCATTTTGCACTTGTATATTTTCATTGTATGTTTGCTTGTGTATCTTTGTAGGTGTGCCTGTAACTGTCTAGGGATGGATGTGTGTGCGTGTGCTTGTACTTCTGTGGTTAGGTGGGGCTGGCTGGGTGTGAGGAGCTATTGACTCCCTCACCTACTGCCCTTGCCTGGGCCAAACTACTAAGTTCTTCCCAGGGAGTCCTACTCCCCCATATCCACCCTCCTGATCCTGGGTGCCTGGCCAGGAAGGGCTGGGGAGGTGAACTGGTCTACAGACCCCTTTCCCTACATGTTCCAGACCCAACCTGTGGAGGCAGTTTGTATGGACGGGAGTCCTGGGCAGTCCTGCCCTTCTCTGTTCTCTGGGGAAACAGCTGAGGCAGGCCCTTGTTTCTTCTCTACCTGCCCCCACCCAAAAAAATCCCTTTCCATCCTGTAGTTCTGGCCTCCAAGTTCTTTCGCCACCAATCTAGGAATCGATCCTGGGAGAACTGACCATATTCCAGTCTACCCCCTACTGGGCTGGCTGGACCTCCCTCTGCCTTCCTTTATCCCTTCTTGAAGCAGCCATTGCCTCTATATTGGAGGAGTGATTCCAGATCCCAGCTCTGGAAAAACTCCAAGTAGTGGTGAACAGACCAGGACTAGAGGAAGGGGCATTCCTGCTGGCTGCCAGTTCTTTCTCACCCACCAGCCCTAGAAGAGGTAGGAGGGTGGAGGATCCCCGGCTCAGCATTTCTTTCCAGTCCTCTCTCTTGCTCTTTGACTCATCCACTCATTCACTCAAAGCTGTGTGATCTTAGGCAAATGCCTTCATGTCTCTGTGCCTCCATTTCTTATAGGTAAAATGAGATTACAAATGGTATTTACCTCCCAGATTTGTGAGGATTAACTGAAGTGATGCATATAAAGAGCTTAACCTGGTGCCTGGCACATAGAAGGACCTTGCCGGCATTAGCTGATCCACCCCTTCTAATGTCACTGGGTTTCAATCTCAAGATACTGCCTAACCCTCAAACTCTACCTGGCTCCTCATGCCCTTTGGCTCACTCTTGGGTGGTCAGGATTTCCCACCAGGAACCAGATTGGTGGAGAGGAGAGATCTTGGAGAGAGATTGCGAGATTATTGACATTTACTGCAGTTTCTCTCCGTTGGCCTGGGAGGCACGCTGCACTGCGTGTTGGGTCTTAGTTCCCCAGACCCGGGATTGAACCCATGTGCCCTGCAGTGGAGGCACAGAATCCTAACCACTGAACTACCAGGAAATTCCCTCCATACATATTTTAAAGATTCAATTCTGCAGTGCCGTGCCATGTGGTTTCAGTGTGTCCGACTCCTTGCCACCCTGTGGACTGTAGCCTACCAGGCTCCTCTGTCCATGGGATTCTCCAGGCAAGAATACTGGAGTGGGTTGCCATGCCCTCCTCCAGGGGATCTTCCTGACCCAGGGATCGAACCCGTGTCTCTTTTGTCTCCGGCATTGGCAGGCGGGCTCTTTACCGCTAGCGCCACCTAGGAAGCCCTACAGTCCTACACCCTCTTATTAAAATTGTTATTATCATTTTTCTCCATTTTGGAGATGATGAAGTATCAGAATGGTTAAGTAGCTTGTTCAAGGTCACACAGCAGGCAAAGGGCAGAGTCCCAATTTACACCAAGCCAAAAATGGCTCCCCCGTGCCTCACTGTCAGTTGGGATGGGGGTAACATCCTCGGCGCTGGGTGCTACAGGAGGGTCAGCCGGGGCTGGTCAAACAGTTCTGCCCAGGGTCATGCCACAAGTAGAGCTAACCAGGACGATCCGGATCCACAGTCAAATTCACAGAGCTGTAAGTTCCAGCTTAACCCGGAACTTGAGGGTTGAGACTTTTCTCATTTAAGGGGCGTTTGCTGGGAAAGAACCCCCACCACCACCCCCTTCCCATGTAGAAGACATAGATTTTACGTAGTACAGACCAGGGAACCAAAAACGACAGAGTCCTGAGTTTAATCAGAGGAGAAAGCTGACACAGCCAAGCCAAATGGAAGGGCAAAAATATATTTCCTTAGTTTCTGGGAAGGAAAACTGGGCAGACTCCGCTTCCAATTTCGATCCAGAGGCCGAGTTTTCCAATGCTCCGGGCCCAGCGTCTCTCGAGGACCTCCCCGAAGGGTCCCCAGCTGCGCTGAGGCCGCGCCCAAGAGGCTGTCGGGCACCCCCTCGAAAGGCCCCCCGCCGGCTCCGCCCCTGCCCACCCGAGGCCCCGCCCCGCCCCGCCCCGGCTGTGCTGGGTCCTCTTCAGCTCAGACTCGCTAGGCTGAGCGAGCGACGGCGCTCGGCGTTGTGGCCGGAGGCTGAGGCCGGCGCGGACGCCGGAGCCGCAACTGGGCGCAGGCAGGCGCTTACTGGGTTCGGACCGCGCGGCGTTAGCCGCTGCGAGCGCCGCTGAGCGCTCTAACCTTCAGTCGTGCAACTTCGTAGCCAGGACGTGAGAACCCGCAGAGCGCTCGAGCCGGAGCCGGAGGAGCGCAGAGAGGGGCGCGCCGGAGCCTGGCCGGAGAGCGGACGCCAGGCGCCCGTCGCGCTCCGAGCGCCCGGCAGCCCTCTGCGAAGCGTGGCTGCCTCTGCCCCAACGGAGGGCACGAGCTGGCGCGACCGGGCGCCGGGGAGGACGGCGAGGAGGCGGCGGCGGCGGCGGCGACGGCGGCGGCGAGGCTGGGGCCAGGGAGAGAGCCCCGGGGGAGAGGCGCCCGAGCCGGGCCGAGGGAGCATGTGGGCCCGGAGCGGAGCGCGGGGCGCGCTGCTGCTGGCACTGCTGCTCTGCTGGGACGTGAGGCTGAGCCAAGCAGGTAGGGAGCGATCGGGCATGGGGAGTGGGGCGAGGGAACCCTGGCGCCTCACTTGCCCCGAAGTTGAGGTGGTGCATCGCTCTGTTCGTGCGCGCGGTTAGTGCTCTGTTAGTGGGTGCAGGGGCGCCCAAGTTCGAAGGTAGATTTCTCTGCCCCACCAAAGTGGGCGATTGGTGCAGCCATCTCGCGGGGGGTGCGCAGGCTCTCCGGCTCCTGCTTGGAAAGGAGGGGTCGCTTCTTTTCCCTGGAATAGTATCTGAGTCGGGGTCTGCGCCTCCTGGAGGACCGGCCTCCAGGGGACCCCTGGTTCCGCGCGTGTTTGGCAGCGGCTCGTAAAAAAACACACACACGCGCAGTCGCTGCACAGGCCAGGTGTGCGCTCGCTCCCGGTTCGCTGGCAACTTCCTAGTCCTGGTCCCGGCTCGCCCAAGCTCCTAGCGCGGCATCGACCGGAATCCGCAGACTAGAAGGAGGGAGCGAGAAACCTGGGGAGCACGGGAAGCGCTGGTCCGCTCCACCAGCCGAATGAGACCAGGGGGTTGGTTACCGATGAGACTAGGGCTGTCTTGTACGTACAGTTTTCCCATAGATCTTGGGATTCGCGGGTCTAGAATAATTTTTTTTTTTTTCTGTGTGTTGGTGGTTGAGGGGAGGAGTACGTAGCAATCGATCTGCCTAATTTCTTTTTAAATGAATCACTGACATTCTCCCCAGACGGGGAGTCGACTGGGTGCGCTCGCCAGACTCCTACTCTGGACCCACCAAGGTGCCTTAAGGGAGTCGATGGGCTACTAAAAATTAAAGCCCCTATTCCTCCTCTTCCGCCGTGGATGTGTACACGTCTCGCTGGTCTGTAGCTGGGTCCGGCGCGGCTGACTGGGCTGAGTCTTCCTGGGGAGCAGGGTGGACGCACGGGAGCCATCCACCTCTCTCGCCCTCTCCCCGGAACCAAAGCACCGGGCTTTCGAGGTAGGGTGGGGAAGGGCCGCATCCTGCAGAGTCCTCTGAGTTGCGGCTGAGAATGGGGCAGGAAAATTGGTGCACAAAGTGGACAGATGACTCAGCCGCCCCCCCCACCTTCTGCTGAGCTGTTGACGTCCGCCGCCCTCCTGCTCCCCCCTCGACCTTCCCACCCCCGCCGCCCCCCC
>SJXQ01005298.1:234752-260972 GCA_006408695.1 Aepyceros melampus | reverse complement strand
CGACTTGTAGTCAGAGATTCTTCACTCTGGAATTAATGATTCCCACGGCCCAGGCCCAAGTGAGGACTTGGTTTTAGCACATCCCGCCCCCCTCCTTTTTTCCCCTAGCCCTGTGTTGTAAAGTTACGACACAATCATTTGATCCACGTTAATTATGATTTGGGCAGACTCTGGTATTTAAAGCAGTGTTTTGAAGTTGGAAGGTAATGATGGGGGAGGGGGCAGGCTGCTGAATGACCAACTTTGTTTTAAAGAGTGCAGTTGGATGTGGGAGGTGCTGGGCTGGGGTGTTGGTTTCTGATTCTAGGGTGTTTGAGGGGACGTGATTGAAGGGTTGGGTGAAGTCTCTGTAAGGACTTGGTTTTAGCACATCCCGCCCCCCTCCTTTTTTCCCCTAGCCCTGTGTTGTAAAGTTACGACACAATCATTTGATCCACGTTAATTATGATTTGGGCAGACTCTGGTATTTAAAGCAGTGTTTTGAAGTTGGAAGGTAATGATGGGGGAGGGGGCAGGCTGCTGAATGACCAACTTTGTTTTAAAGAGTGCAGTTGGATGTGGGAGGTGCTGGGCTGGGGTGTTGGTTTCTGATTCTAGGGTGTTTGAGGGGACGTGATTGAAGGGTTGGGTGAAGTCTCTGTAAATGGCACACGGGCAGGATTGGGTCTTGGAAGCTGTCTTTGACCAGCAGGGCAAGGATATAAGGAATAAATACCGAGATTACTGAGGGTGGGGGGCTGGGTAGGTAGGAGAAAGACAAGACTGATTGGCCTGGAGTTCTCCAGAGCTGCAGAGTAGGCTCCCTTGGGAGGCTGGGGGTGGTCCACCTTGCCTGCTTAACAAAGCATCCGGCCTCCACCTTCCCAAAAAGAAACCCCAGGCCCAGGGCTTTGATGGATTTGGGCATGATCGGTGCCCAGCCAGAAATGGCCTCTAATACTGGGCTTTGATTTCTCACTAGCAGAGTAGAACTGGCGTTGGAATTGTGCTCATTACTTAGCGCAGCAGGGGTTGCCTGCCCACCAGCCTGGAGAGGGGCCAGCCAGTGGGATCAACCTGCTGCCTTCCCTTTGCCCTTAGAAGCCTGCCTTTAAGACAGAGAACATACCCCTTCCTCCTACACAGCCCCTGTACTCTAATGTACAGAGCAATTTTCAGAATATTCATTAGGTCTTCCCAGCGGTCCCCCATGAGCTCCATTGCACAGATGGGGGAAAAAAAGGCCAAGATGTTGCCTTTCCTCAAATCTTACGTTCACTTGACCACAGATTGCAGATTTGTATCCAAGGCTCCTGTTCAATAGCCAGGCTGATTCAGTCCACTTTGAATTCATGCTTATGGTCCCATCCACTGTCTTTCTTGGGAGTCTCTGAGCTGTCCTGAATGGGCAGACACCTCTCTGTCCTTTCCCCTACTCCTATTCCAGTGGATCTGGAAACGAGTTCCCTTTACAGCACTGATAATTTTTTTTAAGCCATAAAATTTGATGGTGGAGAAATCAAACCCAGAACCATAAGCTCCAGACTCTTAGAAGGAGATGTCAGCAAGTGACTGGCCAGAGAGGACACTTTAAAAGCTGAGGTTAGCCCTGACAATCTCCTCCCACCTATCCCTCAGCCTTTCCTAGAGCTATTAATGAGCCTTTCCTTGGCCTCTGGCTAGGATGGTTGAGAAGGAACCAAGGTGTCATGAAACGCTTCTTTTTAAGGTGTAGTTAAAATCGGAGTTTTCCTAGTGTTTTTGCTCTGTGTGTGTATGTTGGTGGTGGCCTGACCTTGTCTTCCTGTTCAGCTCAGTCGTGTCCGACTCTTTGCGACCCCGTGTATTGCAGCACGCCAGGCCTCCCTGTCCATCACCAACTCCCGGAGTTGACTCAAACTCAAGTCCATCGAGTCGGTGATGCCATCCAGCCATCTCATCCTCTGTCGTCCCCTTCTCCTCCTGCCCCTAATCCCTCCCAGCATCAGGGTCTTTTCCAATGAGTCAACTCTTCGCATGAGGTGGCCAAAATACTGGAGTTTCAGCTTTAGCATCATTCCTTCCAAAGAAATCCCAGGGCTGATCTCCTTGCAGTCCAAGGGACTCTCAAGAGTCTTCTCCAACACCACAGTACACTATACTGAATGCCAAGTTCACTTAAACAAATGGAAAATCAAGAGTGTCTTAATTCTTTTTCTCATTAAAGTGAGAGTACCACTGCAGGGGAGGAATTCTGTATGTAATCTCTCTCCCCACCCTACAAGCTGGGAATTCCATAGGACAAATTAATTCCCCTCTCTTCCAATCCACTTATTTAACTGCTGAAGCTTTGGGACAGGCCCTGACCTGCCCAGGACTATACTTGGACTCAGGAAGAGATCTGAGATTTGCACTCAGGCCTCATAAACTTCATTCTTGTCAGAGCTCCTTTATTCCACTTGGGCTGCAGACTGTCCGCGTGGGTCTGGGATTGAGATTTTGAAATCAAGGCCTGGCTAAGGCAGGCAGCTAAAGATGGAGTCGGTTTGGTAAGTGAGTTGGACTGGGACTCGCAGGGGCAAGACTTGCAGGGAGCATGGACCTCGGAGAGGTGGAACAGGGCTCTGCCAAAGTCAAGGTGAGACCCTGAGACCAGGCAAGTGCCCCAAAGTAGCTTCATCCCTGGTCTTCCAACACTGATCCTCTCAGTAAAAGGCTCCATCTGCCCCAGTGAGATAAATCACAATCCAGGCTCCTTGGTCTGCAGGACTACATATTAGCATTTTAAAGCTCTGTACTGATTTGTATGGAGGCTTCCCTGATGGCTCAATGGTAAAGAATCTGTCTGCAATTCAAGAGCAGAGGGTTCGATCCCTGGGTGGGAAAGATCCCCTGGAGAAGGAAATGGCAACTCACTCCAGTATCCTTGCCTGGAAAATCCCATGGACAGAGAAACCTGGCAGGCTACAGTCCATGGGGTCACAAGGTGTTGGACACTCATTTGTATAGCTGGAGGCAAAATAGGTTTTTACATTTTTATTTTGAAGCTAGGGGCTCATCTCCTGCACCCATTTTGTTGTTGAATTTTTCCTGGACTGAGGTACTGTGACCTGTTTCTGGCTGTCAGAGCAGGCTGGCAGGTCTGCCTCCCACTTCCTTACCAGCAGTATCTTCTAAGGAGGGTTTGGACTTTGGCCATGAGGCTGAAGGGGAGGTGGATCTCTTACATTCCAAGTGCTTGGTTGGTATTTCTGAATGCCCCATCCTGGAGCCTCCTCCCTGGCCTGCTGGCCAAACATATGGTCATTTGAACCTTATGGCTGGGATTAGGGTAGCAAGGAACTGTCTTGGAGCCCCCTGAGGCCTGGAGGAAAGAGTTAAGGAGCAGGGGGTCATAGGTTGGGATTTCGGGGTTGCCTGTGGGGTTGGTTGTAGGGAGAAACTACTCTCAAGGGAGAGAGAGAAGGATTCAGACACTAAGACCAGGGCTGGCGCTTCTGGCCTCCTCTTCCTCCTCCTCCCCAGTTTCCTAAACAGCTTGCACAAATGGAATCCTTAAAGCTGTGAAGGCAAAATGAAAACAAACAAGTGTGTTCTGTGCTTTTCTGTTACTTTCCTTATTTTAAAGGAAAACCTAAAATACCGCAATTAGAATAATACGAGGAAGGGCAGTCTTAGGAGGGAACCGGAGGCCTCCTTTGGGCTTTGTTACTGACGTTGGGGTGGGGCGCCACCTCCTGCCCCACCGTGGGCCTGCGCTCAGCCGGGTGCCGCTGGACCTGGGGAGTTTATCCCCAACCTGACCGCGTGACCGAGGGCCAGGCGAGCCCCTCCTCTGTGTTTTTTGAGAGAAGCCTGGCTTCCCGTTGGGAGTTGGGCGGGCGGCTGGATTGCGCTGGATTCGAACTCCGGCGGACAGCACCAACCGCTCCAGTCGCCGCGCCCCTGTCTCTGACCCTCCACTTCGGCGAGGCTAATGGCAGCGAAAACATTTTGCTGAAGTGAAGGCATAAATCAGCCGCCTCCCCGCTCCCCCGACCCTACCCGCTTTGTTCCCTCTTCTTTTTCTTCCGAAGCCCTGGGTTGCTGGAAGCTCCCGAATTTACCCTTGCGGACAGAGCGGCCCGGTTAGCATCTCCGAGGCTGGCGCTGGCCGGGCTGATCAGCTCGCGGGTACCTGGGGGACGCACGTATCTCGGCACCGACACCAACCGCTCCCCCTCCGCTTCCTCTCCTGCGTACCCCTGGTCCTCCTCGGCCCCTTTACCACCGCCTCCACCCCGTCCCCTGCCGAGGAGCCGGGGCAGCTCTCGGGCCACGGTTAAGGAGTGAGCTCGCGGAGCTTCCTTCTCACCTCCCAGAACAGGCTGACCCCAGCGCCTCGCAGCTTCCCCGCCTGCTGCCGCGCGGCTCTTTTCGAGAAAGGCAGGCTGCGGTGTCAAAGTGTGCGTGGAAGAGTGGGTCGGGGTGGGGGTGAGAAAGTGTATGAAGGAGGTGGGCGGAGGTGGGAGTGTGCACTGGGAGGTGAGGGTAGCTGTGGTGTTGCGTTAGTGCTGGGTGTGTGTGTGGGGTGACGCGTGCAGGAGGGATAGGGGGCGTGTCTTGCGTTGTGCCTTTTGCATTCGGGATGGCGGTGCGTGGGTTTGGTTGGGGTGGGTAATGCAAGTGGGTGCAGCTGTGGTGTGTTTGTGTGTAAACAGGTGTGTATAGCATGGGGACGGTGAGTCACCAACCATACTAGGGAAAGCTCTGGTGTCCTTAGGAGGTGGGAACCCAGGTGAGTGAGATTTGATCCATTTGTCTGTGGAGTTGGAAGGGCAAGAAGCTCCCTCACTTGAGGGCAGGTGGAATGGATTGACCACAGGCCCTATAGCTAGCTAGACCAGGAGCTTGGGTGACTCCCCCCAGGAGGACAGGAGTCCGAGTCCTGGGGTCTCCTGCAATCTGCTTTCCGAAAACAGTGGCAGGTCCTGTGGTTTGAAGGTCTGCTCTCTGCTCTGGGTCAGGTTCCTGCTTCAGCCCTCCAGGAAGAGTGAGGTCCTTGGGAATTTGCCAGGGAAGAGGCAAGCCGAGCTCGGATGGGTGACATCGCCCATGGAGAGCAACATGGGCAGGCATGGCTGGGCCTGGGACTCTCCGTGGATGTAAAAGAGCATGCAGGCACATACTTGAGCCCTGGACTGCACTGTTCCTCGTTTCCTTGGTCACAAAGGGCTCCCCTGCCATCCTTAACTCTAGGATAAGGTGTGCTGTTGCAGACTAGAGAGACCCTTAGGAAAATCATAGTCCCACCGATAACCTTATTGTTTAACAGATTATAAAACCCCCTCATAGGTAGGACCTCAGTTTGTCCTTATAAGAACCTTGCTGGGGAGGCGGGTGCCACTTAGGATGCGCAGTTCAGACCTGGCTCAGAACCAGAGCAGCCCTGGCCCCAGTCCTCAAGGTGTTTACTATGTGTGAGGGATACTGATGTCCACTCCAAAGATCGGTAAGTGACATTCCAACAGCCTCTGTGGCAAATGAGGCCAATGACACTGCAGCTGACCTTTGAATAATGTGGGGGTTGGAGCGCTGACTCCCCAGCAGTGGAAAATATCTGTGCTACATCAGCCTCAAAAATAAAGAAATTGACAAATGACTCACCCAAGAGCAGGAAGTTGAAATGGTTTGGCTAGAATCAGGACTCAAAACAGTTCTTTTGATTCTACATATTGTAATCTCTAATCAAACATAAACTCATCCCCAAGCTTAAATATCTATAAAATGAAAATATGGGTACCACGTTCATTGAAAAAATATCTACTTTTACGTGGACCCACCAGTTCAAGGCCGTGTTGGTTCAAGGGTCAACTGTCTATTCAAGGGAGAGAGCCTTGGGGCTGCCTGGAGAGGGTGATGCGAGCCAGACCTTGACACTCTTTTTCGGGTCTTTCTAAGAGCATTGCTGAAGAGGAGACAGATGGGGACAGCAGTGCCCACCCGAGACGTCTCCAAATCTTTGGAGAAGTTGGCCCTGCCAGCGTCTGCAAGTGCTCCATCCTGTGTGGACACCAATCCTTGGTGAGCCAGCTTTCAGCCATATTTCCATCCTGGCCCTCCCAGGTTCAGCTGAAGGGGTGGTGCCTCTCTCAACTACCTCTGAGTAATTGCAGCTTGGTGCTGGCACTTGAGAGGAAAAGATTTCTTATTCTTTGATTTGCTCTCTCTGGTTCTTGAAGATGGAGTGAGCCCAGAAAACACTTTCTAAGCAATGATAGGAATTACGTTGGGGATGGAGGTGTGGGAAGGTATACTGTTTTACCTTCTGCCAGGCCCCCACCAGAGGACACAGAGTGGAGTACAAGCGAAGGACAGAATCCTCAGTCCAGTTACTGCCATGAGCTAGTTGGGGAGGACAAGCTCAATTGTCAACACCTCTAGGAACCCCCAGCCCCTCCAACCCCTCTCTTCACAGAGGACCCTCAGGACCTCAGCTGCAGGTGCGTGGTGTGGCCAACTGAGGTTCTGAGGAGATTAATATTGCCAGCATTGCCACTTACCCTATGGCTTTGGGCAGCTCACCTAACTCTTCTTTGCCTCATTTTCCTCACCTATAAAATGGGGGTAATGATAGTTTTGTCCTCACAGGGTTGTTTGGGGGCTCACATGACCTGATACGTGATAAAGCACTTATCCCAGGGCCTGGCACACAACGAGCTCAGGGAGCACTCAGGCACAGCCCTGCGATGCCAGAGACGACCGCCTCCAGAAGGCCAGGAGGTTCAGGGCCTGGAGTCCTGGCAATTCCTGCCCTGGGAGTTGGGAGGTTCTGGCTTTTGCTCTTTCTCTGCTGTGTGACCTTGGCAAGTGATTTCCTTCTCTGGGTCCCCTCTGTAAATTCAGGATGAGGGAAAGGCGGAAGGATAATCCATCCTTAAGGGCTCTAGGATTTTTGATCTGGTTCCATCTGAAGAGGCCCCAGCAAGAGACAGAGGTAACCAAGGCCCAGAACCACTGTGTTTACAGAGGCCCCTCTCAGAAGTCAATATATTGACTAGAATGCCCTTGTGAGCATTATGCGGCCCTAGGTCTCTCTCTCTCTAAAGCTATAAATCACCCTCTGGGACCTCAGTCCCTTTTTCCTGTTTCATAAGCATCTCCTGCCTCATAGACGGAGAACCCCAGATGCAAAGCAGGGCTGGGGAGACAGAGAGGCCCCCACTGGCAAAAGCACCCTGAGCATATGAACAAAGAGGTACTTGCTCCCCCCACCCTGCCACCCCCACCGAGGCCAGGGAGGCCCTGTGTGGGGGTGTGGTAGGAAGACACTGTCCGGACCTGGCCATCCCACTCACTGTTTCATTTCCAGGGGTGGAGTATAGTTGAACTCAGGATTGGGGGATTAAGAATCCTGTCCCCACACCAGGTATTAGAACACAAATACACTCAGCCCTAAAACTTGGTACACATGGAGGTTCATTTGATATGAGGAAGTACTGGGTCAGAGGTGGGCAAAGCCCTGGCCTGACCCTTGCATTGGTTTGTGTTGCTTCTTGAATCATGAGTCATGTGCCAGGCTTGTGGTGCTGGAGTGGGGTCTGGCATGATGTTTAGAGGGTGGGCTGTGCAGTCAGACTACTTGGGTTCAAATCCTGGCTATTCTAGCATTTATTTGGCTGTGTATCCTGGAGCAGGTTACCTACCCTCTCTGAGCTTTAGCTTCTTCATTTGTAAAGGAGGAGTGGTAACAGTGCCAATCTCATCAGATCCTTGTGGGGATGAATGAAATAATGTATGCAAGTGCTTTGCACATTCTAAAGCACTCAATAACACTTGCTGTCTTCCTCCTCCTCATTGTTGTTGGTGCCAAGTATCGAGTGATACACAGGAAGTCCTTCAGGTGTTGACAGAAGGCTCTTGTGGACCCAGGTGGTTGGTTAAGGAAGGCTTCCTGGAGGAGGGAAGGATGGTACTTAACTGGCCTTGAAGGATAAGCAGAGCTCAGGTGAACAAAAAGGGCATTCTTGGTACGGGGTGTGTGTATTAAAGTGTGGGGTGGGAATGTCTGACATATCCACCCATGAAATGGATTTTGAATTCAGCCATCTGATCATCTGACAAAGCAAGACTTCGGGAGCCAGGGGTCTCTTCCTGGTGGAAAGAGCCAAGGCTTTGGAATTTGAAGGGTTTGACTCTTTCTGAGTGGCAGGGCTGTGTGGCTGGACCTCTGTGTACCCTAGTATCCCCATCTGTGGGGTGGGGATGACCCCCTGCCTTCCCGAGATGGTGATGTGATGTGAGATAGATATGCGGTCCTGGCACAGAGCAGGTTCCATTGATTTCCTGTGGCCTCCCTCCTGCTTGCCTCCCCCCAGCACCAGTCTGGTCGCCCCCTGGCTGGGCCTGGGCCCTGCTTCTCTCCCTGTACATCTCTGGGCAGGGGTCAGAGAGTTCCTGGTGGCAGCTTCCTGGTTGACCAGAGAGTCAAGGAGAGGGGCAAGAAGAAGGAGGCTGCCTTTTCTGTCCCTGAGGCCTACCTGGGCCTGGTGGATATCAAAAGATATACCTAAGGTCTGGGAGGAACATCTTCTGCTGAGATCACCCAGGAGCCTGCAACTCCCAGAGGCCTTGAGTAGCGTCTAGAGGCATTACTGGCGTCAGGAGACGGAGCTGAAGGCAAGCAGCTCTGTAATGTGATCAGAGGTGCCTGCCTGCCCAGCCTGGGCCTGGGCACCCAGGGAGGATGAAGACCTTACAAGAAGTTGAGCGGGGATTCTAGGAATGCTGTTCCGGGCTCCCTCCCCATCCCACCTTTGCTCATTCTGTGACATTCTGTAAGACAGAGTGAAATTCAGAGACAGGACTCAGGTGTGACATGGGATAGAGTGGGGAATGCCTTATGGGGCGCTTCCCACACTTCATTTTCCTTGTCATTCAAGCCAGGGCCCTGGGGGTGAGGAGGCAGGGTCAGTGAGTGGAGGCAGGATGAGGTTGAAACAACTAGATGATGGGAGAGCCGCTGTGACACTCCATGCCTAGGGAGACGGTATGATTTGGCTGATTTTGCTCAATCACATGTCCCTGGTACACAGCACCATCCCAGGCACAAAGAGAGAGCTTGATAAACACTTGTAGGGCAGATGAATGAGGAATTCATGCAGGCCTTCCTCACTCGGGAGGTTGTTGTGACTCACTCCCTGCCACACTTTGGACTTGCTACTGTTTTAGAAGAGTCTCACTGCTTTGCTCATAGCCCCCACCCCACCCCCGCTTTGCCTGCTTCTTTCCCTTCATTTTCTTCTGCTTTCCATCTTTGATCACTTACTGTGCATGGGGTGCCATGGAAATCAGAGCCAAGTCTTCAGTGGTCAGACCCTGAGGTAGGAAAGAATTTATTCATGAAATCCAGGGGAGCCACAAAGAATTGATCAAGGACTGCAGTCAAGTGCCCTTTGTGCCTGTGTTCAGAGGAAGCAGACTGGCAGACATTTGCTAGGCTGGTAAACGTTGTACTTACCTACAAGGTGGCCTTCACGAGCCCCATCTGGCTGGTCCAGGCCCTTTAAAGATGTTTTTTCCCAGTTTGCAGCCCCAAGCCCATTGATCATTCCCCTCTACCTTGCTGTCTAGTAGCTCAAGACAGTGTCTGTTGCAGATATACTGGTCCTGAGACCTGGGAGTAAGCAAGGGCTGAGACAGTATATCTGAAAGTTCGTTGGCAGGGTCTGCCCGAAGACCTCAGCCCTCCACAACAGCTGCCACCAGCATCTTGGCAGGAGCTGGGTTTGATGCAGGGGAGCGGTTTTGGCTGCAGAGTCTGGCTAAGGCAGGCTCCCCCGGCACTACATCTGATGTTAACATTCAGAGAGCATCCCTGGGAGATTAAATACCCCCAGGCACTTAGCTGAGGCAGCAGTAGTCCGAGCCCACTGCCACCCTCACAGCTGGACACTCGCTGGCTCTTGCCAGGAGTCCCCAGCACTGATCTAGAACTCCTGCTTGGCAACATGAGATAGCCAGAGCTGATCCACACATCTGATCTGGCTCCACTTTTTCCTGCTGGTGCACCTGGCTCTGTACAGACGCACACGTACAAAAAGAACTCAGAGTTGAGGATCAGGAAACCTGGATTCTAATCCTAGCCATGCAGCTAATCTGCTGTGTGTCACTGAGCTAATCCCATTCCCTCTCTGGGCTTCACTGTCTTCATCTGTCCAGTGGAAGATGGTCTGCCCTAGAATCAGTAAACTGAGGTCAAGTCCTGACTCCGACAGCTTTCTCACTCCCCGAGCCTGCATCGCCTCACTGTGAATTGGGGCCTGATTGGTTGTTGCTGGGGGGATGAAATGAGATGGGGCATGGCCAGCTCCTTTTTGTTTCTACCTGGGAGGAAATCAACCTGCAAACCACTGATTACACTCCTCCTTTATTTCCAGTATTACCCAATTGACACATCAAGTATTAGACCTAAGGTTGAGGATGGCCCATGGGGCTGACCTGATGATCTACCTGGGGGTTACATCAAGAGGGGAAGCCTGCATTGTCATATGCATTTGGAAAGAGCGCTGGACTAGGAGTCTGGAAGCTACAGCCCTGAGACCCACTCTGTCTTTGTGTGGCAACCAAATCACTCGCCCACTCTGAGCCTCAGTTTACCCATCAGCAAAAGGAATAAAAGAAGCCAAATGCTAGGCAGGGCTCAGGGAGAAAATGCCTGGACAGGAGCTTTGGAAACTTCTCCAAACCCCAGGGGCTGCGGATCTGAGTGGGAAGGAGGCCCACACAGCAAGGTCTGTCCCCAGCGGCTGTGCAGCACGTCCTGGGAGCTGCTCACTGTGGGGCAGGTAGGAGAGGACCCGCGTTTCCACTTCCCTGGCTGGAACCTCCCGCTGCGGGTGGGCCCTGGCTTCTCCCTGTGGCCTGGCTGGCCCTGGCTATTGAGCTGGATGAAAGAGTTTGGGTCGCTTCCCATCCCTCTCTGCTCCACACCCCAGAGCAGGGGAGGCTGGGGTACCACGTCAGGGAAGGTTAGTGTCAGGCTGGGTTTGATGTGTCCGAGCCAGCACGCCATCTGCCATGCCCACCAGAAGTTACATAATCCCTCGGCCGACTGCCTGTTCTTAGAAAACAGGGCAGGCAGGACCAGCAGAGAGTGGAGGTTAGTTTTCTTCCCTATACTTTGCTCCCTCACAGCTCACCACCTTCCTGGACCCGTCTTCATTCTCCGAGTTGTTTCCACACTGTCCAGAGCCTGAGACATCAATGCTGGGACTGAGCCAGGCTGAGGTTGGAAGGGGACGAGGCAGTCCTTGAGGGCTGCTTGCTGCCTGGCCTGAGGGCAGCCTGCTGGAGCGGTCCTTGCAGCCTCTCACATCTTTCCTCTGCTGAGCTCAGGTGGAATGGACTGAGGAGGGCAGCTCAGGGTTCAGGAAAAGAGGGGCAGACCCTCCCCCCTGTTCCTACAGAGGTGTTCCTCTTCTAACACCTTATCAAATATTAAGCATTTTAATTGTATCTAAATAACAGCTAAATAATGCTACCCATGTATTGCTATGGCCTTTGTAATCACTGAGACCCAAAATTCAATCCTGTCTCTCTTATTTGCTAGCTGTGTGATGTTGGTAAGGCAGCTTCACCAATGTTGGCCTCAGTTTCCTCATCTATGAAATGGGAATGATAAAGCAACTCGTTCACTTATCACTGAATGATAAAGGGGTTCACATCAGTATCCTGAGGATCAAATCAGACAATAATGCATGTAGAGGACAGAGAGAGCGTTCAATAAGCGGTAGCTGTCATCATTGGTATCCAATTCCAGCCTTTTTGAAGAAAATGATATATAATGACTAAATCTTTTTTATTCTAGAAAAGCAAAATTGGTTCAAGACTAATCCATTAATATTAATAACATGTGCCAAATTAGTATCCTATACCATATTAATGAATCTAAGGAAACAAAATCATGTGATTATTCTATAAATGCTGAAAATGCCTTGGACAAAATTCAACACTTATTCATGATATGGAGAAGGAAATGGCAACCCACTCCAGTGTTCTTGCCCTGAGAATCCCAGGGACGGAGGAGCCGGTGGGCTGCCATCTCTGGGGTCGCACAGAGTCGGACACAACTGAAGCGACTTACCATTCATGATATAAACATTGAAGAAAATAGGAATGAAAGAATAGATTTTAGTATAATATATATTGATATGTTGTTGTTGTTCAGTTGCTAAGTTGTATCCTACTCTTCTGCAGCCTCATGTACCGTGGCCTGCCAGGCTTCTGTCCATGGGATTTCCCAGGCAAGAATACTGGAGTAGGTTGCTATTCCCTTCTCCAGGGGCTCTCTCCCACCCAGGGATCAAACCCATGTCTCCTGCATTGCAGGTAGATTCTTTACCACTGAGCCACCAGGGAAGACCCATATGTATATCCTGATCCTAAAGCCAGTATCTTATTTAATGAGAAAACACTAAAACCATTTTGATTAAGATCAGTATAAAACATGGACACCCACCATTTTTCTTACATCCAACACTGCTAGAAGTATTAGCCAATGTAATTAAACAAGAGAGATCAATTAGAGGCCCAAGAAGGGATAAAGAAGTAAAACTATCCCTACTGATATTAAAACATACTGTAATCCCTCTATAATTAAAATAATGTGAAACTGGTTGCCTGAATTGGCAGATAAATCAGTTGAAAATAAGAGAAAGCCCAGAATTAGACCCATATGCATATGAAAATATAGTATATACAGAGGTGACATCCCAGATCACTGGGATAAAGACAGACTTTTAAATAAATGCTGCTTGGACAACTGAGTTGCCATTTAGAAAATGATAATCTTTGATTCATATTTTACACCAAACAGAAAAACAAACTTTATATGGATTAGGAATCTAAATGTAAACAGAGGTATCATACAGGTAGTACTAGACGGAAACTCAGGTGAGTCTTTAATGTTGGGGTGTATGGATGCGTGCATACTCAGTGTGTCTGACTCTTTTTGACCCTATGGACTGTAGCCTGCCAGGTTCCTCTGCCCTGGGGATTCTCCCGGCAAGAATACTGGAATGGGTTGCCACACCCTCCTCCAGGGATTTACCCCACCCAGGGATTGAAGCTGCATCTCCTGTGTTGGCAGGCAGATTCTTTACTACTGAGCCACCCGGGAAGCCCAGTGTTGGGGTAGGGGAAGGCTTTCTATGACTCAAAATCCAGAGACAATAAAATTAAAACTTGCTAATTTTTATTATATAAAATTTTTTTAAAATTTACAATAAAGCACCCTAAGGAAAGTCAAACACAAATATTTGACAAATGAGGAAATGTTCATAATATATGCTACTGACAAAAGACTAATATCCTTAATACAGAAAACATTCTTAAATATTGAGGACCAAAAAACTTGATTATAAAGTAGGAAAAGGGAACTTCCCTGGTATTCCAGTGGCTGACTCCATACTCCCAACATTGGGGGCACAGGTTTGATCCATGGTCAAGGAACTAGATCCCACATTCTACAACTAAAGATCCCGCAACTAAGACCAGGTGGAATAAAAATTTAAAAAAAAATTTTTTTTTAAGTGGGAAAAGACATGAACAGATAATTCACAAAATGAGATATTAACAGTGACACTCAAACACATGAAAAAAGATGTTACAACTCATTCATATTTAGAAGCAAATTAAAACAACTCTGAGATACCACTTCTTACAAGACTAGAAAAAAATTTAAAAATTTGACCAAACATTCCACTGGGGAGGCAGTGGGGAACCGGCACTTTCAGACACTGCTGTTGGAAATGCAAATTGGTATAGTCCTTTGGAGAGCTAATACAGCGATACTTGGCAAACTTCATATATGCTTTATTTTTTGGCTGAACAGTCCTACTTCTTCTTCTAGAAATCTACCCTTCTAGAAATCTACCCTTAAAGTACACTTTTACTTCTAGAAATCTACCCTTAAAGTACACTTTTATCAATATAAAAATACTTAGGCTCGTGGTGAATATTATAGCATTATTCGTAATTCCAAAATATTGGAAGTAACCTGAACATCGTGGTAGAGGAGCTGAATAAACTATGATACAACCACACATTGGAGTACTATACAGCTGTAAAAAATGATCCTAAAACTCTCTTAAGAACTGATATGGTGAGATTCCTAGGACATACTGACAAGTAAAAGTGAAAAAAGCAAACCACAAAATAGAATCTAAAGGCTGCTACCTTTCATGTAAGAAAGAAGTAGGTATAAGACCAGGCTGGACCCAGACCTCTTTTCTCCATCTTTTTTCATGGCTTCTTGACAGCATTCTATTTGCTCATCAAATGCCCAGTTCCAGTCTGCTTAAAGATCTGGGCAGTGATCCCTGCATGGGGAGACAGATTTCCTGTGCTGTCCTCGAGGAAGGTAGAGAGGAGAGAATTGTGCCTGAATTGTGGCTCCTGGCTCCATGTGGTCCTGCAGCCCCCTGGGACTCACTTTCCTCTTCTATTGAATGGGGGATAATGAATCCTGCACCATTGGCTACACAGGCAGGAGGTGGGACCAACATAATATTCATGTATGCAAAGCGCTTTGCATGATGTGGAATATGTTATTCATTACCTACTTCCATAAGGCTCTGTACCTTGCTCCTTGGGGCTCGGGGGGTATTAGATCCTCCTTTCCAGTCCCTTGTGACACACGTGCATGCATACACACTCCATTCTGGACTGTACACCTCCACTCAGAGCTGTGGAAGATGCGGAGGTGGTTGCTTAATTTGTTGTTTCCTTTACCTGTGAGGGTCCCATCACATACTCTCCACTGCCCATCATGTGTGTTCCAGGCCCTCTGGGCCCCCAGCCTCCCTCTTGCTCTTGGGCCTGCTCTTGTGCCCATATTGGCCAGTTTGAACCCATTGTGCTATTTAATTCTTAAAGATTGAAGGCAGGAGGAAAAGGGGATGACAGAGGATGAGATAGTTGGATGGCATCACCGACTCTATGGACATGAGTTTGAGCAAGCTCCAGGAGATGGTGATGGAAGGGGAAGCCTGGTGTGCTGCAGTCAATGGGGTTGCAAAGAGTTGGACACGACTGAGCGACTGAACTGAACTGAACATCTCTGGGAGGAAGACCCTAGCAAAGGAGCCAAATGGGGCTTGGAGAAGTGAAGTGACCCCTGCTAATCTCCCAGCTTTGAAGTCAGAGCCTAGTCTAGATCTAACCTTAGCCTCTGGACTCCAAATCTAGTGCTTCTTCCAGGATCCCTCTCTGCATCCACTCTCCAGGGCTGGGACCAGGTTTTATCCTCTGTGTACTTCCCTGGATGTCCCAGTGAGCGCTGGCTGCTTGATGATAATTAGTGGAGTGATTGGTGAGTGGAACTTGGAGCTGCTTTGTGAAATCAGAAATTCCCAGTGCTTATTACCACTGGGAATCTTCCAGCCATGTGATTCTGGCCTCACTAAAAGGGCTTTTCTCACATGTTCCTCTCCATGCACCCATGTAGTCATGTGTTCATATGGGAGCATGGGGAGGAGCCTGCAGGGGGTTGTCTGTGCTCCTTAGGCCCCTGCAGGTCCAGTGGTCTGGGGGGAAGGGGCCAAGCCAGACGTCGGTCTCCGCAAAGCAGGAGGGCTTTGGGCAGGCAGTGGAGGGTGTAATTGCCGGAAGGTCGTGGTCCGAGCCCTGAGAACTCTGCTTGCCAATCAATAAGTCGTTTATTATGCCCTTGACAGCATGTTCCTCTGCCCCACTCTGGGTCCTTGCAGCTTGTAGAGGGAAGGGCAAGGCCAGCAGAGAATCTGGCCTCTCCAGGGAGAGGGGCTGCTTGGAGCCAGAAGTAAACCATCCTCCCGTCTCCTCATCACAGCCCACTGGACCAGAGCGGCTGCCCAAGCCCTCAGGCACCCTGATCATTGCTGAAGAAAGCTGGCTGAACGGAAGTTTCCAGGTACTTGGGCATCTCCATCTCACTGCCCTGGATTTCCTTTCCAAGGCTCCTTTCCAGAAATTGTAGTGCTTTCAGGGAGGGTGCAGTCCTAGGAACCAGAGCCTGGTAGACTTAGAAAGGGTCTCATGAGGGCCCAGCGTCCCCTTAGCTTGAGCAGGAGCTGGTGGTGTGAATCAGGCACGTGCTGTTTTCAGCTCTCCGGCCCACCACATGTCAATATGGTATCCATTGCCCACAGGTGTGGAGCACTCCATGCAAAAAGCACCTTCACAAATGAAGCTGAGCTTCTCAACAACCTCAGGATGTCATCCAGCTGAGTGCTTGCAACCCCAGCTTACAGCTGGGGGATCTAAGGCAGAGGGAGGGGATTGACATGCCCATGGCATCTCTGGACTGGCTTGGTTGCTGCCTGATTTTCCACCCTTCGCAGCCCTTTTCCACTCTTAGCATGGCTGAGAAAGATTAACAGGCATTCTAGATTCTTCTAGATTGTCCTTCCAGGGCAAAAACCTGTCTTACCTCCAGGTTTTAGCCCAGGAAATTCAGCAGGAGATCAAGAGGAGCTATCAGGGCTTTAGCAGCATGCCAGGCTTCCCTGGTCCTTCACTATCTCCCGGAGTTTGCTCATGTCCATTGAGTAGGTGATGCTATCTAACCATTGCAGTCCATGGAGTCACAAAGAGTCGGACATGACTTAGCAACTAAATAACAACATCAGTGCTTTAGCTCTAGTTGGCCCAAGAGGGTAGTGGGCATATGTTGTTCAGGAAACAGGAACTCTCGTCACTCCTCACTGCATGGCCTGGGAGGGAAGCTGCTGACACAGGCGCTGGCCTTTCAAAGGTGGGGATGAGGGCTGAGCAGGAACAAGCAGTGGCTGCTTTCAGTGGTGTGTCCACAGAGTGACTCGGTGACCCAGCTTGCCTCTCCAGGGCAGGGATGTTCCAGAAACAGCCAGCCACCTTCTCTCTGCCCACACTGCCCTCCGCTCGACATCCCGCCTCTGATCCTGAGTGCCTGGGCTACCCACCCCCTGCCCGGGATATACCGTATCTTCCCTTGTATGTTCACCAAGGGTGGACAGCAGAGATCAGCCTTCCACATAAGGGAAATTCCAGATCCCACTAAATTCTAATTCCAAATTCCACCGCCTTATCTGGCACCATTCTTTCTGACCTTTGATGGGCTTCCTGATGTGGGAGGAAGGACCTCCCCATCCTCAGAGAGACAATGGGGGGGGGGTCCACTTTCCTGCCACCCAAGCCCACCCCACCTACCCGACCCTCTCCCTGCCACCCCACAGTGTGTCATGACCTTGTACTGTGGCTGGAACACACAGGTTGTTGATAACAGAGAAAAAGAGCAGCAGGGAATTGGGGGGAAGGGTGGACGCTGGGCCTGACAGTGACTCATGTTGAAGTCATGGTCCTGTTTAACCCTTTGTGAACTGAGATACCACACTAGTTGCTACCTCTTGCTAAAGCCAGAGTTTCCCCATCTGTTACCTAAGGGGTCTGGACCCTGTCAGCTTTCAGGTGTCCGTTTTCTAAAATCTGTGCATTCCAGCCACTTGCTGAATTTCCTGAGAACCCAAGGAGGGCAGCTGTGGCACCACTAGCCTCTCCTCATCATTTCCTGTCTGAACGGGTCATGTAAGTAAGGGTTTGGATGAGAGTGTAGCTCTGCAGCTGCCAGGAGACGCAGCTCCCACGTCAGTAAACATGCCTGTGTACAGGGTTCTCTCACCACTGACATCCACGTGGTGTGCTCCTTCCTGTCATCTGGGTCCCAGCTGGGATGTCCCTTGCTCAGAGGGTCCTTCTGCACTGCCACTGCTCTGCCACGTTTACTTTTTTCTTGGTGCTTATTACCACTGGGAATTATGTTCTGTGTATGTACTTATGTGCTTGCTGGTTCGTCGTCTGCCATCCCTCCAGCATGTCAACTCCATGAGGGCAGGGCCGTGCCACTCTCTCAGTACTGTACCCTCCAGATCCGCGACAGTGCCTGGCACACAGTGCCCGGCGCAGACTGGACCCTTGATGTCCAGGTGCCCAGTGAACGAATAACTGGGGTTGTACCTAAGAATCGCCTAGAGGTTTTTTTCAAAATTTACATGCGTGGCTTTTCCCCCTGGTGGCGCTGGCTAAGGAAGCTGGGCATATGAATTTAGACAGAGCACCCCAGGGGATTCAGATGCACACCTCTTGTTAGAAAGAGAAGAACCTGCTGGTTCTTAGCCTTGGCTGATCAGTAGGATCACTGCTGCCTGGTTCTCACCCAGAGATTCTGACTTAACTGGACTTAGAATCTGGCCTGGCCATTTTGCACTTTAAAAGCAGTTCCATTGGTTCTGTTATACTGCTAATGTAAAGGCCTCAGAACCCTATTTTCTCTGAGGCCTCTCGGATCCAAAGGTCCGCGATTCTTGGAAAGCCCTGCAAGGTTAAGCCGCACTTTCTTCCAAACCTCCAGTGGGGGTCAGCTCCTTGTCCTACCCTCCTGCACAGATAAAGAAAGTGATAACCCTCCTTGACCCTAGTGGATGAATTGGGAGCATTGCTGGGGGTCCCACAGCCCCTCTCCAGTGACTTCCTGGGAGCGACTGGTGGCTCTCTGCACTGTCCCACCTCCTTTTCCTAGGAGCGACTGGTGGCTCTCTGCACTGTCCCACCTCCTTTTCCTGGCAAGATTTCGGCTGAGCTGTGTTGGAACCTGTCTCTTCCTCTCCCCTGATAGCACACAGTTTTAAATAAGATCTTCATTTACCAGAAGTTCACACCACAGCTTATGTGTTATATGAGAAGCAGCAATCTTGTGTTCGTGGGGGAAATGCTCTGGGACACGATCAAGGAGGGCTGGAGGAGGAGAAGCTACTGCAGAGGGGGGTGCAGGAGGAAGGAGGAACCCAGGGAATCCGAGCTGGCACCCGCCCCAGCCCTGGCAGTGCCATGCTCCTCTGGGCTCTGCGATGGGTGGGGGAGGTGCCACTACTCTGTAAGCTGACCTCATGGCTGCTGGAGAGGGTTGGGGAGGGAATGTCATGTCCACACCCGCTCTGCCAACTGGTGCCCACAGGTCTGCTCTGGGTCATTTATGTGTCTTCCGTTGGTTGCTCTTGCTGTTGACGTGTCAGCCGCCTCCCATCTTGCCTCAAAGACTGGGATAAGGAAGGGGTTGGTGGCCACGGACAGACACCACCCCTCCCCCATGGCCATCCCGCCTCCCTTCTTCTCAGCCCAGACTATGCAGCATCTAAATCAATAAAGAAACTCCAGTTGCACGGCACTTAAGCATTTCCGGGGTTTTTTCCATGCAGTCTTCCCAGCTGCTCTGTGAGGTGGGTGTGATCACCTTGCTTACACAGGGGGAGAAACTGAGGCGGGGGTGGGGGGTTTGAGTAACTCGAAAAAGCAAAGCTGTGACCTTGTGCCAAAGATTCTTCTCTGCTCTGCCTGCACCTGGAGGGGGACTGGAGAGCAGGGCAGGGTGCTGTCGCATCTCAGTGGTCCGTGGTGTTTTTAATCCAGTGGTGTTTGCTTGTTCTGGTGGTGTGAAAGCTGACAGACCAAAGATCAGGTATCAGAGTGCCCTGTGCCCTTGAGCAAGGCTGCTTTTCCCTCTGGGCCTCAGTTTCCCCAAAAGTGAACCAAAAGAATTGGTAAAGGTAGTCTCTTGGGAAGGTGCTGCCCTTCAGCTTTTCCTTGCAGGTGTTCATGTGCCCTGGCAGGGGGGAGAGGTGGGGAGAGGGTCCTTCCGTGGCCCTGTCGCAGGGTCCGTGGTACAAGGCCAATGTGCTGGCAATAAATACTGAGTTGACAGATGCTAAGCCGCATCCCCAGCCTCTGAATAAATAAAAAGTTGCCCAGAATAACAGCCCGGAAAATGCTAGGGCTCCAGCCAGCTCTCACCTTCGCCCCTCCCACTGGCTGTGCCTTCGTGCCTCCCCTTCCCCCTCCCTTGTCCATCACTCACTCCAGCCCCAAAGGCGGGCATTGTCCCAAACTGGCTTTAGCTCATGGCCTGCCCCCTACCCCACCCCACCCCCAGCTGCCACAGCAGCTAATGAGGACCAGGTCCTGAAGATGACAGCTGGGGGACAGGCCAGCCAGGCCCTCATGGGGCTGGGGTCAGGAGTACACAGGGGAGCATGCCTTTAATCCCCAGTGCCAGCCAGAAGCCTTTCTTTGTGGATACTCCTGGCATATCTGGCCCCACCCTGGGAGATGGAGTAGCCAGAACCCAATAGGAGGCTGGTCCACTCACTACTTCTGGCTGAGGCCACCAGGATATTAGGACCAGAGCGCACATAGGTGACCCCAGGGTGTTTCCAGGTAGATGGCTCACACTTGGTTTGATGTTTCTCTGATATGAGTGTTTCCTGTCCCCCCACCTGTTGGGTCAAGTGTCAAGTTATGGCATATTAGAGCAAAAAAGACGTCTCCCTCATTTTACAGAGAAAGAAACTGAGGTCTCAAGGTAGTGACGGGATGGTGAGGACACCTACCCAGGGTCACACCTACCCAGACAAATGACAGAGCCTGGATTTGAACCCACAGCTAGGGTCTCTGCCCTTAACCCCACTGATTGCCCTTCTCAGCGGGCCTTTGTTGGGGCCCCACAAAGATGACGCCTCATCCTTGGGATTTAGCCCAGCCCCAGAGGAGAAAGTCCAGGCCAGACTGTCAGAGCTCCTTGGTGCTGTATGCTTGGTTTATGGCCGACTCTGGGAAAACATTGCATCATCAGAAAACCTGCTTTCCACTCTAGCAGAGGGACCGCTGCATATGGGGAGCCAGTGGTAAGAAGCAAAGCCCCTTGCCTGGGGTTTCTTTGGCTTCCAAGCTGTGTGAGAACCAGTGGGGAACTCTCCTGGGTGGAGAGACCAGACAGAACATGGCCCCCTTTCGCATGGCGCTTGCGGGTTTCCACAGACATGTCTACGGAGGATGCCAGCAGTGCAGTGCAAGAGGCGGTGGGGCTTTTAATCCCTATTCTACAGGTGAGAGCACTGAGGCACGGCCAATCAGGAACTTGGTGGGAGTCTTACGATCCAGCCACTTCCGGGCTTCAGGGTCTTGGGACTCACCTCAATGCCCCTTCCCTGTTCTCTCAGGGAGGTCCCAGGGCCAGTCTGAACAAGTAGGGCTTAAGAGCCAGGCTAGAGGGGAGAAGACTTGGTTCTAGACCTCCTCCCAGGCAAGGCCAGATTCCCATTGATCCGTCTCTGCTGGCCCCCTTCCTCCCCAGTGCCCAGGGTGCCCGCCCCTCCCCCTCCCGCTGCAGCTGCAGGGCGCCTCTGCTGCAGGACTCCTGCCCTGCTGCTGCTGCTGCTGCCTCTGACATTCCGCCCCAGAAGATAAGGATCCTGTCTGGCGCCTGAGTGCTTTTTTTCTCCTGCTTTCCGAATCTGTTCCCTGATTATCTGCAGACAGCCCCTCACTAGGGGGGCCACCTGGGAGGGGGCTCAGAGCAGAGAGAAAGACATGGGGGTGGAGGGAACCAGGAGGCCTGCAGCCACCCATCTGGGGTTGTGGGGGCCATTGACTAAGCCCCCACTGCAACCTGAGCACCCAGCTCAGTGGAGAGCTTAGGACTGCTTTTTCTGGGTGGAGTGACCCACTTGAGTGGAAAGAAGGGGTATGCGAGCTAGGGCCCGGGATGGGGACAGAGGGTGGGGTCACTGCCATGGTCAGCGTTCCTCATATTGGGCCTGGACAATACCCAGAGGGGATGTGGTGGAGGCTGCAGCCAGCCAGACGGCCACATCCTGTGGGAGATGCTGGCCCTTCCCAGGCCAGACAGGGTCTAAGGACACTTAGGGACAGGAGAGGGAGGGTGCTGGAGGGCTCCCAGGGCCCAGCCTCCAGCTCTGGGGACTAGTGTCGGAGAACAGCCAGGGCTAGCATGGCCCCTGGCCTCAGCCTGAAGAGGAAAGGCATCCCACTTCCCTGGTGGCTCAGATGGTAAAGAATCTGCCTACAATGAAGGAGATCCAGGTTCGATCCCTGGGTCAGGAAGATCCCCTGGAAATGGCATCCCACTCCAGTATTCTTACATAGAGGATTCTGTGGACAGATGAGCCTGTCTGGCTATCGAACATGGGGTCGCCAAGAGTTGGACATAACTGAGCACCATCATAGAAGCCCAGCCTTCTCAGGCCAGGGCTTCCCTGAAGAGCATCCGGTTATATCAAGCAGTGTCCAGACAAGGAGACCATTCAGAAAGAGAAGGGATTGGGCTATCTCACCCTCTAGCAAGTCAGATGCGATTCCATCTTCCAGGGTCAGGAGTCTGCATTGCGGGCCCCACTTACTGAGATTTGGGAGCCTACGCTTTACTGCTAACATACTGTGTGACCTTGGGCAAGTTCCTTTCCCTTTCTGGGCCTTAACATTCTTCCACTATAAACTGGGAAGGCAGCCTGTGTGGAATGAGGACACACAGCCTTCTCTCAGTGGGAATGGGAGAGGACGGCAAAGGCCTGGGTTCACAGACATTGCCTCTCTAAGCCTTGTCAGACCTCCAAGGGTTCTTGTGAAGGCTGAATGAGATGTAGGAGGTGATACCCTGGCTTGGAGTAGGTGCTCCCTAAATACAAGGATGGCCAGCTGTTAGCAGCACAGGCTGGGAAACCCAGGACTGGCACAGCTGCTGCAGGAGCCTGGGCTGTGGAGTGTTAGGAGGCTGAGGGGCCAGCCCTCTCTTCATGAGTATTTGCTTGTGCAGGCTTTGGGAAAGGCCCCACACCTTCCCTGCCCCCAGCCTCCACTCGCCATCCCCTCCCCCACACCCCTAAAACCATTTGGGGGAGGGGAGGCGATGCAAGATCATTTTTTATGGCTTCCTGGCCCCAGAGCCAGAGGGCTGAGGATCTGGTGGTGTGGGCTGGATTCCTGAGCCTCCCCCTCGGAGCCTTCAGCTCATAAATATGAAGCCCAGGGCTGGGAGGAGCTGGCCGTTAAGCTGTCAGCGGATTGCCCACTTAGAAAGTCGTAAAGCATTTCTCGGAGCTCCTGGGAGCTGGCCCAGCTCTCTCCCACCTTGCCCTGATGGGCAGTGGTCTCCTCTTCTGCGTGTGCTGGGCTCCCTCTGCCCGAATCCCCATGTAACCTCGCTCCCACCACTAGCTGTGCCTTGGTTTTTCCTCTGTGCACAGGAAGTCTGGGGAGATGGATGGGGAGGCCCAGGCTCAGGGGTCCCTGGGGGCTCTTTGAAGGTCAGTGGAGATTTCAAGAGGTCGTAGAGGGTTCTGCTCCTGCATTCTCCTCCTGAGAGCAGGGAAACCCCCATTATTTCTAATTCCCTTCTCTGTGCCTAGCCTAAGTGGACTCAGAACCTGCCCCAAGGAGCTCTCAAAATTGCAGTTAGGGAGAGAAGATGGATGCCTAGGAAGAGAGAGCTCACATTTTCTGTAGCTGAGAGGAAGAGTGTCTCCAAGGCTGGGATGCAGGCTTCCTTGAGGAAGCAGGTATGTGGCGGCAAATAGGGTGGAGCACAGCTCAGAGTCCAGGATGAGTGTGGAGAGGCCGAGGCCAAGTAGCCAACATCTGAACTTGCGGGCTACGGGGAGCTTTGTGAACACATCCCCGGAGGATCCCCTGTCAACTTGTGCTTGTGTGGGCGGGTTCTGGCAACAGACTAGGCTAGAATGCCACCTTCTCCACTCCTTAGCCACGTGTCCTGGAACAAGTTAGCTTATCTGAGACTCATCTTCAACCTTGAAATGGAATTAAGAGCGATCCACTCCATCATGACCATCGTTATAACATTTAAATGAGAGCTCATAGAAGAGGAATCTTGTCTCAGTGGTCAGAGGTCTTTGGAGTCTGGTAGACTGGATCCCAAACTCAGTTCTGCCTCTTACCAACCGTGTAACCTTGGTGGTTAGTTCACCTCTCGAGGCCCCAGTTCTCCCATTTGTGAAACGGGGGTGAGAGTAGTGAAGATTTGATGTTAGCTGTTAACAGGCACAGTATGTCCACAGCGGCTGGGGCAGAGTAGATGCAGGGTCAAGTGTGTGTTGGGAGCCCCTGCCTCCAGCCTCACTCAGCCTATAGCTTCAGGAAGGGACAGCTTTATTGGGAGCAGGAATGATCTTTACCAGGGCTTCTTAAGTCCTTTCTTCTTTCTTAAGAAACATTTAATGCTTACCCTAAGGCAAGTTGAAAACTGTAAAACGCCAGCCAGTCCATTTCCCTGGTTTGTGGCAGGGGGCCTGGGGAAGGAGGGATGGTAACCTGAGCTGGTTAGGCTGGGGAAGGTGGGGAGAGGCCCCTGTCGGGCAGTAATTGGGGGTGGAGGGGCCTCCTGTCTTTTCCCACAGGGGGCTGGGAGAGACCTGGCTTCCACTGCTTCCTCGCCTCATTAACTTCACCACAAATAGCCCAACTGCCCTGTAACTCCCTCAGGCAGAAATCAGGGGCTGTTCAGAAACTAAATAAATAGGAGCGTGATCATTAAAAATAAGACGGCACTGGTGACCCCCTCCCCAGGTGGAAAATCTGCTTCCTGCTGGAAACCCCAGTCTTGGGGCCATTTGGAGTCCTGGGAAGGGACTGCTCAGGAAGCTGAGGGGTGGACTGTTGTGGGGAGTTCTGGCCACTGTGGAAAGGTGCAGATCCCCTCCTTGTCCCTGCCCGGGGAGCAGGGGGGCAAGACTGTCGGTGGGTCACTTCCAAGCTGCTTTTGTCTTCCCTGGGCTTCCAGTGACGCCAGACTTTGCATCTCCACTCTTTCACTACCGCCCCTCCCTACCCACCTTGACCTTGCCAGTTCCACCTCTCCCCTCCAGCTGGGCCTCCTCCAGCTCAGACTTAGAAACTGAGACCTGAGAACTTGTTTCCCTGCCCTTGAGCTGCCCTGGATGGTCGCTGGTAGGGGAGAGGGTGGGTTCAAATTTGAGTGGCCTGTCCGCCAGGCTCCCCAAGCCCCACTCTCTGTTCCCAGGGTGGCTCTAATCCAGGAGGAGCTTCCTCTCAGCTTGCAGACACCTAGCAATCCGGGGTTCACAGGGCAGTGATGACTTCAGGGGGAGGAGAGTGGGTTTTGTGCTTCCCTTGTGGCTCATCTGGTAAAGAATCCACCTGCAATGCAGGAGACCTGGGTTTGATCCCTGGGTTGGGAAAATCCCCTGGAGAAGGGAATGGCAGCCCACTCCAGTATTCTTCCCTGGGAAATCCCATGGACAGAGGAACCTGGTGAGTCCATGGGATTGCAAAGAGGCATACATGACTGAGCGACTAAACCACCACCACTGGGTGGGTTTTAGCTGCAGCTTGGGAAAGGAAACCATCTTCTGTAATGTAGGTCAACAGAGACCCTCCCCTCAGTTGAGCCTAGTCATGGGGGAGGGCTGCTGAAGCAGCAGCAGCTTGAATGAGGCTGACTGACTGTAGCCGTCTTGTCAGCAGGGCGGTGGGACAAGGGACAGCAGACCGAGAGTCCCTATCCTGCTGAGCTCCTCCCTCCATCCACTGTGAGTCACCAGGCTGCCCGATCACTTCACTTGCACCCCCACTGTCCTTGTTGCTACCACATAGGAGCCTGAGGGTGACAGGATCCCCGAGAAGTGTCCAGCTCAGGGCTGGTAAATTAATAGTTAGTGCTCAGAAGTGTATGCCATGCCTCTCCTGGTGCTAATACTAGTATTTGGTGCTAAGCTGGACTCCACCCCATCCCACCCCGTTCTCTGTTCAGCAGCATAACAGCAGGGCTCCTCAGGTGGGTGGTGGGCAGCAGGCTTCTGGGCTATGGGTGGTCGCGAGTGCCAGACGGTTGCAGAGTGAGCCCAAAGCCCAGATTTCTCAGATCAGCTTCACAGGGTTCTGCCCTGTTTGTTATTGCAGGCGTACCCTGTAGCACCCTGGTAGCTCAGAGGTTAAAGCGTCTGCCTCCAATACGGGAGACCCGGGTTCGATCCCTGGGTCGGGAAGATCCCCTGGAGAAGGAAATGGCAATCCACTCCAGTATTCTTGCCTGGAGACTCCCATGGACAGAGGAGCCTAGTACATTACAGTCCACGGGGTCGCAAAGAGTCGGACACGACTGAGCGACTTCACCTTCACCTTCACCCTGTACATAGAGCTGCCCTCCAGGGGTTGCCTGCTTCAAGAGGGGAAACTGACCTTGGACTCCTAAAGAAATGAACAGCTGTCCCATGTGAGCTGCTTGGAGGTGGGAGCAGATGGGCTCCAGGGACTTCAGACAGGGCGAGAAGGTGGCACATGAGATTCTGTCCCTTCTGAGCCTGTGTCCCTACCCCTTCATCTCTGCTCCCTGCCAGAGGCTCTGCCCCCGCCCCACCCCCACCCCCCACAAAGAGCCCCAGA
>SJXQ01005298.1:185351-234522 GCA_006408695.1 Aepyceros melampus | reverse complement strand
CCAACCTCTGTTTCTCACCCCGAGTGACACTGTTGCTCTCCTGCGGGTGCCCTGCTACGTTTGGGGATGGCTTGAACAGCTGTTGATATCAAGCCTATATCTGCCTCCTTTGGCTTCCACTCTCTGGCCCTGGGCCAGCCACTTGCCACTAAGGAAGCAATAGTTCCTCTGTGATGTAACCTCCTGAGTCCCTGAGTCTTACCTTCCCCCAGGACCCCTGTAGCCCTAGAAAGGAGTGAAGGCTCTCAGGGTGTGGGCAGTGCCCACAAGAACCAGTGTCCCAGCCGTGGAGGTAATGGCAATACCTGTGGTCCTCCTCTGCTAGGCTCCAGCATGGGAGCAGGGCCAGCACAGTGGGGGCTGGAAGGTCCAGCCTCCATCCCTTGTCCTGCATTTTGTGTGCTCAGACTCCAGCCTTCAGAGGGGCCCACACCATCGCTTCCTGTTAGGGTCACGGCCATGCAGAGACCAGCAGCAATGATTTCCTCCCTGCCTGGTGGACAGCTGTCTCCTCTCTGACCAAGACAAAGACCCACTCTCTGTGCCCCTGCCTGCCCCGTACGTCCCCCAGTGCCCCTCTAGCGGCAGGAGAAAGCAGAAGCCATATTTGATATTTCTGGCTGCTCTGCCATCCTGAGGACACCTGTGGCTGAGGAAACGGAAGCAGGGTCCTGGGACAGCCCTTAGAAGTAAGAGGAACGGCTCCTTGGAACCAGGCCCCAAGGGTCAGGGAAGCCTTTGGCAGAATTCCTGCCGGGAGCAGAGTTCAGGATAGCCTGCTTGGCTTCTTTTCACTTAGCAGCCTGGGAGTCTGGGATTCTATGATTTTTTTTTTGCTTCAAGGCTTGATGTTTCTAGGAGTCCATCATCTTGGTAGCTTCCATGTGTGGCAGTAACAGTTCTGTGCTCTCTGTGTACAGTGACCCCACTGCTTCTGAAAGCCTCCTTAGGTGGGGACTCTGTCTCCATCTTCAGAGAAGCAGAGCACCTCATACTCTGGCAGCACACCCGCAGACCCCATCCCCATAATCACCACACTCCCGCCGTTGCCTCCACTCTGCCTGGCTGCCTTCTACAGCTCTCAAAGCCTATGTCTTGGAGCTCTGGGGAGAGGTTTCCCAGGCCTCCCCAAGAAGCCTGAGGGGTCACAGATGCCCAAGGGACCCCCGAGAGAGACTTACCAAGTGCATGGCGCGGCAAGAGGTCCCCCCACATACCCTCCACATTGCCTTGGCTCGTTGCAAAGGCTTTTGCAGCCTTCCTCGAAGCCTTCCTTAGACATTCCATATCTCTACTACAGCTCAGCCCTCTGGAGTCAGAGAACCAGCTGTGTCATGGAACCTGGTGGCTGACCACGGCCAAGGTTTGTGCTGGCCCCAGTGACCTGATTTGCGCAGGAAATGAGCCAGAGGCCACACAGAGCATGTGAGCCCTAGAGGTGCCCTTGAGGGTGGCCTTGCTGTCCTTCCCCACTCTGCCGGCCTCCTGCTGAGCACCTTGCAGGGAGCCCATGTTATCCGAGTGGGGGGACCGGGAGAGAGGGGAAGTGTGCTTACTGGGTATCTCTGGCTTTGTCCCTACAGCATGGGCTGGCCCTGAACAGTGGCAGTAGTAACTGGCACCAAGCCAGAGGCCCATCTTCTTCTTGGCCTGGCACCTCCCCCAGGAGATCTCTATCTTTAAATCACAGGCTGTCAGAGCTGGAAGGAACCTCCCATTACCATTGCCCAAGTCCAGGCCCAGAGCCTTCAAGTGCTGACCAGGGACACAACATCATCATGGTGCTCCTGGGTCATTAGAGTGGGTTAAAGCCAGGTTAGTCTTAATAGCAAACTTCTAACAATGGGTGTAATCAGAGCCCAGGCCACTGCCCTGTTATCCTGTTATCCTGTACCTCACCTCCAGTGAGATTACAGCCCAGAGAGGGGTGCCGGGAGTCCCTGGCACTAGTGGAATGCTCACATTCGGTCTGGTGCTCCAGGAGGCTGCAGAGTAGCCCATCACACTTATCTGCTTTGCTGAGGTCTCAAGCACCTTCTTCCTGGACTAACCACAGCCAGCGCCATCCCTGTAGAATTGAGTGGGGAGGGCCGAGGGAAGGGGGTCAGTTCAGGGGGCCAGTTTGGTCTTGTCCCTCCGTGACTCCCATCCCATGTGGCCTCCCTGACCACGTGCCAGGCCCTGTGCTTGGTGCTCACACACAGGAGCTCATCTGTCCTGCTACAGGCTAGATGACCACCTTGGTGCCCATGAGAGCACAGAGGCTCAGGGTGCCCCACGTGACAAGGCCAGAGACAAGTGAAATTGACGCAGAGGTGCTGCGAGGCCCCCGAGTTACTGCCGCCACAAGAGGAAGCCTGCTGAGGGAGAGGGGAGACCACCCTGGGCTTCTGAGGGGCAATAGTGTCTTCATCTGGTTCCTGCATCATCTGGTCGGGAGACCCCCTCTTCTTCCTGGGGTGCTAGGGGTGAGTGCAGAGGGCCTGCTATCTTCCCGGCCCACCCCCTGAGAGTGACAGATGAAACGTGTGGGCACCAGCTTTGCTGCTGGGACACGGTGAGAATGCCTCTCAGGCCCTTGCATATCCATTGTCTCCCATGAGACTTCTGCCCCCAGAAGAGGGCTAGGGCTTTAGCCTACAGGTCACGCGTGCCCATGGCCCCCTCCTGCCATGTCTGTTCCCTGCAGACCCCTGGGTCTGAGCTCTTAGGGGCTCCCAGAACCCACACCCCCTTTACACACACAGAGCACCTCAGGGAGGCCTGGGGGAGGGAGAGCTGGCCATGTGTGCTACCTGCTCTGTCCTGGGCTTGGCCTTACCAGCAGCAGAGCAGCAGATGGGACTGTGGAGCACCTCTTGAGGATACAGCCTTTCCACTGAGGAGCCTGGGGAGACAGCCCTCGGCCGAGCAGGAAGGGCCTGGGCTTCAGGCTGGGCTTCCCTGTCTGTGCAGGGCACCCTCACACCCTCCTCTAGAGCAGTGCTGTCCAGAGGACTTTCCTGCAGGGTGGGGATGTTCTGTACTGTCCAGGACGGTAGCACAGCTGCAGGTGGCTGTTGAGTACTGGAATTATGGCTGTGCAACTTAGGAACTGGATTTTTCATTTTAATTAATTCAAGATTAAATAGCCACAGGAGGCAGCTGTGTTGGATAGCACAGCTCTGAAGGTTCTGGGAAGATCCATTTGTCCAGTAGGCACTCCGTCAGGGCTGGTCCCCTTCCCTGCTCCCCCGAGGGCTCCTCACAGACCACCCCACCTGAATGGCCAAGGCAAGAGGACCAGAGAGTCTGGGGTGGATGGGAAGGCTCCCTGCTTATCTCAGAGCTCTCTGCAACAGAGAGGGAAATAATAACCATGGCAATGCAGATCACGTGGGGCAACTCCTGTGCCTTATAATAATAACATTTGTTGGGTGCAAATCAAGCACCAGATATTGTGTCAATTGCTGGACATGTCATGCTGCTTAGCCCTTGGAGCTAAGCATTGCTCGTCCCAATTTGTAGTTGAGGACACGGAGGCCCAGAGAGGTGAAGCAGCTTGCCCAAGGTCACACAGCAAGTGTGATCAGGATCTGCCCTTGGGTGTGTCTGTCTCCAGAGTCTGTGTTCTTTTCACAATTTCATGTTTGTTTACCCTCCGCTATTCTGCTGTGGCCAGCACTAGGCCAGGCATCTTTGGGGACAAGAAATTGCACGGGCAAGGTCCCTGCCTTCCAAGTCTCCTTCACACATCTCTCCCTGTACAGAAACAGTAAAGGGGGGCCCAGTGCCCCATCAGCAGGAGTGTCTGAGCCCAGCCTTCACAGAGTGTGGCGGGTCCGTCCCTGTAGCCTGGCTTCCTGCCCTGGGACCACTCAGGCATTATGGCCACACCCTAAACCTGGATGCTGAAGTTTGAATCTTAATCTCTTAAAATGATACCCAGCACCGGGCAGTTTTCTGACTCAAAGTAAATAGCTGGATGGATGTTCTCTAATGTTCTCTCTCCAGTGAGCCAGGCGGGAGAATCACATCTCTCATTTTCCAGAGGAAACAGACCTGGAGGAGCCTCGAGAGTCACCCCTGTTCATACCCCTGCTCAAAGCAGAGCAGGGTGGCCTCCCACTCTCCTGACGCCATCTCCAGGCTCTGTCTGGCTGCTTTTCTAGGATAACCAGGGAGCAGGTGGAAGGAAAACACTCAGCTTACATACTCAGAGGGGCAAGTCATCAATATAATAACATCCCAGAGTTGGGAGGAGGGCAGCCGGATGCTGAAGCAAGGATGTCCGCTTCCGAGAGCCTGTGTTTGCAGTCCCACTGGGACTCGGGATCCTGCGGGTCACTGGGGCTGGCCTGCATGCGCGCGCGTGCGTGCGATGCTCCACGTTGGCCAGCCGACTCGGGGCTTGCTGCCGTGGCAGCGTGTGCCTGTGGGTGACCGCGGCACACAGACTCCAGCTCCCGCTTGCCTTCCCCAGCCCTCCTCCTGGGGCTCCAGGAGACAGATGTCTCCCAGATGTTTCTCACTTCCTGCCTGGTTCCGTGCAGTGCCTGTGTGTTTATTTTGGACAGCCCACTAAATAATAACCATTTTAAGAAAAGCTTTTCATAACCCCGTTCCCACGAGGAGTCAGAGTTCAGGAAATAATCCCAACTCTATTCACTATTGTCCCCAGGCTCTCTTCTTTTTGACCTCTACTCCCCCCTCCACCCCCCCCCCCCCCCCTTCGGGACCACTTTTGAAAAGATTTCTTTTTATTCTACATGACGTATCTCCTTTCTGTGATGCTGGTTCTCTGGGAAGCTGGGGCTGGGTGAAGAGTGAGGGGAAGCTGGAGCAGAGAGGGAACCTGTTAGAACTCTGCTGCTCAGTGTGGTCCCTGGACCCGCATCCTCTGGGCGCTTGTTAGAAAAGTAAAGTCTCAGCCCTACCCCAAATCTCCTGCATCAGAGTCTACATTTCCACAAGGTCTCAGCTGATTCATGCCTACTTGAAGAAGTGGTGATCTGGGCCCAGGCCTTGTTGATGAGGAATAGGGGCTGACTCTAGGGGTGGAGGGCCCTGACATCAGGCCTTCTTTAGCACAACCCACTTAGGGTCTGGTGGTACAGACTAATAGGCTCTGAGCCCCCAGCAGTTGGAGCCTGGGTGGGCCAAGGGCAGAGGCAGCCCAGGGAGCCCCTGGTCGGGGAGCCGGGCAGGCAGATTCTTCTCCCAAATGTCATCCCAGCCCTGGCCGCCAGGAGGGCAGCAGGCTAAATGCTGCTCTGGCCGTGCAGCATGGAAGAGTGGTTTCGGCCAGCCCTGCCCTCTGTTTAGTGGGCTCTGTCTGTCCCTGCTCTGTCCCCAAGTGACCTGTGGGGTCACCCCTCCATCTCAGGTGGGATGCCACACGATTTGTATTCTCCTGTCCCTGTGTGGCCTGGCTTGGGGTCCTGCCTTCTGTGAAAACAGAGAGAGTAAGGTCAGCTCCGAGCTTCCCAGGTGGCGCAGTGTTTAAGAACCCATCTGCCCATGCAAGAGTTGCAGCATACACAGGTTCCATCCCTGGGTTGGGAAGATCCCCTGGAGGAGGAAATGGCAACCTATTCTTGCCTAGAAAATTCCATGGACAGAGGAGCCTGCAGGTTACAGTCCATAGGGTCACAAAGAGTTGGCCATGACTGCGTGACTGAGCGCGCACTCGCGGTAGACTCCACTTGCGTCACGGGGACCTGAGGACCTTGTGTCTGTGACTGCCCTGTAAACTGTCAGGCCTGACGCCTGCCCTGTGCTTCTGTCTTCCCTCCTCTCCATCTCTCAGCAAGGGTTTGCAGAGGCATGGCATGACTGGCTCAGGATGGACACAGGAGATGTTCGGAGAGGCCTGAGACCCAGGCTTGGGCTTGACCTCAGCTGGTTAAGCTAGTAGCTTAACCAGGGAAACAAGACTCTTACCTTTGGAAGGTTAAGGAAAAATCAGAACCCCAGTGCAGGAGACTCCAGAGAGCAAAGGCTGTGCCTTCAAGCAAGGATAGAGCTGGCAGGAGTTCCTTCATGGATAAGGTGGGAAGGGGTTGCTGCAGGCTGGGAAGAGTGAGATTCTGAGGGGAGCAAGGGATGTGGCGAGCTCCCAGCAAGGCAGAGACCCCAGAGGGAGAGGAGCCCAGAGGGCTTCTTCCAGAGGGATGGCTCTGTGGTTCTCCAAGCCCAGGAAGGTGAGGTCCTCATGGGGTGGGGGTCAGGATGGTCGAGGAGTCCTCGCTTGACGGAAGCGGAGTCTAGACAGGGAATGCCCTTGTATGCACTCTGAGATCCTTCACTGCAGAAGGAAACCAATCACATGTTAGAGTAGGCACACAGGAAATATTTCTTCATTGTTAATTGGAAGATAAATGAGTAGGTGAGTGACAGGAGGGAGATGGGGGGAATGGATGGACGGACAGGTGGGAAGGAGGGGGAGGCGGGAAGGAAGAGAAGGCTGGCCATCCTCACCTTCTTCTGCATTTGTCACAGCCCTTTCACATCCACCATCCTTTTGACCCCACACTTGCCCTCTGAGGGAGAACAAGCCACAGTATTTCTCCATAGACAGGATCAATAAGACTAAGACCCAGACCCAGGAAGGGGAAGCCGGCAGCCACCTGATCAGCAGCAGCCTCCCATGAAGAGTTTCCTTGTGCTCCCCGCTGCAAGGCGGGCTTGGCACTGACTCGTCCACACTCCCTTGCCTGTTCCCTGTACGACCAGGGACCCAGCCTGCAGGCCATCCACAGCCCGTCTGTCTGGGCCTGTTCCTGCTGCTTGGAGTGTGCCAATACCAGCCTTTCCCCAGATGCCGGTGCAAACCCAGTGAGAAAGTCCATGGCCCTGACTGTCCACCTGAGGCAGGTCGGGGTCCAGCAGGGCTATCCACGAAGCACATCACCGAACATTTATTGAGCACCAGCTGTTTGGTGGTGGTTCCTTGAGACAGGAAGGACAGTAAAGGTCTGTTCCTGTGGCAAAGGGGCATATGGTATCTGGGAACAGAGAGGTCACACAGAGGTGTGCACACAGCAGCTTGGGCTGTGGTGTGAAGGTCCCTGGCACGTAGGAAAGGCTTTGGGGGCAGATGCCATTGGAGCTGAGCCTGGGGAGGATCTGGAGAAGGTGCTGTCCCATCTGGCCAGCAGTTCCCCACCGCCCTGGCTGGGTATCATGCCAGAGAAGAGAGAAGAGGTCAGTCAGCAGGCCTGTCTTGTTTCTGTCGCGTCCACTGAGGGCTCTGCTCTTGGATGAGCTCCCATACGTTGCAGATACTGTCAGCTGGGGACCTTGCCCTCTGTGAGCTTCCTGTCCCTGATCTTTGCATGTCTAACTGATACTCACTCCCCAGCCCAGCATAAGTGTTTCAGAGACCCAAGTCCAGGCCTCTCTCTGCATCCCCAGCTCCCCTGCCCTGGCAATTGTGAGCAGTACCTATATTCCCCAAACTGGAACCCTTGCAAGCTTGGGAGTTTTCTGCCACCCGGGTCTATGAGAAGCTAGGCAGCAAGTTCCATAGGCATTAGACAGAGGGCCTGAAGAAAGTCATGCTTCCTTTGGTTTGCGCTGGGGTCTGATGCCAGAGGAAGTAAGGCTCCCCTTAGTGATTTGGAGACCAGCTTGTTTCTGGGAGACCTCTCTTGAGACCTCCAAGAATAGGCTAAGAGATGGGGAATATCACACATGCCATTAGCTTGCTGTGATCACCTTCCTCCCGCATGCCTTTGTCTTCCTCCTCTGTGAGATGAGAGGTGGACTCAGCAGCCCCCAAATCCCTCTTCTAGGATTGGCTTGCTGCATGTGTGTCTCAGGGACAAAGATCCAGCTCCACCCTGAGGACTTCTCTGTGGGCCCTGGGCCCCTGGACAAGCTCACAGCTCCTTGTAACAGAGACTTTGAGAAGCAGAAGACAGTTAGGTTTTCCCAACCACCGCCCTGGGTGGGCAGCCTTGCCTCTGGCCTCAGCAGTGCTTACCCAAGCAGGAATGCCCTGGGAGGCTACAGCCAAAGGAGAGGAAGGAACAAAGAGAGGCAGCCAATATAGATAGAGCTCAGGGAGAGGAGTCTTGGAGCAGGAGGGGCCCTCCCCTCCCTGGGCTCCACTGGGAGCCAGCATATCCTCACCCCATCCCAGAGAAATGAACCAGTGGGGAGGCCCACCCTCCCCTTCTTCCCCTGAGTTGGCAGTTTTTCCTCTGGGTGTTAAACTCAAGCTCTTCCTCCCTTTTTCCTCCCATTCCTGACTGCCTGTTAAATATTTGGGCCTAAAGGGCTTCAATTATCCTTTAATTTACATTAGTAATTTATGTATTAGGCAGAATGGACACGCGGTTAGTCTAACAGCCCCCAGTAGACCGCTAGTATCTGCTGTATTCGCTGTTCTTAAGAATCTCATCGTTTTCCTTTGCAGCCCAGGGTCTTTGTTTTAAAAGCGGCTCATATACTTGCACATTTATAGAGGCCTGTGCACGTGTTCACAGGTGCACCCAGGAGGAGGCCTGAACTCACAGCCAGTATGAACATACACCCTCTTGCGCACACACACACACACACACTGAGGCAGAGGATACAGGTTTTATACACACACACACACACACACACACACAAAGAAATAAAACACAGAACCCAATGCCCTGCCGTCTCCACTCCACCTGTACATTCTTCCTTTCTCCTCCAGGGAGTGATGCACACATAGGCCTGGATATCCATCAGTTGAGTTGGCCAGGTGGTCCCAAACATAGCTCCTTCTGGCAAAGTGGCTGGGGGGTTGGTGGGGGGGCAGTGGTGCCCAGATGGTGTTCAGGTGGGCCATTCTATGTGCTGGTTTTCCATCCCTCCTTGAGTGACCCCAGGGCAGGATGCACAGGGGAGAACATGAACATGGCCATGTCTCCAGCCCGCTCACATGTCATGGGCTGGCACGAGCTCCAAACTCCCCCTGGGCATCTGAGGCATGCTGCCCACCTGGCCTTGGCAGCAGAGCCTTGCAGCCTGGGCTCCAGCAGCCTGAGCTCTTGCCCTGACACAGCCAAGCTGCCAAGGGGAGTGCTTTCAGGATTGCCAGCTCCCGACTGCCCTCGAGGTCCGGCCTGGCTGCCCCAGTGCCAGCGTGCAAGGGCTGGGGCTCCTCAGGCAGTGATGACAGCGGTGACAGAGAATAACGTCCCTTATGTGTGTGTGTGTGCATGCGTGTGTGTATGTTTCCCAGCCCGGTCGCAGATGAGGTGGGCCCTGAGCCCTGTGGGAGGGCACCTTGTACCTCTGCTGAGACAGACCATGCTCTCCAAGACAGGCTCTTAGGATCTAGAGCTCTCATCCCTAACTTCAGGAGAGGCCTCGGGTGTGGCTCCTGGCCCCTCCCTCACATCATCCCCCACGCTCCTCCATGGTCCCCAAAGCGCAAGATGGGAAGGAGCCAGGTAGCCCAGTGGGCATTTCACACATACAGTCGGTGAGATGACCCATTATACAGAGGGAAAAACCAAGGCTATAGGAGGTGAGGCCACAGGACAGAGTACTTAGAGAGGCCCTTTGAAAGGTCCCTTTTAGGATTCTGGCCACATATCCCAGTGTCAGTGGGGCCTTTTGGAGCCCAGATTTCTTTCTCATACTGGTACTCAGGCTGTGGCTCTGCTGCTTGGGATGGGGTAGGGATATAGTTCCTTCCCAAGCACCTGTCCAGGCCCAGGAGAGCAGCCCGGGGGAGCCAGGTGGAAAAATGTGTGGGCCAGAGGTGCCCATCTCCTTGCCCCCCTCCAGGTCTGTCAAGGCAAAAGCTCCTGGCACTTTTGAGCAGGGCAGGGCCGCTGGGAATCTGTGGGCCTGCTGGACCTGGGCTTCCTGGCTGCTGAAGGCCCTTTACCCTGTGGGGACCCCAGGCCCTGCTCCCCAGGATGTCTTTAGTCAAGGGGCAGTGCCAGTGGGGCAGACTTCAGAGCCCATTTTACCTGGCCCCAGGAATGACCCTGACCCCCCAGCGGTTCTATTGGATCCAAACAGGATGCCCTTCCTTGGTTGGCATGCCCTCAGGTCTTCCTGGGAATCCCTGCCACGGCCCCGCCCCAGTCCCAGCCTCCCTCTCTCTCATCCCTCTAGCCTTGCTTGGGTGTTTGGGTGCTTCCTCAAGTCCCAGTTTAGTTCCTGCCTCTCCCAAGAAGTCTTTCTTGATAACCCCAGCTTCCCTGAAGCTGTTTAGCCCATTTCTCAAAATCTAGGGCAGCTGTGGCCCCCCAAAAATGGTGCATCTCAGATGGCTGTTTTGAAAACCTGAGGGTGACTATGTGGTGTGTTACACTGATGCGAATTCCAGGATCACATCCAAACCCATTTGTAAAGGTCATCATCAGTTGGTAATGTCTGCTGTGGGCCTAGGATTGGAATGTGGTAGTACTAATGCCAGGATTTGCCATCAGTGATCAGGGCTAAATCCCAAAGTCTCATTATTACTCTAGTGGTTTCATGAAGGGTTATCCTATCTCCCTCCTGACTCCCAGCACCCCAATATAGAGGATAACTTTTCATGTGAGCAGAGCATACATCTCTGTTTCCCACAGATTCTAATACAGGTCCAGATACACGAAGAAATTGGAGAGAGCAATGCCTATAACATTCTAGAGGTGGAAGGAACTCCAGAGACGATCGAGTTCAGGGATATCAAATAGGTTTCCTCTTGCCTACCAACTGTGAACAAGCAATAATGATTTCCAGGAGCTGGGCTTGTTCCGAGGCTAAGGTCAGGCTCCATCAGAAAGTGTCACAATTGATTAGTGATGTCTGCCATGGGCTCAGCCATGACAGCCGTAGTACTACAGTATTGCTGTGCTGTGCTGTGCTGTGCTAAGTCGCTCAGTCATGTCTGACTCTTTGCAACCCCATGGATTGTAGCCCACCAGGTTCCTCTGTCCATAGGATTCTCCCAGCAAGAGTACTGAAGTGAATAGCCATGCCCTCCTCCAGGGGATCTTCCTAACCCAGGGAATGAACCGAGGACTCCTGGATTGCAGGTGGATTCTTTACCTTCTGAGCCACCAGGGAACCCAAGAATATTGGAGTGGGCAGCCTCTCCCTTCTTGAGGGGATCTTCCTGACCCAGGAATCAAACTGGGGTCTCCTGCATTACAGGCAGATTCTTTACCAGCTGAGCTACCAGGGAAGCCCACAGTATTGCTGTCTGTTTTATTTCAGTCTTCCAAATATACTGATGAGGAAACTAGGACCCAGGAAGGGGGAATCTGTCAGAGGTCATCCCTTTGCTTGGTTGAATGATTAGAGAATCCTGGCTCCTGCTAAGGGAGTCAAGGTAAGGAAAGGAACTTTTCCAGCACATGCTCATAAATTTCCACTTGTGCTTACATACTCACCTTCTCCCAGAAACACATACTCATGTATGCACTACTCCCAAATGTATCCACGTGCATTAACAATACCTTACATACACATATGCATACGCGTATACACATAACATACACATATACGTTAACACATACAAACACACACACATTCTGCCTTATCACCTGGCAAACCTCATTCTTTCTCAGCTGGTGAGCAGGACACAGCAACAGCCCAAGGAAGCCAGGACAGACACATAGACAGTGTGTATCTGAGGCTGGTCCCTACGGCTGCAGTCTTTGTGAGACTTCCTGCAGTTTTTACACTTTTCCCTTTTTCCCTTTGATATCATGGGTGGTTGGTATGATAGAAACACTCTGTGGACAGCATTTAAAGATGAATTGAATTTCCTTCTGGCCACTGTCCTGGACTTCAAACTCGCAGGCCGCAGAGCCCATTCTTATGTGCAACAGCGATTTTCCGTTTGCCCTTCAATGGGAAACGAGAATCCATCGTGTGCTGGTGCATGGTGAGGGTGGCCTGCACTTCAGTAAGTTCGCTTTTAAATACTGTCTCTCCAGATCCTTTTGCTTGTGCCCACCAAGTGATGGAAGTTGCATGGTCCCTATATCAGCTCCATCCCTCTGAACCTCCTGCCGCCATCAGTCCTGGGCAAAAAAAAGGAATGAATGAACCAAGGAATAACTCCTGTCCTGGGAGAACCTCACAGTTGCAGAGTGGTTCACAGGTGGGAAGAGGTGGGGATTTATTTATATTTCAAGTTTTTTATTTCTTTTTTTGAAAAAATCCATAGGCTGAGAATGGATATTTCAAGCCAGTCATTTCATTTGCCCTCATATTGACCTCACTTTTCTGGGACTTTGCATCTTCAGGTATATCAGATATGCCAGTTTTTATAAGTAAAGGAAGTGAGATATAGTGCTCTTTTTTTTTCTCCCTCAACAACAACAAAAAAAAGTGACTTGAGCTCTGGGTTAAAATAATTACCATGTATATTACAATAATTTCCTTAGTGTCTGTACGCTCTGTCCGATGTTGTCTCCAGCGGGTCTGAATCTTGAGTTCCATCTCTCTGGGTCTAGCTCCTTCAGAGTTCTTACTCACTGTGCTGTGTGACTGTAGGCTGGTCTGTTGCCCTCTCTGTTGTTGTTGAGTCATGTCCGACTCTTTGAGATGGCATGGACTGCAGCACACCAGGCCTCCCTGTTCCCCACCACCTCCCAAAGTTTCATGGGAGAAAATTTCAAGTTCAGAGTTTCAAGTTCACGTCCACTAAATCAGTGATGCCATCCAGCCATCTCATCCTCTGTCATCCCCTTCTTCTCCTGCCCTCAATCCTTCCCAGCATCAGGGCCTTTTCCACTGAGTCTGCTGTTCACATCAGGTGGCCAAAATATCAGAGCTTCAGCTTCAACATCAGTCCTTCCAATTAGTATTTAAGGTTGATTTCCTTTAAGATTGACTGGTTTGATCTCCTTGCTCTCCAAGGGACTCTCAAGAGTCTTCTCTGGTCCTCAGTTTTTCATCCATCAAATGGGATGACTTTGGGCCGTCAATGACAGAACAACAGTCTACAGCGGGCAGCTCCCTTCTGTGGCTATGTATCAGGCCAGGGCAGGGTTTGACCTGCTGCCCATAAGGGGCCCAGCATCAGTCCCAGAGCACTGATAACAGCAACCTCATGCCCGCAGCCTCACCTGCTTGTGTTTACAGAGTGCGTTCACCTCTCTTATCTCTTTCTAATCTCACAGTCACCCTGTGAAGGTGGGACTTGTGTCACATTATAGTAAAGAGGAAACCAAGGCTCCAAGAAGTTGCTAATAATAAAAGCCACTAGTAGTTTTCCAGCTTTTATTATGTGCCTGGCACTGTGCTAAGCTTGTATTAAATTGCCGCCATTTAGTCCTCAGAACAATGCAAGAGATAGGTGTCATCTTTCCCATTTTGCAGTGGAGGAAATGGGTTCAGAGTGGTGAAGTGATTTGCCCAAGGCCAGACCATTTCATGGGACTTGCCTCAATAGATAGCACCTGTGGTGCTTGAGGCATTAAAGTAACACCCAGAGATGGGGGAGAAGTGGCGGGGAAGGCAGTGGGGGTTAAGGGAGCAGAGAAGGCTTCCTGGAGAAGTTAAAGTGGAGGAGGAGAGCAAGGCATAAGCGCCAGGGCCCCAGGGTCTAAGCTCAGCCCACCCTGTCCCTCTTAGTTCTTTGCCTCTTGGAGGCTCAGACCTTTGACTCCTCGTCCTGCCCCACCACCCCCGATCTCTCATCAACTATGGGCTCTGAACCTGTGCCCTCTGTCCCCAACACTTGCTCACTGTAGACTCCAGCCTTGTGCTAAATGCTATGTCACTTTAGTTGTGTCCGACTCTCTGTGACCCTGTGGACTGTAGCCTGCCAGGCTCCTCAGTCCATGGGATTCTCCAGGCAAGAATACTGGAGTGGGATGCCATACCCTCCTCCAGAAGATCTTCCCAACCCAGGGATCGAACCCGCATCTCTTACATCTCCTCCAGCCTCAGGGGACCCCCCAAAGGCCCAGCCCTCCCCAGCATTGAGTATCAGAAGGGCCACACCGCCAATGCAGCCATACTGGGCAGCCCATCAGCAAGGCACAAGTGCCAGAATAGACAGTTCCCTGAGTGTTGGCATTCTGCCTGCCCTTTCTCCAGCACCATGCCCCAGAGATCCTGATGCAAGGAGAAGCAACGGCTAAGCTTCCCAGGAATGAGGTTTTCCTTCCACCACCTCCTTTTCCATTTCCCCTGCAACAGGTGGGCAGGCTTGTAGGGAAGGCCAGGGTGGCACGTGTCGGGAGTGGCACTGTTTGGGTCTTTCCCTGGACAGCCTGGGGCTTGCCTCCCTCTTGTTGGGGCCCTGCCAATCTCCCTGGCCCCTGGCTCAAAGCATTTCTAGGATGTCAGAGCTGTTGGGTTCCCAAAGGCTGCCAAGGGGAGGAGGGGCAGGAGAGCTGGGCAGGGCCATGAGCACTCCCCCTCCCCAGGGACCTCTCAGTCTGGGGATTCTCCAGGGGTGGCCCAGGTGGCCAGAGCGATGGCTCGGGGATGTCTTTCAGGAGGTGTTCAGGGAGCACCTGTCCTAGGTAGGGGTCTCTGGCTGGGAGGGGGCGGTCCCTGGACCTCCCCCCTGCACCATGTGGGTCCTTCCTGCCCACTGCACAGTGCCATCCGCAGTTCAGCAGATGAGAGACTAGTGCCAGGAGAGGACAGGATTTGCTCAAGGTCACACTGAGTAAGCAATGGTGTTGGGACTAGACTCCAGGGTTTCTGACTTTTCAGTTCAACGTTCTTTCCACTATAGCAAGTGGTTATGCAAATCAATGTAAATTGTATGTAAATAGCTGTGGCTCTCTACACCTAGGAGGGGGAGTGGAGGGTGCACTTCCTAGGGGGTGAAGGGAATCTTCTCCCTTCATAGACTATCCGATCTGGTAAGGCAAGTGGATCATCCTACTCAGCCCCAAGGCCAGGGTCCCAGCAGACTGTGGTGATGGGAGAGGAGTACAAGTCAGCTCTGGCCCTGGGACTGTGAGTCCGACGACGCCAGGAAACAGCCAGAGGAAGCCTCCAGGATGGGCCTCCAGAGCCTGCAAGACGCCACGGGCCCAGCACAGGGAAGTTTTCTCACGCGTGCTGGGAAGGCAGCTCGTTCTCCCCAGGCCCGCCCCCTGGGTCCCCATCAGTAAGCCAGCCTGAATGGAGAGGCTGGGTTGTGGGAGAAGATTTATTTCCTGGCTTTGGAACCAGCCATTCTCCCTGCCCCCACCTTCTTCCTGGCCAGAGAACAATGGGGCATCCCTAAGAGGCCTTCCTGGGGCGACAGGTGCAGAGGGTAGGGAGAATGGCCACGGGCCTCCACAAGCTCCCAGCCCCTCGGCTTTTAGGCATTTGATGATCCTAGTTCTGCTTCCAGAATGCAGCCTGAAGGTCACTTGCTAGCATCCCTGGGGCCCTTTGAAAGAACATCAGGGGCTCTCTGGCCCTCTCTCCAGTACCTCTGGTTCTGAGAGGCATTTGTTTGTTTATAAGTCCAAATAGTGTTGCCTATTGCCCCAGATAATGGGAAACAAAGGTCTGAGAAATAATCTGGCATAATACCACCACCCAGACTCAATCGCTATTTGCATATCAGTATGTTTCTTTCTGGCTCAGGCCCAGGTTTGTCCAGGTTTCATGGTATAATACAAGTTAATGCTTCCCTTCACACCTGGCCTCCTTATTTAGCATGGTTCCGTGGATCTTGTGCCGTTACACAGACTTCACACATAGCACCGTGATATCTGAGAATCATTCACGCTGCCGATGTACTTTGTTCACCCCCTCCCATCTTTAATTTATTCACATCCCTCCCGCTCTGTTGCATGTTTTGGCCCGGTAACTAACACCGCAGTGAACATCTCTATGCATCCCAGAAGGGAATTTGTCTGTATCGATCAGTAGATGTGGAGCAACTTTATCCTGTTTGACCTAAGTCCCGGCAGATGTGCGCGGGCACAGGAGGTGGTAACAGGTGTTTCCCAGACAGCACAGACTCCCAGACTTCACCAGGTGCTCCTAGTTATGAGGGCAGGGAATGTGAATCAGAGACACAAGAAGTTCAGGGCTCCCGCTTCCAGAGTCCCTAACTTAGAAACACAGGGCCCCCAGGGACCTGTCTTACAGAGCGGGCCACTCCTTGCTGGTAATTAGCGCCATCCATCTGCAGTCAGATCTGCAGTGAGCGGAAACCCTTTAAAGCAATTTGCTCTTTTAATATCACCCCTGTGATCTCATTTAATTTTCTCAACCAAACTTTGTTCACCGGCTGCCAGAGGCTCCTGTGCTCTCCCAGCCTAGGCTGGGTTCTCACCTTTTCCAAACAGTGGGTCTGATTCCAGCAGCTCTGCTGAACATTGTTTTGCCTCTGGCAGACTAGACTTCAAGCAAAAGCGCTGTCCTTGTCGAGCTACAAGAGGGAAGAGTACAGTGATAAAGATGTTGGCTCTAAAGGTGGGCGGCGGCTGCTGCTGCTGCTTAATCACGTCAGTCGTGTCCGACTCTGTGCGACCCCATAGATGGCAGCCCACCAGGCTCCCCCACCTCTGGGATTCTCCAGGCAAGAACACTGGAGTGGGTTGCCATTTCCTTCTCCAATGCATGAAAGTGAAAAGTGAAAGAGAAGTACTCAGTCGTGTCCGACTCTTTGCAACTCCATGGACTGCAGCTTACCAGGCTCCTCCGTCCATGGGATTTTCCAGGCAAGAGTACTGCAGTGGGGTGCCATCACCTTCTCCACTAAAGGTGGGCAAGGGCTCCCAACTTTGAGCCTCCATAGAGGGAAGGCAGGTAATTATTTACTGAGTCCTAGTCTGTGGCATTTTTGTGTCATGTGTGGATGGATCTCAGGTAGCGGGTCTCAGGTAATCCTCCCATGAACTCTGGGGTTGGTATATTATCACCCCGTTTTACAGACCAAGAAACTGAGGCTCAGGGTCACAATGACTTGCCAAGGTCCCTACCATGTCCCTTTCCTTGAGAGATCACCGGATGACACTGTGCAGGCACCTGTGGTTCCTGCAGCCCCTCCGGGCCTGGCCCCAGCTCCTCTAGGAAGAGAGACTCAGCTGAGCCAGCAGAGCTTCCAGGCTGTCAGCAGCCAGGCCGAGAGAGAGGGAGCCCTGGTAATTTATGGCCACCTCATCCCCCAGTGCCCCGCTCGGGCCGGTGTACTTACTGACTAATGGAAGCCCAGCCCAGAAGGAAATAATTCTGCCAGGAGCTGAGTCCAGTGACAGGGGCAACCACCATTGCCATGGAGTGACAACTGGACAGGGAACAGAGGGAACTCAGGCAGAGGCCAGAGATAGAGGCACGTTGAAGGCTCTGAGAAAACAGATGGAGCCAGACAGGGACTCGGGGGTGCAGAGGATGGTACTGTCTGCAGCCCAGTCCCTGGACCAGCTTCTCCAAGGCCCCAAGGGGGCAGCCGAGAGGTGATCCAGGAGCCCAAGGTCCCGGATGCCCACCAGCACATCGGTCTGAACATTTGGTGGGTTTTGATATTCATAAAGCATCAGAACTGCTCACCTAACCTCTCAATGACAGAGGGACAGGCAGGGGCCAGAGAGGGTCAGGGCAGCACTTGATTCCTGAGCTGAGACAAGAACCCAGGCTCCCAGCCTCCTTGGGATGTCACAAGAACACTCAGCCAGTGTGGAGCCTAGAGGGGTAGAAAGGAAGACCATGAAGAAAGCAGAGAGGGTGAGGCGAAGCAGAGATTGTGGAGTTGGTAGCGGGCAGTCAGGGTCCAGGGAGAAGGAGGGACATGTGGATTGAGCATGTTTACTAAGAAGGATGATTAGGACAGCCGCATCAGTGGGAGGGGATGGGGGGCTAGTGTCCTCCATCCTGGCAGGGGCAAGTCTAAGGAGGGACCCTGGAAAGCCACACCCTGATGGACCCCTCTGTTAATTAGCAAGTGTCCCTGAGGTTCTTTGCCTAGCACCGAGGGGCGAGAGGCAGTGGTACCTCTAGATCTTACCTTGTTTCTGCTGGCATCTGCCAGCTAATGTGCTTGCCCTCCTGGTGGGCAGAGAAAAGCCAGCCAGGCCCACCATTCACCTCTCTTGAGCCTCTGTTTCTTTATCTGTTAAATGGGACCATTCTGCCCAAGGAGAGAGTGAATTGAGCAGTTTGGGCTAAGAGGAAGTCTAAGCGAAAAGAAAGTGCTGGCCTCATGCCAGGGGTCTAAGGACCCTCAGTACCCCCTTGGACCCCATCCCCTTCCAGGCTCACCCAGACCAGTCTCCTAGTGGCGAGTGACTCTGTGAAATGGGTCCCATCTGTAAAATGGGCAGAATCAAGCCACCTATCTGGGCTCCCGGCTCCCCTCCAGCCCCTGGCAGGAAAGCATCCCCGGCTGAGAGGTGAGCTCCCGCCTCCTCACGCCAGGTGCTTCACAGAGGGGTGCGTGGGTTTGGAAGGTGTTGCCCCTGGCTGGGGGCCCAGCAGCCATCTGGGACTTGACAACCAAGGCTGAGAAAACAACCCACGCCTGTGGCAAGGCTGGGATGAGGCTTGGTCCCCTCCCTGGAACCAGGATGGGCTCTGTGGCCAGGCGTCTGGGAGAGTCTGACAGGTCACCTGGCTATGGCAGCTTTCACCAGACACCTAGCAAGCCTACTGTGCCCAGGCCTCTGCTAGAGCCTCTCATATGTGTGATCCATCAAGGTTGGCAAGATCATGATACCCAATTTACAGACCAAAAAGCAGAGGCCCGGGGACTTGAAGCGACATGTCCAAGGACAGCACCGCTTCACTGGGAGCTGTTGTTGTGCTAAGTATCCCACACATGGCCCCACTCATTCCTCCCAGTTATCCTCTAGGCTGGGGCTGACACAGGTGAAGAAATCAAGGCCCAGAGAGGTCAAGTCTCGTGCCTAAAATCCCACAGCTGCTGATGCTGAGTCTCTCCTGAGTGCCTCTGGCTCTTCCCACCCAGAGCAAGGGCCTCACTCTCCCCACGCCTCAGCTCCAGCCAGGGCTCCCCACTTCTCCATCTAGGCTGGAAGAACCTATGTGCTATCTCATGCTGGTCTCTGGACACCAGCAGGGCGGGGGTGCAGCCCTTGTGGTCTCAACCACTCTTGCTTCCAGAGTGTCCAGAGGCCACCCCATGTCCCTCCAGACCAGGCCCTTCCAGGACACCTGGCCCCTCACTGAGCTGTGAGGAAGGGCTGGCTTCCCTCATGCCTTTCCCAGGAGCCCCCCGCCTCCTGCCAACCCAAGAGCAGCAGGACAAGCCGTGTGCTTGACAGGTCTCCTTTCAGAGGAAGTACTTCCAGAAAGAGGAGGAACTTGTCCAGGGTTACACAGTAGGGGCATTCCAGGGAATCTTTCTGAAGCTCCCTCAGAGAAAGGGCAGGAGGAACCAAGGATGGGCTCTGCCCAGTAGGCTCCCACCCATGCCTGTCTGCCCTCAGGGTCCCCACCCCAGTCCGGGCCCAACATTGCCTTTTCTCTCGGAGTTGATGCCCAGCTGGGCAGAGGATTTGCCTGATGGTTGAAGACTTCTTGAGAACTGACCATCCAAAGCCTCTATCCATCCTCCCAGTCACCTCCCTGTCCAAGAGGCCGCTGGCAGATAAGAAAAACAGCCCGAGCCTCAGGGCAGGTGGCTGCGTGGGGCCAGGTGAGCCAGATGTCACCGGATTCACATAGGCGAGCTGGCTTAGAAATGGGCTAGCCTCCCTTGTGGGCAGGGTGGAGGGAGGGTAAGTGTAGCTGTTTGTTAGAAAAATCACAATGAGTAATCTTAGCCTTGGACAGCCTTTTATAGGTTATAAAGCACTTCTCATATCTCTAAGAAGAAAGCACTGTTCACCCTATCTGAAGATTAAGAAACCGAGGCCCAGAGAGGTGAATTTAGTGTATGGACAGGACTTCAACGTACACCAAATTGGACATGAGTTTTCTGAGCAGCCCAGCCAGATCCTGTGCTGATTTCTTTAACATTCATGACTGTTTACCTGAACTATGGGCCTAGGTGATTCCTGTGGCTCTCCCCATTTTATAGAGAAAGAACTCAGGGCATGTAGAAAAACCTGTGGGCACAGGGCCTCAGCCAGGGCAGTGGGCCTGGGTCCTCTGTCCCACTCCTTACCTTTATGGGCAGACAGCCCTGGGCAGCTCCAAGGCTGCCCACCTTTGATGTGCGAGAACACTGTCTGCTGGGGAGGACTCCTGGAGCAGCATGGTTTGGGTTTAAGCCAGAGCCGCTAGGAGACAGACAGACCTTTGTCACTGTCTGTACTGCTGGAGAGAGGTGAGGGCACGGAGGGCCAGGGTGGTCTCTCCCGTGCCCAATGCTTTCTGTGGCCCAGCATAGGGGCGGTCACTGCTCCCTCTTCCTGCCTGAGGATGGCTTCTCCAGTCATGCCAGTCTTTACTGCCCTTGTTTTCATGCCTGAGACCCGAACCTCAGCTCAAGAAGCCACCCCTGACACATCCAATGTTCCTTTCTCGGGGACCTACCATGGGGGCAGCAACAGGGGTGTTCAGGACTCTCCCCTCCCATAGTCCCGGGGAGGAGGTGGCAATAGATGGAGGCTGGAGCAGAAGGCTGGGCCTGGGAGTTGAGAGGCCTCGGACGGCTCCGGGTGTGGCCTATAATCCCGCTGGCTGGCCGCCCTGTTCCCTAATTAAAGTGTCCTTTTGAAAATGCCCTCTGGTCCAGGCCTGGAACTGCTGGGTGAGGCAGAGGCACCTCCCAAAAGCTCAGTGGCTTTCACACCTTCCCTGGAGGGCCCCTGAGCTCAGGGCCTTTGGTCATCCTAGTGAGGCTCGGGATGGGGGTTGAGGGGCGGGATCACGTGAAAGCAAGGACCTCCCGGTGGTGCCTGTCCTGTCATGGTTCCTGTCCTCCCAGAACCACCTCTTTCCAACACCCCTTGCTGAAGGCTGCAGGCCATCCTTGTTTAAGAGGCTGGAGAGCCTGGATCAAAGGCGCTATTGAAGAGGCTTGTCAGAGCGGGGCCGCCGAGGGCAGAAGACTGGGGGGGAGGGGGGTGCGTAATGAAGAGACTGAGTCACCGCAGGCCAGTTGTGGTGAGTGGGCAGCGGGTGGCTGGAGCCAGCTTTTTGGGCTGGGAGGCGAGCCCAGCCAAGAGGCCCAGGAAGGGGCATGTGGGCAGCTGGGGGTCGTGTGGGGAGGTTGCTGCTGCTGGGGCCCCTCCTCCAGTGAGCAAGCCTGCATCCCCACAGCCCCTTATGAAACCCTTCTGGTCAGGGCTGCAGCTCAGCCAGCTGGGTCAATACTGCAGGGCCTGCAGGGAGCCTTAGGGAATTCTTGTCCGCACAGGAAGCCCCGCGTTAACAGGGCTGGCCTGAGGGTACAGTGGGAGTGGTGTGTTGGCATCCACGAAGGCTGGGCCATTGAGGATTAAGAGCCACTCCATTATGGGGCAGGTCACCCTAACTCTCTGAGCTTCATTTTCCCCTGGGGTAAGTGAGTGGGAATTAATCAGATCAGGGACGATGGAATTGTCTTCATTGCTTGATTGGTAATGGCTGTGTGGTCCTGGGCTGAGAAGGAATCTGAGGCCTCGTCCAGACCTGCCATGATGGATGATCAATTAGTGATATCTGCCACAGCCTTGAGGTGGGCCAGGCTGCTGTGTGTTTGCCCCTGAACGAGATTTTCTCTAGAGGTCTCACTGGCTAATATCCTGAGATTCTGAGACTAGTAAGGCCACTGACATCCTGGCTCTGCCTCTGGATCCTGAGATGCCAGTGAAATCAGAATCCCGATTTCTCCATCTCTAAAAGGGAAAGGAGGACTCAGCTGGACCTCTCATGCCTTGATCTGAAAAACACATCATTCTCGGGATTCGCTGAGCCCTTCTTTGTCCTCTACCCTGTGCCCAGTGCAGTGAGGGGCACAAGATGGAATGTACCCACACTCCAGAACCTTCTCCCTGTGTGGGCCTGGCTCAAGCCTGGGGTCTGCCTCTTACTGGCTGTGTGATCTGGGGCAGTTAGCTGAGCACCAAGCCTCGGTTAGTAACACAGGGTTGATGTTGGCTATGCCCATGAAATACGACTGTGCGAGCCATTAGCTCGGCCTGGCAGAGAGCTCAGCGCCGAGATGGGGCTGCTGATGAAAGGACTGCAGGAGCGACCTCAGCTGGGTTCTTTGCCCATTCCTGACCTCGGCTTTGGATGGGCATTTCTGATGAGGGTGGGGCCAGGGGAGGTTTGAGGACAGTTTCAAAGCAGCACAGGCCAGACTTTCGGCTCTCCTCGGCTCTCCACTCTTCTGAAACCGCAGCTCCAGCGGGAGCTGGCTTCTCTGTAAACTCCCAGTCCCTCCCTGTAACCAGCCCCATAAAAAGGGAGCGGGGCAGGAGGGAGTCCGGCTGCAGACTTTGTAATTTGGCTTGGGGGCGGCTCCTGTTCGTTTTAACCAGGCTGTAATTACAGCTGGCACCCAACACCCCTCATTACTGGAGCCTGGAAGGAGGACTCTAATTATAGCATGCTGGGTCCTGGCTGGGGCCGTGGGGGGCTGTGCAGAGCTGGGGGCTGCGAGACCAACAAACAGCCCTTGTAGGTGGAGCCACCCTGGGCCCTGGGTGCCTTCCCTAAGTCTCACTTCTCTTGCTTCCAGAGCCGTCCATGGGAAGAGTGGGGGCATAGGTTGAATCTGGGGTCCTCTTTCAGGGAGAAGAGGAACCAAAGGAGCTCAGAAGTTTCATTCATTCATGTAAAAAGCACTTATTGACCATCTGCTGTGTGCCAGGCCGGCACTGGGGGGTATCAGTGGGTGCACAGGTGCCGTCCAGCCAGGGATGGCATCTAGGCAGAAAGTGCTGTCCTGCTGCTGAGAACAGCTGAATACACTACCTATCCTGAGCCTTGAATGCCCCTAGTCACTCCTCCGGGACCCCCAGCCTCCCTTAGTACAGCAGGAGCTCCGGGACCCTGGCCCAGGGCCCACAAAGGTGGTTATATGTGTCTGCCCCTGAGACCCCAGAGTCTGGTGGGGACCTGGCGTTAAATAAGGAAATATAACTTAAAAATGAGTATATAACTTAAAAAGGTGATGAGGGCAATAAGGAAAAGAAATACCAGACAACGAGCCAGGGCCCCAGTGTGGTTGGGAGGGTGCAGACGGGGCTGGGCTCTCTGAGGAGGTGACCTTCAGTGTAAGACCTGAGGATGGAGGGATTCAGCCATTGCGGGTGAGGAGAGGGTAGGTGTGTCCACTGGAGGCCAGGAGCATGGACGCCTGCAGTCTGGGACCTCATCCTCTGAGGTACGCCCATGCTGGGGTGCAGCCTGGACAGAGCAGGGATTTCCCCTGCACGTGGTGCCGAGAGCGCTGGACTCTGTCTGTAGACTTGCAGTCCAGGCCTCGATCTGCCAGAGTGCCGTGTGACCTTAGGCCCGTCACACCCTCTTTGCGCCTTGGCTTCCCCATCTGTCCACACGAGGCCCCTGAATCAGACCACAGGTCCTCTCTGCCTCCACCCCTGAGGAGGTGAGCAGCCAGTCCTATTTCAGTGCTATGTTTTGAGATGCCCTGATGGTGAAGCCAGGGGCCCTGCAACCTGGGTGGGGGTGGGGGCCTGAGAGCTCCAGGCTGTCCCCACGAGTTATTAAGAGCCACCCGGAAGCAGACACAAAGGGCATTGTCCTGAGCTGGAGTCAGCCCCTAGCCCCCCAGCCGAGAACAATTGGGGAGGAAAACCTAGGCCATTTGTCCAGCACAGAGTGCGGCAGTGACGGCGGCTGGGAAAATGCCGAGTATTTTTCAGCTAAAATTAGCCACCTACTGACCTTTACATCAAGGGAACCCTGAATCCTCCATTGTTTTGAACTGGGGATCCCAGGGGGTGTGGGGGCAGGGAGTCTCCGGATAAGCAAGTAAGTGTCTCCTCTCCCAGGATCTGGACTAGCCAAGGCCAGCCAGCCCTCACACCTTGAGGGTGCCCAGTAAGGAGCAGGCAGGGGGTAGATGGACAGACATAGGGGGCAGGAGTCTGGCCATCCAAGGTCACCAAGTGTGGGTGGCTGACAGCCTCTGCTCCCCTGCTGGTGACCTGATAGAACGCTGGGCTAAGCTCAGGGGTCTAGAAGAAAGCACAGGAAACATAAGAAAATAACTCTTCATCCTTTCCGGAAGGAAAGCAGGCAGAGTAGACTTCTGTCTTTGCTCGTGGTAGGCGGTTTCTACTACTCAAGTCCCAAACCTGGCTTAGAATCTTCCCTCTGCCACTTAGCAACTGTGTGAGTTGGGCCAGTTACTTATCCCCCGAGCGACTGTATGTAAACAGTAGAGGTGGATAGTGTTGTTGGAAATATAACATAGATGAAGTAGATAGTAACAATGGTAATTAAAAAGAAAAACTATAATACAGCCTGTACTCAATAAACCCTTTGGATGTGCCAGGCACTGCTCTAAGCAACTTGCATGGATAGTGTATTTCCTAGAAGTATTATTACTCCCATTTTGCAGATAAAGAAACTGAGGCCCAGAGAGGCTAAGTAATTTGCAAGAACAGAGGAGCAGGTGATGGCTATCGTAATCTTGATTACCACACGCTGGGGCCTGACTCAAGCAAAAGCAGCCGGCACCGCGCTGCCATGTAATTCCACTATTCCTCTTGAAAGGCCTCCAGCTGAATCACAGACATGCTCCGGGGAAGGAGCTGACCTGCATTAAGCAGCATTACGTGTCCTGGTGTTTTATGTTTCTGTCGGGAGGCACGGGAGCAACGAGAAGTGGACCAGCAGCAGCACCTAGGAACTTGTTAGACGGGATACATTCTCAAGACTTGCTAAGTAAAAACCTCCGGGGGAGGCAGAGGTTTTTACCAAGCCTCCAGCTAATCCTGGGACATGCTGCAGTTTCAGAACCACTGGCCCAGAGGTTAACAAGTATGGTCTTAGGGTCAGGGAGATCCAGGTTGAAGTGCTGACAGCCCTGTTCTGTGACCTTGGGCAAGTTACTTAACCTCTCTCTCGGAGTCTCCTTACCCGCAATCTGGGGATTAGATTTAGAGTACATGCCGTGATAGTTCTTGGAAGGATTCAGGTAGGTGATAAATGCACACCAAGTGATTTGTGCAGTGCCTGGGAGTGGGTTAGTCTGAAAACAGTAGCTGTCTCTGGTCAAAGGGAAGGTGGGTCTCTGTGGCCAGGGAAGTGCGTGAGTTCCAGCTAGAGTGCAGCTCCCCTGTCGAGCGCAGTCAGGCAGAACTGAGGGCCCAGTTAGGAAAGGTAATCCTCTCCCAGACTGAGGAGGTAGGCACAGCTGAGATGGACGTCTCCTCCCCACCTGGCTGGTCCCTGTCTTTTTGCCTCAGTGTCAACCAAAAAGACACGTGAACTATGTGTGGCTCTTTCCTCCCTTACCCAGCCTCTGGGCACCCCAGGCTCCTGGCAAGAACCTCCCTCAGCTACCCCCAGCCCCCTACCACCACCGAGCTGTCCACAGACTTTAGTGTCATCTCACACTTTCATACCTTTGGCCCCAGCTGTCTCTGTGAGGTGGCCCACAGAGATGTTGTGCCCATTTTACAGATCAACAAGCTTGAGGCCCAAGGAAATGAGCTGGTGGCCAGTCCTGGACTGTTCCAGTGTTTTCATTCAACAGAGCCATGCTTCCATCCTTTCTCTTTTCCCCTCTCAGACTTCTTCATCCCCCTTGAGACATCCCTGGAAAAGTGACAAGTTGAGGGCCTGTCCAGACTCAGAGACATGAGACCCCTCCCTCCCTTGAAGTGACACAGTAACAAAGTTGGGTTGACCCAGATCCTGTTTACCTCTGGACCGTGCTCTTTTTCATGCTGTTCTTCTAGCTCTTTCCTCACCCTCCCTCTCTGGGGCGCAGCCACCCCTCCCTAGAGAAGAGCCCTTTCGTGGTGCACGCGGCTGTGACCTTACACCCTTCCTCTGGCTCCAAAAGCTGAGGTGAGCAGGCCGAGCCCTGAGCCAAGGAGGCCCAGTAATTACATCAGCAGGTGCAAACAAGCAGGCAGGGGCCAGGCCCAGCATCCCATGAGGCTGGGGGTGGAGCTCTATCCGCCCCACTCAAGTCTGTTTCATTCCCTCCTTCCAGCTTGCATCAGCCTTTTGCAGCTCCGTGTCATCACTGAGTAGGCTGGGCAGCAGCTGGGAGGGCAAGCAAGGCAGGGGGTGGGGAGTAGGACACCTGGCCAGCACCTGGAAGGTAAAGGAAGACCCTGGAGCTGTTGTTCAAGATGTCAGCCAGTGCCCCTGCCGGCCCTGAGAAGGTATGCCTATTGTTTCTCACTACACAGAGAAATCATAAAAATTAGCAAACACACAAGGCAGCCCAGCTGCTAAAGCAGAGTCAGACTTCTGACCTTGATGTTCCTAACAACCCTGAAGGGTAAAGCAAGTCAAAGTGGCCCCATTTCCCAGAAGGAGAGATTATGGTCCAGAGGGAAGTGGTTTACCCAATATCACCGCATGAGCCAGTGGAAGCACCTGTGTGCTTCAGCCTAAGAAATACGAAGGATTTTAGGAGCCTGGAGGATGAGAAATCCCTATAGTCATCAAGGCAGAAGTAGTCAAAGCCTACTTCCTGGAGGAGGTGGACTGACTCCTTTATAGAAGGAGAGAGCTACAGACAAAGCTCTAGATTCACTTCTACCCTGATGGTGGGTCAGCAGGCAGAAGGACCATCCCATGACGGTGGGGCTGGAAGTGGACTGAGCACGAGCCTGAGTCAGGGTGTCTGGGTCCTTAACCTTGACCCTTTATTGTGAGCTTCCTGTTGGTGGAGGTGGAGCTTGGTCATTGCTCTCCACACCCTGCGATAGGCATGATGGAGGGAAAGCATGCAGGAAATATCTAATGATGAATGGAAGAATGGGGTGAGTCCCTGCCCATTGCCTTGCCTGCCTCAGAGTGCACCTGCACGGCCATCTAGGCCTTCCTCTGGGCCACTGCCACCCATCTTCCCACGTCTCCACCCCTGACAGCTCAGCCGCTCACCCAAGCTCAGGGCTAGAGTGTCAGAACAGAGAGAGGCCAGGGCAGTAGCTTTTGGCTGAGTGCCCGGGTACCCACATTCCAGTCCTAGCTTTGCTTTCCACCCTCTGTGTGACCTGAGACCAGAAACTCCCCGCGTCTGGCCCACAGGGAATTGCCAGGAGCCTAGTCTGTAAGGGGTGCCTTCCCCGGGGCCTGTGGAGGCGGCAGAGCAGAGTGTGGCGGAAGGCTGGAGCTGGGTAGCCACCTTCCTCCCTTGCCTCTGGGACCCAAGTAGGAGCCCAAGCGGATTCCAGGTTCAGAAAAGAACAAGAAGCCCCCACAGAGCCTCTCCCACCCCCACCCCACCCCCAGCTGCTGGGTGCTCTCAAACTTCTCTCTCTCTGTCCCTCTCTCTGTGATGCCATCTCTACCTCTCTCTCCACCTCACCCGGCTTGTCCAACATCCCATCTCACAGACTGACAAAGGCCAGAATCCAGGCAACCCTCCTTGTCTCTCCTAGTTGCAGTTCTCTTTATGCCAGTGTGATGCCAAGGTATCAGTTGTGCTACAGCCACTGACTGGCCTTTTGCACTGGGACAAGCCATAGCTCCCCTCTGGCCTCAGGCCCCCCTCTGGAAGTGAAGGGCTTGGACTTCCATGCCCTTGGAAGTTCTAAGGGCCCCACAGCCCAGGGGTCTGAGCCACCTCCTAGTACCGCCTGGGTGCCCACAGCCAGCCGTGGGGTGGGGTCTGGCCAGGCATGGTGACGGTACAGACGGCAGCGGGCGACAGTTCCACAGTTTTTCCACTTTGCAATGTTTTGGCAGCTAGAGCGAGACGCTGGGAAGGCAAGGGAACTTTGTGCCTTGGGGCACTCCAAGAACAGTCCCGACTCTGAGCTTTCCAGGGTGGCATGGGGAAGTTTGTCTGGAAGGGCAATGTGGACAAACCCATCAGGCAGCCCCAGGGCCAGAGGCTTACGCATGGGCGTTTTGACTTTTCTGGGACATGGGTACAGGATACTGGCGTCTTTCTTCCCAGCACCCAAGCATGCAAAGAGATCCTGATGTTGACTGTCCAGCGGCTACCTGCACCAACTCTGCATCCTGCGGCTCCTCCAACTCCCTGGAATGCCGCGCAGGGGCAGTCAGCCCAGCTGGCAAGCACCCCGTGTGATGTATGTGACTGGGAGAGGGAGAGAGGGATGCCTGGTGCACTTTGCTTGTTTAAAAGGTTTACTTCAGTTAACAGCCTTGAAAGAAGGTGTGGGATACAGACTGTGTATGGTAAGACCCTGCAGGTCACAAAACGGGCACACTAAGAAAACTTGTTAAGACCAATGTCCAGGGTTGATTCTGCTCAGCTGGAGCTGGGAATGAGTGATTGTTACCTTCATCATCATTTTTTCCTAAATTATAGTCAGAAAAGGCCAAGAAAAGTACTTTCATCAGGGGGAAAAAAAAAAAAAAAGAGCATTTTTAAAATAGTCCTACTGCCTCAGGAATCTAGAGCCCAGTTTCTTTGACTAGTTCTGCTGCTCAGATGCTGTGTGATCTAAGACTAGCACATGCCCCTCTGGTTTCCGTACTGGAGAAGGTAATTAGATGGTCTCTGAGGTTCTATCAGTTTGTGGCATCCTACAGGATGGAGTTTCCAGAGGGACTGGCTCCCATGGCCCAGGTTAGCCCAGCCTGTGTCCACCACCTCTGACGGCTCCCTCCCACCCCCACCTGCCACCGTAGGATCTCCGGAGAGGCTGGGCAGCGTAGCTGGAGAAAATCTTGTATCCTCAGCGAACCTAGCTAAACAAGCAAACAGGATTTCCAGGCTCTCAAGAAGCTTGCCTTTCAGAGAGTAGACCTGTCCAGACAGACATCAAACAATCAAATACACAGAGAAGGTAATTCCAGAGAGAGATGAATACTGTCAAGAAAAACAAACAGACAGTGTGGAGATAGCATCAGGGAGGGTAGAGGATGAATTTGCATTGGGTGATCAGGGAAGGCCTCACTGGGGAGGTGGCCTGAACTGAGATGTCAGTGACAGGAGTCAGCCCCAGGAATATCGGGAGACAGGAGAGGAGAGGTGCTTTTCAGAAGGAGAGAGCAGCGAAGGTCCTGCCATGACAGTAAACCAGGCCGATTCAATGGCAGGAAGCACCCTTGGGTGGCCTGGAACCTTTGAAGTCTGGGGGTTCGGTAGGGGCTCAGACTTCATTCCAGGTGCAGATGGAAGCCACTGGAGGGTGTGAGCAGGGGAGTGATCTGTTTGCATTTTGTAAGATTGCCCCAGCTGTTGTGAGGAGAGTGAATTTGAGGGAACAAGAGGGAAAAAGGGGGAACACAGTGAGGCGGGGTCTGGGCTGGAAGATGTGGGCTTGGAGACTGTAGGAGGTTGGTCATGCAGTTTGAAGCAAATCTTTTTCATTAAAAAAAAAAATTTATTTTGTGTTGGGATATAGCCGATTAACAATGTTGTGGTGGTTTCAAGTGAATAGTGAAGGGACTTAGCTGTACATATACATGTATCCATTCTCCCCTAAACTCCCTTCCTATCTAGGCTGCCACGTAACATTGAGCAGAACTCCCTGTGCTATGGTCCTTGTTGGTTGCCCATTTAAAATATAGCAGTGTATACATATCCATCCCAGAGAAGGTGGGGACTCCCTATGTGGGACCCAAGCTATTGGGTGTTTGATGGAACCTGGTATTGCAACGCAAACTCATAGCATCTAACTCTGGATGGGGGAGAGATGACCAAATAAAATAGGAGGTTCCTCACAGGCCAAAGTCACTGTCATTGCCTTAAAGTAGATGTCAGCAGCCCTGAAAAAGGAGCCACGGTCCCAGCCTGGCTGGGGCTCTCTGGATGTGCAGGGGAGATGGTTGAGGCTTGTGACCCTGGGCGAGGCGTGGGTGGTTCTTCTGGTCTGAGCATGTGTGTCTGAGTGTGACATCCTGGGGGTGGCACCAGGCTATCAGCGGGCCCTTCCCAGGCTAGGCCAAATGTCTGGTTGGGGCACCCCATACAAGGCCAGATCTTGTCAGGCCCAGACAGGAAAGGGGGCCAAGTGCTGGAGCTAGGACGTTGAGGCCCTCTTCCCTTCCAGCAAGCTCGTGGACTCAGCTGCTGCCCAAGGATCCCTCAGAGGGTAATGTCAGCCAGTGGAGGCCTGTGATTTAACGGAAAGAACTTTGTTTCTTGGTAGCTGAGAGCCTGAGCTTGCCTTTTCACTTCTCAGTGATGAGAAGCCATGAGCCTCAGTTTCCTCTGTGAAGTGGAATGCCTGCTTCACAGGGTTGTTATATTGATGATGTTCATTATCCCATTGTGTGCTGGATAAGCAGTTATTATCTGGAGGGTGATGGATGAGAGGGTTTTGCGTTCCTTGTCTAAGAGAGGAAGTGGAAGCAGAATGCCCTCTGCTTAGGGCCCAGACCTCTAGGCACAGTGACTAGGACTTGGAAGGGGAACTGAAAAATAGCCCCAGAGGGACCAAGGCCCAGGCCAGGGGAGCCCAGGAGCCAGAGGAAGGGTCTGGGGGAGGGGAGGTCTTCTGGGCCCGTGGGTGTGGAGTACAGCTTCCCAGGCGCCACTGAGAGTCTAGGGCAGACCAGCGACCCGGGAGCCGAAGTGTCCTCTCTCTGTTTTGGAAGCTGTGTGGCCCTAGGCTTCATGCCAGGACTCTGTACCTGCCGTGGGGCTTGTCCCCAGCCTCCCATGAGATCTTTTACTTGCCCCAAGTCCTTCCAGGGGAAAGATTTCTCAGGATCAGCCAGACACCCCTTTAGGATGTAGGCTCCTGCCCCAGCTGGCCATCTTGGTGAGGCTATTTCCTGTAGCCAGCAGAGGAAATGATGTCATGGGCATGGGCAGGTCTGCAGAGGGTATGGGAAAAGGACTGTGCAAGCGGCCTCCTTTGTTAGGAAGAACTTGGCGCCCCCCAAGCCCACCAGCCCCCATCCGTCATCAGTAACAGCCATTGTGCCACCTCTGAGGGGAGCCCCGGCCTGAACCCCACAGCCGCCAGAGGCCAGGGCCAGATGGAAGAAGGGCTTTGTGTCCAGGGAGGGGTCCTTGCATATGGGGTTTGTGTGTTTTAAAACATAATAATAAGCGGGCTTCTCTCCCCCTACAACTCTCCCCATACCCCACTGAGCACATCCACCTCGCACTGAATGGCAGAGATTTTCCATGCAGTAGGAGGTCAAGTCTGGCGAGAATTAGCCGGTGTCCAGGGGCTAGAGAAAGACTGTGATTGCAGATGATAAATGTGCCCAGCATGGAGTGTTTCTTTCTCCTTCACCTCCCGCCTGCCCCCCATTCTCCTTTCCCAGTCCTGCCCCCCATTGTGGGCACCATCCCGCACCAGCCAGCCCTGCTCAGCTACAGATGCCTGTCCCCTGCAGTTGAGTCTGAGGGACCCAGGCCAGACCTTGTCACCCATATGGGGACAGAAATCAGGGGACAGAGGCATCAAGGCCCCCTGTACTAAATCACTGCCGCCTCTGAGGTCTCAGTCCTATTGGGCAGGGATGGATGTGGCTCAGATGGACATAGTGAGTTTCCATCCCAGGCATGGGACATACAGAACCCGAACTTTTACCCATAATGCCATGCTGTGCTGTCTCCCTCAGCCCTGAATCAGAAACGGGGCTCTGGTCCAGCTTGGCTGTTAATTTGCTGCATGCTGTGGCATTGGTCACTTCCCCTCTCTGAGCTGGTAGAACAGGTTTCGGGACTCCCTGTACAGGGCTCAGCTGGAGAATCCTTCCTGCCTGGCACCTCTCCATGTGGCTGGCATCAGCTCTTCCCAGCTAATACAGCACATTTGCATCTGTGTGCTCAGCTGACCTTCACCACCACACCTCAGAACTGACAGGGCAGTGCTTGTTAGTCCCTTTCTCATCGATGGAGAAACTGAGGCCTTCCCAAGGTCTCCATGGCAGAGTGAGTGTCTGAACTGGTCTGCTTGCTGTCAGGCCAACCCATTCCACTGTGTGCCCATCAAGCTGGACCCCAGGCTCAGGGTCACCATAAGGGAAGCGCACTCCCTCTGGTCTCCCCTAGCAACTGGTGGCGGTCTCCCCTCCAGGGATGTCTGAACACTAGTTTTAGTCCCTTCCCCCCTCCTCCCAGGTGTAGCTCTGGTTAATATGGCTTCTTGTTACTGTTCAGTCACTAAGTCACATCCGACACTGTGACCCCATGGACTCCAGCCCGCCAGGCCTCCCTGTCCTTCGCTATCTCCCGGAGTTTGCGCAGACTCACGTCCATTGAGTTGGTGATGCCATCCAGCCATCTCATCCTCTGTCACCTTCTTCTCCTCCTGCCCTCAATCTTTTCCGGCGTCAGGGTCTTTAATTTACCGTTGTCCTAAAGTACCTTCCTTCATCTTTAAGGCCCCCGGACTCTGTTTATTCTAATGGCTTAGATTCTGGTACCTCTTAAAGAAGCCCAGGGCCTTGACTTCCACCCCATCAGACCTTCCACTTGCCAGGTGTGTCTCCACACTGAGCACTGCCCAAGCCCAGCCCTGGGAAGGAGCATGCAGGCTGGCATGGATCCTGCCGGTGGGCAGAGGCCAAGCTTAGACTCCCGGTGCCCTGCAAGCTCCATTCCCCTCCCAGGGCATAGGTACCCTGTCCTGAACAGCATGGAGGCCCCAAGAACAGTGTGACGTGCTCCCTGCTTTCTAGAAGCAGCCATGCAGCTCTACCAAGGAAGCTTCGAGCTGCCCAAAGCAGGCAGGCGCCACCAGACCCTCATCCTCGTCCCCTCCTCTCCCTACACTTTAAGCGGATTGTGAGCAAAATGGAACTCGCCCACAAGGAAGCCAGGTTGGCAGTGAGGGCATGCAGAACGGTGCCTCGTGAGTATTTGCGAGAAAGACAAGAAGGCGCTAGGGCAAGCAGGCAGAGGCTGGGACGCCGTCGTGGGGAGAGGAAGTGTACTGTCCTGCGTGACCTCAGAGGCTGAAATTACAGCGATGGCTGGAACCTCCGACAGCAAATTTCAGGTGAAAGTAAGAAGACGTTTCTGCTAGATCTGTCTAAAGGAAAACCTGGCTGAGAAAGGCAGTGGTGAGGTCTCCGTCCCTGGAGGTAGGTGAGTCAAGGTTGGATACAGAATTGACGGGGGCGGGGTGGGTGTTGTGCAAGACAGCCCTTGGAGTAACCTCTATCCTTGTGAATCCGTGCATCCCAGTGAGATTAACTGACAGGAGATCCCATACAGGCAGGAACAGGAAAATGAGAAGTGAGGGTTTGAATGGTACCCACCACCAACAAATAGTTCCTCCCCGGCCTCCCCACAACACTGTGCCTTAGGGCCCGGTAGGTGCTGGGTCTTTGAGCCAGAATAACAACAGCAAGAAAGTTGACCCCACTTTAAGCAAATTTGCTCCATGAGAAAAACTTTACCCAACAGGGCCATGTCCTCCATTAACAGATTCCCCAGCAGGCCATCTTCAAATATCAAAATGTGGGAACCAGAGTGCCACTCAGGAAGTTGACTCAACCAACTTCCCGATTTTACAGACAGGGTTCCTGAGGCCTGAGAGGAAAGCCACATGGCAGTGCCAGTCTCCAGCTGGGCTGCAAACCCAGGGCTCCTGACTTCAGTGGTTTTTCCTTTCCTGTGTTTGACTGTCTTTGGTTACCTCTCTGTAAAGATGCTTCCTCTTTCATACCTTCGTTTTGGATTAGCTGGGCCATTTGTGGATGCAGCTGTAAAGGAAGGTTGCATTTCTGCAACTATAGGTTCAAATGCATTCTGCTACTGGAAAACTACACTTTATGTGAGTCGTTTTCCCACCAGGAGGAAATCCAGATCTGGCCTGGCAGTGGCAAAGCCTCCTCCTCAGGGACCTCCTCTTAAAGGGATTTTATTCTCCCCTGTGAAGATGGGGCAGTGGGGAGAGCAGTAGTGAAGCCAGGGAGATGGTGACCGAGGGCTACAGCTCTGAGCCTGCAGAAGTGGCTTCCTCCCACTGACCAGGTGACTCAGGCCAGTCCCGTGATGCCCCATGTCTTCATCTGTAACACGGGAAGTAATGCTCACCTAGGCGAACTATTTGAAACATCCCCCAAACAGCGGACATGAATGCCAGTTCCCAGTGTAGAAGTCAGATTCAGGTATCCAGCTGCCTGAATGTGCTTCCCAACTCTGCTATATCGTTTTACAGCCCCGTGCTGGCTACTTATAAACTCTCTTGGTCTCAGTTTCCTCATCTGTAGTATGGGGATAATAATGGTACCTATCTGATAGAGATGTAATTACCAGAGGGATATGGTTCTCAAATTGTGTGCTTAGGCACCTTGGGATGGTATAGCAAATTCACAGGGGTACTAAGGGCTATTTTTAATCTTCAAAGAAACACAGCGATACTGGACAGCTGCCAGAGACTGCAACAACTACTAGCTCAAGATAGCTTACAATTTTAGCATCACATCACACTTCTTTCCTTTACATGGCACTATGCCTTTGCAAAGCTGGGAATTTTGGCATTTGGGAGTACCCCAAGGCAAATTATGAGGTAGCAGTGTCTGCTATGATTCTAAGATTCGAGGTATTGTGCCATGTCCGACAGGCACACATACACCCTCATTATAAGTCAGTGTGGCCGTTTAGAAATGGAATATAATATTATTTTTTCTTTTAATTTATGAGTAATATTTTTTCTAATAGGCTTCCCAGGTGGCACTAGTGGTAAGGAATCCGCCTGCCAATGGTACTGAGTTATTAGGAGATCACACCCTCACACAGACACGTAAGCTGGTTGAATTTAACTACTTAATAAACAGAACCATTAGGAATTTCTTTTGGCTTTGGGGTAAAATTACTGGGTAAAAATGACCAAAACACTGAAGACCAAAAAAGTTTGGGAAATTCTGTTTAGGATTCTTGAGGGGCTCAGTGAGTTAATTGAAAACACCTTCTAAAAGCCTCTGGTAGAGGAAGCGCCCAGGAGCTCCAAGACTTTATTCTTCTTTCCCCTCTTAAGCTGGAGAGGGCAGGCTCAGGTGGCCCTCTCGAGAAACCCTGAGGAGCCTTCCTCAGCCACTAAGGGCCACAAGCCCTTGGCCCAAGCCAGGGCCAAGGAGGGGGTGATGTGTCCACTGGTCAGGACTGGGGCCCAACTCAACCACTACCCGGGGCTGGCAGCAGCGCCCCCCCCCCACACACCCCTTTCATTTGTGTTCACTGAGCACCTGCTGTGTGCCGGCCAGCGCCTAGTCTGCTGATGGGGCCCTGGGGATAGGAACCTCAGGTCGCCCTTGGTTCTTCTTCTTTGTCTCCTGTAGGACGCCTGGGGGCTAGGGACCTTGACAAGTGGGCAGCGGCTGTGTCGAGAGCCACTGGCACTGCCCTGAATGACTTGGAAGCAGTGACGAGAAAACCCAGGCATCCTCCAGCCGAGACTCGAGCGAAGTCTTTGAGCCAGGGTTGCGAGGAGGGGTGGGGCAGGCAGGGCGGGGGCCCCGGGGCCACCAGACTCAGGCCTGCTGCCCTAATGGGTCTCTCCTGTTTACTTTCCTCAGTCGAGTCTGCACCTGCTTTACAGACGAGCTGCATTAGGGTTATAAGACAAAGTCATAAACACACCCCGCAGTGCCACATGGAGCAGGGCTCTTCACCTGGGGGCTGGGGGCTGCGTGGTTAGGAGGCGGGGCAAGTCTGTAACTGCACCCGTGAGCTGCCCGTGTGGCCACCATCCCCAGAGGGAGGCCCCTTCCCCCCGTTCCAGACTGGCTGAGAACAAGGGGTGTCTGAGTCTGAAGCCTGAGCCCTGACCTGCACTCCTCAGTCCCAAGACTCATGCAGCATGCTGTGGCGGGAGGTGGGTGTGGAGTCCTCTTGGCTCTCCCCTGCTCTCCCTAAAACTGCCTGGCCTGGCAGGAGGGGCACAGTGAGCAGCTCCCTGGGCACTGTGTCATCTCGCCATCAACTGCCCACACTCCTAGACCCGAGACTGCCAGTTTACCTACAGAGAAGGTGTCTCCCTGTCTGGCAGAGGGAAGCAGGTGTGAGGGAGTCCTGGCCTGGCCTTAGGAATCCGCAGCTTAGATGCCCACTAACCAAGTGACGGTGCATAGTTTGGATGGACTTCAATTTCCCCAGCTTTGAAACAAGAAAAGCAAGTCCTAGCCTTGCTAGCCCTTTGGTGTGCATGTGTGCATGCCCAGTTGCATCCGACTCTGTGCAACCTTATGGACTGTCGCCCACAAGGCTCCTCTGTCCATGGGTTTCTCCAAGCGAGAATACTGGAGTGGGCTGCCATGCCTTCCTCCAGGGGATCTTCCTGACCCGGACATCAAACTTGTGTCTCCTGCATTGCAGGTGGATTCTTTACCGTTGAGCCACTGGAGATGCCCAGTCTTTTTGTGAGAGAGTCCCATAATTGTAGACACCTGGCCAGTGTCAGGGTCTATTAGGATTCTCAGGTGTGGGGACACTCACAGTGTTATGAAGCTGTTCCAGGGATAGGCAGCATCCCACACACTGAAGTCTGATTTCCTGGGTTCAGACCTTGGCTCTGCCTCTCACTAGCTGTGTGACCTTGGGCAGGTTGCTTAACTGCTCTGAACCTCAGCTTCCCCCATCAATAAACTGGGGACCAATATATCATACCTTACAAAGTTGTTGCAAGAATTCGGTAAGTTAACTGTGTAACTGAAAACATAGCAGCTAATTCCAGGGAAGCATTCGTTGCTGTTTTGATGCAGCAACTTGTACCTATGGTGCTAGACCTCTTCTCCTAGGCACTCACGCTCATTTATCTCTCCTGATCCTCAAAAGAGCCCAGAGAGAGGAAGTGTGTTCCTTTGTCTGTTCACTTCAGAGACAGAGGGATACGGGCTCTCCTTGGGTCACACAGAACATGCCAGAAGGACCTGGATTCCTCCTCCTCCTTGCTGGCTTCCCCTTCGCTCCCCCAGGCCATGCACACACACCCCCACCCAGGCCCCGGAGCTGAGAGCCAGTGACAACCTGTGCGTTTTCTCAGAGCCCACATCTTAGCAGGAGCTCATGGTCCCCCAGGAGATGACATGGCTTCGACATGGCGGGCACATGTTCATTCTGCTCTTGAAGAACTAGGTGTCCGTTTGGCACCTTACCCATAGGGGGACTCCCTAGAGTGTGTCCCACCCTTGGCCTCCTGGGACCCCAGCTGCACTTGAGGGACTGGAGCGCTGGGACAGGGACAGGCGTGTGGAAGGCTGGCAAGGGGCTAGGCAGACACACACTCTTGCAGCTTAATTTGCTCTTTCCTCGGGAGCAGTTAGCAGAGGAGGACAAGCCCCCCACCGCTTGTCCCCAGCCAACTGATTGTTTGGCACTTGGCACTGGAAAGTCCATTTTCCTAAGTGGATTGTAAACCAGTCCCCTGGCCCGGCCTGGTTTTCCTCCCTCCTCATGCTGGTGGTGGCCAGGCCCCTCTCCCTTCCTGTTTGTCTCACCTCCCGAGGTGCTGTTCTTTCCAGGGACGCAGGCAGGGCCAGGGTTTCCATTTGGCCCCTTTGGGGGAGGAGATGGCTGCCGGCACAGCCTCACTGACTTCCCAGCCTCCCCGTGTCCTCATCCATAGGCCAAGGGTGTGGATTTGGCTGAAGCGGGTGGATCAGAGCCACAGACCAGAGGAGGGGAGGGAGTGGAGGGGAGGCTGCAAGGAACGTGGTCTGCTCCTCCACGTTGCTGCCTGCCTTGGACTTCTGGGAAGAGGAGGCACACTGGGAATGAGCACTGGGGAGCCCAGCCTGGCGCTGCCACCTCACCTCACCCCTCCCCTCACCCCTGCGGGACTTGGCTCATCTTCCCAAGTCCATCAGCCTGCCTGGCTGGGGCTGCAAAGGGCAGCTGTGGCCTCAGGGCAGAGCTGGCTGGGTGTGCACTCCAGCCTCAGGGCTGTTTCCAGCTTTTCACATGCTGTGGCATCAGCACGGGAAACTGGAGGGAGGCCCTGGAAGGCCGGTGCAGGGGATCCTGGAGAGGACTGGAGAGGGGTGTCCTTGCCCTGATGGAAAGCCTCACCTTCCTGGGCTCCCCTGCCTCCTCCATCTGTAAAGAAGTAGACTCGCATAGCATCGTAGAGTTGGGACTGGCTCCAAAATACAAAATCCTAAAAGCAGGGCACAGTGGGAAACCGAGGCCCCAGAAGTGCCAGACCTTGCCTAGGTCACAGCGGACATCCCGGCAGGTCTCCTCCAGCTACCCACCCCTCTGCCTCCCCCCAGCTCCTCTCTGTCGCAGCCCCCGGGGATGGAAGGGACCTGGGACCTCCCACCCATGGCCTCACAGAGCCCTCCTCTCTCTGCAGGCACTGACTCGGGCAGGGAAGAGCTCCCCGACTCCTTCCCATCCGCGCCAGCAGAGACGCTGCCCCACTTCCTGCAGGAGCCGCAGGACGCCTACATCGTGAAGAACAAGCCCGTGGAGCTGGGCTGCCGTGCCTTCCCTGCCACACAGATCTACTTCAAGTGCAACGGCGAGTGGGTCAGCCAGAGTGACCACGTCACCCAAGAGGGCCTGGACGAGGCCACCGGTGAGCCTGCGCCAGCCCCCCTCCCCGCACCCCGCTCACTCCCAGCCCAGAGGCCTCTGGGCCTGGCTCCACGCTGGCTCCGTGTGAGCCCTCACACAGCCCTGGTCCCCCCAGGGCCTCGGTTTCCCCTCGGGTTCCCCCTGGATCAGTGCCTGACTTTGGGTGACCAGCTGAAACAGCACCACATCGCTTGCTGAGTGCTTGCTCCCTTCTCCAGGTCCTTTCCAGCCTCTGCTTGCATCAGAGAGCAGGTCCAGTCTGGCACTAGGGTTCTTCCCCCCTCTCCCTGGCACCTGCTCTGCTCCCTGTTGAGAGAGAGGAGCTGGTCCTGTCTCGCATCCCTGCCCCCAGCCCCAACCAGAGTTCTCCACCAGGTCCTCTGGGTTTGTGAGAAGTGACACTGTCTTCTGTTCATGATGATGACGCAACACTTCATTCGTAGAAATTAATTGGTTTAGGTTTTTTTTTTTAAAAAAACAGCAAACCAGGTTGGCGCAGGGAGGCCTGGCAAGTGCAGTGATGCAGGTGTTCTTTGGGTAAGGGGAGCAGGAAGTGAAAGAGGAGGAGAAGAGAATATGAGGGAGGAGATCGAGCCCTGAGCCTTTGGAGTGGGAGCATGACTCCAGGACCCTAGACTACCGGAGAACTAACCCAGGGAGTATCAGAGAGTGAGAACTCACGCAAGGGAGACCACTTGAATACAAGACCCAGCATCACCCAACCACCAGGAGCACTCTGTGCCGCATGCCAGGATGCTAAACCACGAACAAAACAAAAATACAAAGCCATCAGCAGACGGGATCACCACCTCACTCAGCCTTGCCCATCAGAGGAAAAACAAACAAAAACTCAGCACAAATCGCACCCTAAGCTTACACAAACCACTGGACCAACCTTAGGAGGGCAGAAACCAAAAGGAGGAGAGAATTCACCTTGAAGGCCGGGAAAAGGAGACCTCAAACACAAGAAGTTAAAAAAAAAAAAAAATCACGAAAAGGCAGAGAAGTACTACACAAATGAAGGAACAAACTAGAAACACAGAAATCCAAATAAATGAAGAGGAAATAGGCAAAATTACAGTCATCAAGACAGTATGGTACTGGTACAAAAACAGAAATACAGACCAATGGAACAAGATAGAAAGCCCAGAAATGAACCCATGCACCTATGGGTACCTTATTTTTGACAAAGGAGGCAAGAATATACAATGGGGCAAAGACAGCCTCTTCAATAAATGGTGCTGGGAAAACTGGACAGCTACATGTAAAAGAATGAAATTAGAACACTTCCTAACACCATACACAAAGATAAACTCAAAATGGATTAAAGACCTAAATGGAAGACCAGGAACTGTAAAACTCTTAGAGGAAAACATAGGCAGAACACTTGATGACATAAAGCAAGAGCCTCTATGACCCACCTCCTAGAGTAACGGAAATAAAAGTAAACAAGTAGGACCTGATTAAACTTAAAAGCTTTTGCACAGCAAAGGAAACTATAAGCAAAGGTGAAAAGACAACCCTCAGAATGGGAGAAAATAATAGCAAATGAAACAACTGACAAAGGATTAATTTCCAAAATATACAAGCAGCTCGTACAACTCAATGAAGAAATAGACAAAACTACAATCATTAAGACATATGGTCCTGGCACAAAAACAGAAATATAGACAAATGGAACAAGATAGCCCAGAAATGAATCCATGCACCTATGGGTACCTTATTTTCGACAAAGGAGGCAAGAATATACAATGGGGCAATTGTATATTGCCCCATTCAAAACAACCCAATCAAAAAGTGGGAAAAAGACCTAAACAGACATTTCTCCAAAGAAGACATACAGATGGCTAACAAACACATGAAAAGATGCTCAACATCCCTCATTATTAGAGAAATGCAAATCAAAACTACAATGAGATATCACCTCAACTGGTCAGAATGGCCATCATCAAAAAGTCTACAAACAATAAATGCTGGAGAGGGTGTGGAGAAAAGGGAACCCTCTTGCACTGTTGGTGGGAATATAAATTGATACAGTCACTATGGAAGACGGTATGGAGATTCCTTAAAAAACTAGGAATAAAACCACCATATGACCCAGCAATCCCACTCCTAGACATGTACCTGAGGAAACCAAAATTGAAAAAAACACATGTATCCCATTGTTTAGTGAAGCACTGTTTACAATAGCTAGAACATGGAAGCAACCTAGATGTCCATCGACAGATGAATGGATAAAGAAGTTGTGGTACATATACACAATGGAATATTACTCAGTCATACAAAGGAACACATTTGAGTCAGTTCTGATGAGGTAGATGAACCTAGAATGTATTATACAGAGTGAAGTGAGTCAGAAAGAGAAAGATAAATATTCTAATGCATATAAATGGAATCTAGAAAAATGGTACTGAAGAATTTATTTTCAGGGCAGCAGTGGAGAAACAGGAGTAGAGAGTAGACCTATGGACATGGGGAGAGGGCAGAGAGGGTGAGATGTATGAGAAGAGTAACATGGAAACTTCATTACCATATGTAAAATAGATGGCCAACAGGAATTTGCTGTAAGGCTCAGGAAACTCAAACAAGGGCTCTGTTTCAACATAGAGGGGTGGGATGGGGCAGGAGATGGGATGGAGCTTCAAAAAGGAGGGCATATATGATACCTATAGCTGATTCATGTTGAGGTTCGACAGAAAAGAACAAAATTCTGTAAAGCAATTATCCTTCAATAAACAAATAAAAAGAAAAAAAAAACAGGTTAATAATACTAAGTAAATAACCACAGAGGTGGTGCTAGGATGTCACCCGAGTCCTTCAGGAAAGAAGGGCGACAGAAGCGTGGGAAACCAGGAGGAAGAGTGAAGTTTGTGCAGCTCCCCGGGCAACCCCTGACTCTGGGCACGAGGCAGAGCCCCAGGCTCCTCTCATCTCACAAGCCCAGCCCCTGTTTACAGTACAGGACCCTTCGGGGTGGAAAGCCTTTCCCAGACTCAGGCCAGCAAGGGGGGCCGTCCACTCTGGTCACTTGAGGGCGGCCAGCTTTATGCAATCCCACCCAACCCCAGCCTCCAGGTGGTTCCTTCACCCCAGAGCCTGCCTTGTCTTTGATTTCATTTCTAACCTCTCTTCCCTGATCTTCTCTTTCTCCTCCTTATTCATCCCTTCCCTCCTTCTGTCTGTCTCTTCTGCCTCTCCCTTCTCATCCCTGTCTCCTTTTATGTCTGCCTTTTCTCCTTTTTTCTTTTAATTAACTTTTATTGGAGTGTAGTTGCTTTATAAGGTCGTGTTAGTTTCTACAGTATAGCAAAGTGAATAGTTATATGTATACATATATCTCCTCTTTTTTGGATTTCCTTCCCATTTAGGTCACCACAGAACACTGAATAGAGTTCCCTGAGCTATACTGTAGATTCTCATTAGTTCTATATTTTATACATTGTCTTTTTTCTTTATGTCTCTCTCTTTTTCATTCTAGTGTCTCTCCCCTGACATACTATCTTTCATTCTTTCTCCTTCTTCAACTTCTATTTTTCTATGAAAAGCTGACAGATTTCAGAACCATTCAGGTTTAAAATCATACCCTAGAATGTACTTCACGCCACTCAACACTATATCCTAAAAACTGGTTAAAATGGTAAGTTGTAGGTTATGTATATTTTACCAAAAATTTTTTAAAGAATCCAAGAATTTAAAAAATTAGATTTGGAATCCCGTTCTCACCCAAAATCTTAAAATTAAAAGAAGAATTTTTAAAAGGGAAAAATAACCTGTATCCCAGCTACCTCCATGCTCTGGCTGTGTGACCCTGAGGAAGTCATTCAACCTCTCTATGCCTCGGTTCCTCTCCTTATAAACTGGGATATTAACAGAAGGCCCTAGTGAGGATGGAGCAAGGTGGTGCCTACACAGCATTGAGCACACTGCTGGGTCTCGGCAGGTCCTTAATAAATGCCCCTTTCCTCCATCTTCCTTCTGGGTTTTTGTTTGCCTCTTTCCTCTGGAAACTTGTTGTTCCTTTTCTGTCCCCCTGACCCCCTCTGGCCCTGAAGGCCCTCACAGACCCTGTGATTACTGGCAACAGGGTAGCTCTTAGTCCTCTGCTACCAGGCACACAAGCCCTGCCCATCCTAGAAATCAAGGCACCGTTGTCCCCATTAGCTACAAAGAATGGACAATGGTCCAGCAGGCCACACCCCTGGCAGCACTGTGGCTGGTTCCTCCTGCTCCCACCCCTAGCCCTCCCTGGCCCTCTCTGAAGCCCTGGAAACACAGAGGATGACAGAGGGGGGCCAACAGAGGCAGGGCAAGCCCACCCATTAGCTTATGCCAGATCGATACAGGCAGCCCAACTCTGGGTGTCCTGGTCAGGCACTGCCTGTCGTGCTGGGGACACCTTGTCTGGGGCCCAAGTCCAGAAGACTGAAGGCCACTGGCCTCCTGTCTTCCTGCTGGTGACCACTGCCAAGGTGTCAAGCCCTACTGGGTGGTGGTTTGTCCAGTTCTTGGGTGCTCCTGAAACCTTCTGGATGGATGACCCCCTTGAGAGAGGAACATTCCTCCAGGCTTCCAGCCTGGTAAGTAAAGGGCGGGGCCCCACTCCTACCCCAGACCATGCAGCATCTCTTGGGAGCAAGCACTCCAGGCAGCCGCTGCTGCCTGTGGGCCAGGCACTGCCCTCACCCCATCCCCCACAAAACCTTCTGAAGAAGCCTCTTCCCTCCTGGTGCTCCCTGCTAGCAAACTCCCAGCCCCCACCCCCAATTTAGATCCCCTGCCATCAGGAGGGGGTTCCTTACTGCCTCAACTCCCAGTGTAAGGCCCCCCCTCCCTTAGGATGCAGGAGAGTTAAGGCAATGATTTCACTGGGAGAGGTCCAGAGAGGTGTCATTTATTACCAGGCAGAGCTCTAACTGGGGCAAGATGCCTAGTAGCTGATCTCAGCTTTGCTGGCAACTTGCTGTGGGACTTTGGGCCTGCCACCTACCATCTCTGTGTTTCAATTTCTCCCTAGAATTGAATGAGATCCGTATGAGCTGCCAGAGTAGATGTGTGTCCAGCCTGGTCTGGGTGCTGTAATTGCCATGACTCATTTAGAATTTACCTTGAGTGTTTTACTCTGATGAGGGAACCAAGGTTCAGAGAAGCTAAGTATCCATAACTTAGCTAAGGTCACACAGATGGGGAGTGAGGGTGGGGCTAGGATTCAAACCTGTCAAGAACCAGTCAGTCCTCCACCTAACCAGCATGCCATAGTACCACAAGGTGTACGCTCAACATTCCTGCCCTTGAGGGGCTTATCAGAACCCACGTGCAACCAGGAGAGGGTGAACTGAGATACGTGTTATCAAGGAGGAGAGACAGGGCAGTCAGGGAGGGCTTCCTGGAGGAGGCAGTCTCAGTTCTTTCACAAGCTTTGAGAGGAGCTTCAGATGGATACCCTCATCCAGGAGGCTTCATCCCTTACTTGAACGTAGAGCATTTTATCATTGAGGGAGCAAAGGCAAAAGAGTAAATGATTCCTTTTGTGTGTGCGGGTGGATCCAGTCATCCAGGGAACCCCTCGGGCCCCAGCAAGGAGCCCTTGAGAGGTTGGAGGGTTCTCAGGAAAGGGGCCTCCTCCTAGCTTCAGCCCTGCAGTCTCCTGGGCAATGACCGGGGACCACACGCTTACCTCACTGGCTGAGCTCGCCGACTGTCTCAGGCGTGGGCCACAGCAGTGAACAGGCGAAGCCCCACCTCACTCTCCTGCAGGAGGTACAGCTCATACCTGAACACGGCAATGAATCATACAGTTTCAGGCCATGGTAGGGCCATGAGGGAGTCGGGCTGGTGGGGAATGGTGACTGCACAGACCAGTGTCCAGGGCACCCGTGGGAGTGCTGAGGGTTCTCTGAGAGCCGGTAGGGGTGGGCCAGCACTGAGGGGCTTCCCTCCGAAGCGAGACCTAGCCCAAAGCGGATGCTCACTGGGAGTTCACTGGCCACAGAAAGGACAGAAGAGTCCCAGGCAAGGGACTGGATGTGCAAAGGCCCTGTGACTAGAGAGGCTGGGGGAGCATGAGGGCCTCAAAGACGCCCCGTGAGGCTGCAGTGGATAGATCGTACAGGGCCTGGAGGCCACGTGGAGGGTCTGGGTCTTTACACTGGGATGGCAGGGATGTAGCAGGGGAGCGGCATGCCACTTGGACCTTTCAAAGAGCACACAGTGTCTGCAGGGTGGAAAGTGCATTGAATGAGGGCAGAGGGCTTGGGTTAGCCATTATTGAGTTTCCAGGTGAGCTGTGGTGGTGGCTTTGGCCAGGCTCGAAGCAGAAGAGATGAGAAAAAGGGAAATGGGAGGCAGTGGGAGAGGAACCCGCAAGACTGGAGAGTGCGGAGGGGTGTAAAGGAGTGAGATATCGTGGTCCCGTATCCTGTATCTCCTGCCCTCAGACCTGCCCCCTACCCACCGCGTCTCTCTCCTCCTCCCAGGCCTGCAGGTGCGAGAGGTGCAGATCGAGGTGTCGCGGCAGCAGGTAGAGGAGCTGTTCGGGCTGGAGGATTACTGGTGCCAGTGCGTAGCCTGGAGCTCTGCGGGCACCACCAAGAGTCGCCGGGCCTACGTCCGCATCGCATGTACGCTGCCCGGACGCCGCAGCCCCGTTCCCTTGGGCCCTTTCCCCATGGATCCTGGAGGGACAGTTCTACACACAGGCATGAGGGCACAGGGGCCACCAGCTCAGAAGGCTGCAAGACCCAGAGCCTGTGCCCCGTTGGTCAGAATTTCTAATGGCCCTTTTTTGCCTACTTATTTATATAACAAAGCCATCAGCTTCCCTAGTCATCATGTGCATAGGATCCCAGAGTTAAGGAGGGAACTTTGTTCCCCTCAGTCCACCTGGTAAGGCCCCTATCTTGGAGAAGAGATTCCCCTGGTAAAGGCCAGGAGTCCTGGTGAAATTTCCTTGGTGTATACTGCCACCTCGTGGCTAGAAGGGGGCACTTCAGGATCCAGCTCTGCCCGACTGGCCTCCTCCCTGCCCCGGCCTGGAACCCTTTCCCTTTTCCCAGACCTGCGCAAGAACTTTGATCAGGAGCCTCTGGGCAAGGAAGTGCCCCTGGACCATGAAGTTCTCCTGCAGTGCCGCCCACCGGAGGGGGTGCCTGTGGCTGAGGTAAGTGAGGACATGGGAAATACTGGGCATGGCAGAGGCCACCCAGGTGTGGTGTTTACCACCAGCCTCAGTAACTCAGCCTCCCAGAGCCCTCCCGTTTTACAGAGGAAAGAACTGCCATCTCTTTAGAACTTGGCACATCCCAGATCCCAGCTGGGCTCTCCACAGGCATAATCTAACCTCATGGATGGGGCAGAACTGGGGAAGGAACCCCCAGGACTCCTTGGGCTGACCCCAGGCTCGGTCTCCTGCAAGGGAAGTGGCTGCACACACCGTCTCCCAGAAGCCAAGAACCCAGCTTTATGGTCACCAAAGTCTCACAATGCGTGTGTCTGAGTTCATCACACCTCCTGGTACCACACGTGCATCCCTGGGTGATGCCCACCTGTCCCCTCACTGCCCTGCTTGTATTCCAGACCTGCTTCCTCTCTCCCACTGCCCGCACTGGTGGTCCTGGAGTCAGAGCAGGGCATGGGGAAACAGCTTTGCTGCCTGGGACCTTAGTAGCACAGGGTTGGGGAAGATGGACCCCTGGGCTTCCAGCTCCGAATCAGACATCAGAATCTTGGCTCTAATCACTCCCCCCAGCCCAGGCCACCATCTGGAAATGAGCTCAACTCCCTTCATGACAGGTACCCTCGTGGGGCTCCCACATGTGCCCAGAACCTGGCACAGTGGTCCTCATAGCAACCCACGCCATCCCATCTTATGGCTGGGAACACAGCACTGGGACGGGGGAAGCAGTCAACCAGGGTCACCCAGCTAGTGTGGGGCGGAGCTGGGATTTGCACACCCAGAGCTGCTAAAATGGGGACCCTGTTTTTAATCACCTGCCAGGCCTCTTACCCTGACTAAGGGAGTCGGTTTACAGAGTTAATGATGAAGACACGCATTTATTTAGTACTTACTGTGAGCCAGGCATGTGCTCCACACTTTCTATATATGGATTCATTTCATCCTCACAGTAGCTCTCTGGATAATGCTACTGAATATCAACTTATAGCTGATGAAGTGGGCTGAGCAGAAGTCCCTTCCCAAGGCCGCCAGCTGGGTGGGTGGTCGTCTTAACCCCTGTGTTCTGCAGTGTCCAGCACAGTGCCTGGCCCGGGGTCACCACCAAGGCTGGACAGGGCTGGAACTGCTGTCCTATTTAGTTCATCCTTCCCCACCTACCCCCTGCAGAGAGGGCCCACTCTCCGGGGTGCAGGGATCAGGCACTGGGCCCTCACACCCCCAACCCCTCCCCGCAGGTGGAATGGCTCAAGAATGAGGATGTCATCGACCCCACCCAGGACAGCAACTTCCTGCTCACCATCGACCACAACCTCATCATCCGCCAGGCCCGCCTGTCGGACACGGCCAACTACACCTGCGTGGCCAAGAACATCGTGGCTCGTCGCCGCAGCGCCTCCGCTGCTGTCATCGTCTATGGTGGGCCCCGGTGCTGGCAGGGTGGAAGGGCTCCGGGCATAGGCGAGGCACTGGGGTGCCTTTGCGGCAACCACACATGGCTGGCTCTCTACAGAGCCAGGACGGGGCCGACCAAGCCGTGGCCTGATGGGAAAGGACGGGGAAAGGGCTGGCTGTGGCTGTTGAGGAGCAGAAGGGCCTGTCTGGACAGAGGTGTTTTTGGTGGCTGGACCATCCCTTGGCTTATCTGTGGTCAGGGGACATGGTGCAGGAGGAGATGAAGGGACGAGATGGAAGTCTAAAAAAGTGACAGACCCCAGGGTGGAAGTAGAGTGACCCGGGCACCCCCAGGAGCAGACAGGAGGAGGGGTGCTGGAGTCACCCTGTAAAAGGCTGGGGTTTGGGTTGGAGGAGTGTGTGGGAGCTGCAGCTAGGGCTGGCTGTCCTGAGCACCTGCAGTGCCCACCGGGAAAGGGGCTGTGGAGCGGGCGCTGCCAGGCCCCAGGGGGCAGAAGGACAGAAGCGTGGCCTCCCCTCCAGGGCTTTTCTCTCAGCCCAGCTGCAACCTGCCCACTTCCAGCTCACAGCCCCTCTGTCCTGCTCTGGCCCTTGGGCCAGCGTGTCCAAGGAAGCCCCCGCTCCCTGACCCAGTCCTTCTCTGTCCGGCCAGTGAACGGTGGGTGGTCGACGTGGACTGAGTGGTCTGTCTGCAGCGCCAGCTGTGGGCGCGGCTGGCAGAAAAGGAGCCGGAGCTGCACCAACCCGGCGCCTCTCAACGGGGGCGCCTTCTGTGAGGGGCAGAATGTCCAGAAAACAGCCTGCGCCACCCTGTGCCCAGGTACCAGCGGCCGCCACTTCCCGCATCGCTCTTCACCACGCCATCTCCGTGCCCTGGCTCCATCGTGCCCACCAGCCTGCTCCCCATTGGCTCCATCCCACCCACCCGCACGCAGGGCCAGGCTCAGTCCAAGGCCAGGATGGGGTTCAGTGTGATCGGAGGCAGGGCTCAGTCTGTGTGCAGGCTCAGCCCCAGTGGAGGGGCCAAGTCACAGGGTCCGAGGTACCATCGGGACAGGGACAGTCCATGTGGGGCAGGGCCCACCAGGCCCACACAGCAAATTTACTGGTGAGGCCAGGCACTCCTGGGCCCCCAGCCAGGATCACTCGCCCCTTCTCAAGCCCTTTGCTTATCCCTGAAGGAGACCCAGTTCTCTGGGAGTCGGGGCTGAGGCAGGGCCCACCTGGGATCCCCATCCCCAAGCGCAGAGTTCGGGACTGCTGCTTGGGCCCCTCAGTAATTCCTTGCTGTCCCCTTGAGTGGGAGGGTGGAGCCATGGCTGAGATGAGTGTTGTAGATAGAACCCTGTAATGCGTTCCAGTTCCAGACACCACCCCACCTCCCCCTCCGGTTCCTCAAGGGGAAACCTTGGGTGCCAGCCCTCTGTGGCCCTCTACTTGCCATTGTACAGAAAGGCAGGGAGTCATTGGTTCCCCTCTGGTGCTGAATGCAACCCAGGTCTGCCCGCCGGTGTCTGAGTCCCCAGCTTTGATGGCAGAAGGGGTCCAACTCCAGAGGGCCAGTCCTCAGCAGAGGGGCTTCCTCAGGGCTGTGGGATGGGGCCTGGGGGCCCCACAGGGTGAAGAGCCAGGCCAGCTGGGTGACACTTACTACCCTTGCAGTGAATGGTGGCTGGTCCAGCTGGGCAGAGTGGTCGCCCTGCTCTAACCGCTGTGGCCGAGGCTGGCAGAAGCGCACGCGGACCTGCACCAACCCTGCCCCGCTCAACGGAGGCGCCTTCTGCGAGGGCCAGGCCTTCCAGAAGACCGCCTGCACCACCGTGTGCCCAGGTAAGGCCGCAGGCCAGGTGGCACCGCACTCGCGCCCAGCCCTGCCTTCTGTGCTCTGCGTACGTGTGCACTGCTGTTGTGCACATGTGGCCGTGTGTGCAGGCGCCTGTGCGTGCCCACGTCCCCATGGCCCACGTGCTGTGTCCCCACAGTCGACGGCGGGTGGACGGAGTGGAGCAAGTGGTCAGCCTGTAGCACCGAGTGTGCGCACTGGCGCAGCCGTGAGTGCATGGCGCCCCCACCCCAGAACGGAGGCCGGGACTGCAGCGGGACCCTGCTCGACTCCAAGAACTGCACTGACGGGCTGTGCGTGCAGAGTGAGTCTTCAGATGGCGGGGCCCAGGGTGGAGGCTCTGGAGCCAGATAAG
>SJXQ01005298.1:145334-170684 GCA_006408695.1 Aepyceros melampus | reverse complement strand
GAGTCCACTGGGCCGCTGGAGGTTGCTCTCTCTGAGTCCACAGGGTTAGTCGGTGTCTCTTCTACGTGCCTCTCCCTCTGCCTTCTCTCATAGGGTTCTGGGCTCCAGAGGGGCCCTCCCCTCTCCTGATGCTCCAAGGCCCTCTGGTCTCCTTCCCCCAGCAACCAGGCAGCTGAGCCAGTTCCCTTAACAGGCCCTCTGGGGAGAGGTGACCAGGAGCCTGGGTGCAGGGAGCAGCTCTCCTGTGGGCCAAGGGCTGTACCACCTGCCTGGGCAGTGGACATGGTTATAGGCCCGAGGGCTGCCGGGCTGGCCCCAGTCCCACCTCTGTTTATTCTGTACTACAACCTGTAAATAACATTTAGCATTCCTATTGTAACAAAATTAATTTTTATGAAATAAATTATATTTCCTAGTCTAATAAAAAATTCAGGTTGTAGTCTGCTGTCTTTTTGACTGCCTTTCTGTCAGCAGTTGGGAATGATCTTCCGGCTTTTCTCAAAATTCCATGAGTTTGGGGTCAAGGGGTCATTGCCAGAGCTCTCTGAGCTCCTGGAAATGATCAAGTGCAACTGCCTAATTTTATACAAGGGAAAAGTGGCCCAGAGAGGACTGAGAACTTCTCCGTGGTCACGCAGCAAGCTGGAGCCCATGCTGACTCTGATCGCAGTCCCTGCTTCCCAGCCAGTGCTCTCAGTGTGTAAGCATTTGTGGGATGTGTTCAGGGGGTCAGTCTTGAGCCTGTCATGGGCTAGGTGAAGAGTGGGAGGAACAACAGAGGTGAAGCCCTCAGCCTCCTTGTCTGCCTGTAAGACATTCAGAAGCGTGTTTTCCAACTGGGGCCGGGGCTGAGGTCAGTTGAGAGCACTCACCTGAGACAAAATCATGCCAGCAGAAAGGGAATGGTGGGCAGGCTGGGCTAGTGTGACTCTGCACCCATGGCTGCCGTGATGGTTGGGCAGGTTACATACTGAACAAGAAGGCCATATCTAAGGGGGAAGGTGATGCCTTTCCCACTCAGGTTGAAGATTTATGTGTTTATTATACTATGAGATATTTCCAGCAGAGGGCAGTAAAGGGCACTGTTCTAATAACATCAGTGCTGGGGCTATTGCTGCTGTCACTTCAGTCGTGTCTGACTCTGTGTGACCCATTGACGGTAGCCCGCCGGGCTCCCCTATCCCTGGGATTCTCCAGGCAAGAATACTGGAGTGGGTTGCCATTTCCTTCTCCAATAGTATGTTGGTATTAATTTTCCTATAGGTGAAAATGTCTCAAGGGAATTTTTTTTCTAATTTGCACAAAGGTGCCCATTCAACTACAGCAGCCCTGATCCCCTCTGCCCCGTAGACTTCAGGTCTCCCTGTGTGAGTTGAGTCTGGTCCCAGCATTTTCCAGCATGCATTGCCTACTCTGCAGATGAATTCTGCGATCTCTGAATTCTGGGGTGAGAGCACCCTCTGGCTTCGTGGTAGAGAGTCATAGCACATTAAAGGCTCTGAGAAGCCTTGTGTGAAGATGCTGGTCTTATAGTATAGGGTGTACCACATGTATTTGGCCATGGGATACTTTTTATATTTAAATTTTTTATTGTAGTATAGTTGATTTACAATGTTGTGTTAGTTTCAGGAAAACAGCAAAGTGAGTAAGTTATACGTATATCCATTCTTTTTCAGAATCTTTTCCTGTACAGGCCGTTATAGAGGACTGAGTGGAGTTCCCTGTGCTATACAGTAGGTCTTTATTTATTATCTATTACGGGACCCTTTTCTAAACCTTTCATGCCCTGAAGGGTCCTGACAGTTCTGACTTGCAGGGACCTGTGGCTCTGGGGTGTGTGCCAAGGATGGCCTGGCTGTCCCCCTGGGGGTTGGGAGCACCTGTGGGCTGGGTCCTCTGGGAGCTTATGGCCTAGTGGGGAAGGCAGGATAAACAAGGCACGTCCGCATACATGCACATAGACCTACGACGGAGACTGTCATCCTTCCCTGGGGTCCAGGAGGACTTAGAGCCATCATGTTTGTGTGTTTGTGTGTGTGTGTACAAAGGGAAAGAGGGTATAGCCTGAGGTGGGCAGCAGCCCAGGGAGGGGGTGGGAAGTAGCCCCCATAGGCAGGTAGGTTATCTGCAGTCCCCCCAGGAGTCACCCATTTAAAACCCCTAAATCTATCCATCACCTAAGCAGGAAGGCCTTGATTGCCACCTGCTCCTTGGTGGGGTGCAAAGAGTTCCAGCCTGGGAGGCAGGGGACCTGGATTCTGGCCCTGATGTTGTGGGAGGTCACTTTCCCTTCCCAAGCCTCAGTTTCCCCATGCATGAAATGGCAGCCTTAGACCTGCTGCTCTGTAAGTTTTCTCTGGCTGGTGTGGTTCTGTGACCGAGGGAAGGGAGGTGACAGCCCCACCCCTTGGACCCTCCTCTATCACTGTCCCGGGGCGGATGATGGAAAACCAGGAGCAGGCAGAAGATGGGCCAGTTCTGCCCTTGTGACCAGGTGGCCCCAGTGAGATGCTCTAGAGCAGAGCAGGAAGGTGACAAGGCTGCCGCACATGCCAGCCAACCCGGCCCAGCCACAATCTTCAGGCCACCTGCTGTTGCCCTGGAAGGGCTGCTGGGCTCAGGTTTCACCAGCTGCCCCTTCCTTCACTAGGGACCAGAAGGAGAGAAAGTCCACTGCAACCCCAGCTGACAGCTTAAGATCAGACTCAGGAAGACTTCATCCATTTCTGTTTGGCAAATTTTTGAAACTTTGCCCATTTTAATTCAAAATGCTATAATGCCTATGGTTTAAAAATTAAGGTACAAAAGAATAGGTGAAAAGTAGATACCCCACCTCCTCCTGTCTCACCTCTCCCCTGCCACCCTCCCCATTCCCAGTCCTCCCCCCATAGAGGCAATTGTTACTTTTCTTATATATCCCCTCAGGAAGATCTATGCATATGCACACATATATTTGTACATGTAAATATTTAAATATAATGGGTTTGATCCAAGAGTCTCAACCCCTCAAGGTATAAACATGAACTAGTTTTATTTTTCTAATAACTGCTCAGATATTCATTTTGTTGACACCATCTTTCCCGCTGGATAGCAAACTCCCTTAACGATGTCTCCACGGAGGTCCCTAACTTTTCTCTCCCTTGCAGTTATTAAGACATATTCATTTTGGTTGCTAAGGCTCAACCCATCCATCTGGAACTCCATCCACGTTTAACTAAGTCCCTGGGCGCGCCCTCTACAGGCCACTGGGGGCTGTGCTGCCAGCTCTCTGCGCCTCCCCCTTGCTCTCCCCTCTCTACTGCCTCTGCCAACCACTCCCAGCTTCCAATTTCCGGATATCTTCCTTCCTCTCAACCTCCACCCTTGTCACTTCATCCGAAAAGCTGCCATCAAACCAGTTGGCGCCTCCTGCACCAGGTACACGAGTCTCACACCAAAACCCCAGCCTTCTCCAAATGGACGCGGGGGCGTGTCTAGCGACCGTTCTGAACAGGTTGCCCATCGTTACAGGGACAGGAGGCGCTCGAGATTAGGAACCGCCAGGACCTGATATTTCGAAACACAAGCTGGTGGGGCAGGGAGTGGCCCCATGCTGCTGCACATCTCACTGGGCACAGGGGCCATCACTGCTGGGTACCAGTCCGGGCAGCACACACAGCCCCCAGAGCCATGCCGAGGGAGACAGGGAAACGGATGGGCAAGGGGGCCACAGAAGCTCCAACTCAGCCTGGAGCTTCCACAAAGACTTTATGGAATGATGATGCTTTAGAACGCTAGGGCTGGTGTCTCTGAATCAGTTTCTTGATTATGCATTTTGTGCAAGATGCTTTTAGGCAAAAGTCGGCAGCAACTTTTTTTTTTTTTAATGAAACTTCTTACAAAGAGAAGGTGCTGATGTCCTTTTAGCAGGTGATGGGCCAGGTGTGAAGGCTGCTGTCTGCCAGAGGTGCTGGGGTCGCCTCAGGGCCCTGTCTGTGTGTGTGTGTGTGTGTGTATGAGTGTGAGGGGTGTGGGTGGGCTGGTGTCCCCTTAAGGATCCTAACCTGGGAGAGGGAGGCGGGGGAGAGTCTGTGGGAGGGAGAACCAGCGAGTCTGCTATTCCTGCAGTGGTGAAGGGCTCGCCCAGCCCAGGCCACACTGCAGGGGATTTGAATCTGCCCACCCCAGTTCTTCAGCCCAAGAAGCTTCCTCAAGGAGAAGGTCTGGATATTTGGAATTCAGTCAATATTTATTGGTCTGATCCATAGACTGACACAGCACAGGGAGTACACAGGGGTCAATCAGACCTGGACTCGGCCCTCAAACAGCTCAACAGAATGAAAAGCAAATTCTTATAGTGGGTACACCAGGACCGGGCAGACGCCAGGCTGAGAGGGGCATCCAGGACGTGCTCCTGAGCCCCTGATCCTCTCTGCAGACTGCCAGAGGCCCTGCCTGGGCGCTGCTTTCCTCAGGTTGTGTCAGAGGGACAGTGGCCCCTGTCCCAGCCCCCCTCCTGCATCCCTGCACCGGATGGCGGCCTCAGCTGCTCCTCTCCCCAGGAAGGGCAGGGCTAAGCTGCCAGCCCTCAGGTCCCAGCAATGCCCCCATGACCAGGAACTCAGGCACAGATGCCCTGCACGCACACCAGTGAACACCGTGACTACCCAAGGGGGTTACACTGGGCAGAGCAGGGGTTCGTTGGGATCCCTTTCACAGACATCCAGGATGGCAGAGCTGGGGTTCTTGACCATTCGCTAATCTACCCTCACCCGAGGCCAGCATTCCCTTCACAATGGCCTACACATGGGCTTGACCAATCTCTGCTTGAATACTTTCAGAATGGGGAACTCATCAGTTACTAACAGTAATAATGGCTGGCATTTGAGTGCTGACTTACTTTCACTGTAAGGGGCTGATCTTATCCTCAGGAACCAACAAGAATAAGTCTAAAGTCTTCAAGTCCCTAAAATCTTCTCAAACATTTGAAAACAGCCCTCATGGTCCACCCTGGAGCCGTTTCTCCCCAACCAAATGCTCCCAGGCCCTCACGTGATGTGGCTCAGCGTCCCCGTGTGGTTTGTGCTCCCTAGGTTCCTGCTCACCTGCCTCTGCTACTTTGACTCCCACAGGGAGTGACAATGGTGTCCATGTCTAGGGTGTGAGAGGCACAAAAGCCTCCAACTGGGAGGTGCCAGGCATGAGGGGTGGCACTGAGGAGGCTCAGGAAATAGAAGTTAATTTTACCCATAGCCTCACTCAGCTGTGGCTTTATGGGGACAAGTTCAGGGATCTGCCTGTCCTAGGTCTGAACCCAGACTCCATCATCTGCTTTCCAAGTGACCTTGAGCCAATTGCTTAAACCAAATTCCTGACCCACAGAATCTGTGATATAATAAACAGTTGTTTTATAATGACAATTTGGGGTCATTCATTTTGCAGCCATAGTAACCAGAACACAGGAGCTTCCCAGGTGCCAGTGTTCCTGACCTGGATTCTTATACTCCTTGTTGGTGGTGGTGTTTAGTCGCTAAGCTGTGTCTACTCTTTGAGACCTTTGGACCCTTTGTGCTGTGTGCTGTACTTAGTCGCTCAGTTGTGTCCAACTCTTTGCGGTCCCATGGGCTGCAGCCCACCAGGCTCCTCTGTCACGGGGATTCTCCAGGCAAGAATACTGGAATGGGTTGCCATGCCCTCCTCCAGGAGATCATCCCAACCTAAGGGTCGAGCCCAGGTCTCCTGCATTGCAGGCAGATTCTTTACCAGCTGAGCCACAAGGGAAACCCAAGAATAATGGAGTGGGTAGCCTATCCCTTCTCCAGGGGATCTTCCCAATGCAGGAAGCAAACTGGGGTCTCCTGCATTGTAGGCGGATTCTTTACCAGCTGAGCTTTCAGGGAAGCCAGACTCTTTAAACAATAGCAATTGATGAGACCAGGTGAGGAATTCCAGTGAGGCTTTACTGGGACTCATGCGAGCATGAAAGAGCAAAAACAAGTAACAGGCACCCTTGCTCATTCTCCATGGAGGGCAAGCTGGTTCCTTCAATGGGATGAGGGCAGGAGTTCATCAATAGGTGGGGCCCAAGAGGCGGCTTAGGTGTTCCGCCCCGCCCCTGGGAGCTGCTTTGTGCAGGGATCATACGCAGTACCCTGCTTTTGCTCTGGGCACCTCAGAAGTGGCAGTTGGGTTTTGGCCTTTTTGTATCTTGTTGCTCTTAATTTGCCCCAATTGTGCGTGCATGCAGTTACTTTATAGCCCCTTCTAGTTTCTTGGTATTTGTTGCTCGAGGATATAAGAAGACATTTGTCCAGGTGCAAGCATTGCAGCAAAGGGTCCCAGGTTCCAGCCTGTGTCACTTACTAATGTTCCATTTCTTGATCCAGGTGCTGATGGCATAAATACATCCATTGTGTGGTCATTCATAAACCCTATGCTTACAATTTGTAGGTTATACTTCCATCAGAAAACGTCAAACAAGGAAACAAAAGAAGCAGTCGAAAGAATGCATCAAGGATTGTTAGACTAAAGGTGTAAGAAAAAGAAGGGTTGATGGATCCTGAAAGGCTCCTGAGCTGGTGGGAGGGGAGGATTTAGGATCTGGGGCCATAGAGGGCAGACCTAGGACAGAGAGGATAACTTTCCTGTTGTAACTGGAAAGAGAAAAACAGGAGCAGATGGGGGGCATATTTGGTGCTGAGAAATAAGGAAGTTCCTCCCTGATGGTTTCTGTGTTCTCTGCCAGGTAGGAGGCAGGAGGCAAGGCCGTCTCAGGGTGGGACGTGTTCAGATGTTTGAGATGAATGGAGAAGGAAGAGGGCAGCCGTTTCTATGGAGAGCAGGAGCTAGGACTGCCATGGGACTACCAGAATCCTGGATGCCCAGCCCAGATGGTAACTTGAATTCAGACTGGAGCCACTGGCCTGCTGGGGACTTTCTGCAGGAAGGCTCATCCCCTCGGGCGTAGGGAGTGCCACTGGGAGTCGAGGGGTGTGAGAACTGAGAGCATTATCAAGATGCTACTGAGATGATGAGCCATGTAATCTAAGCTGGCTCCAAGAGGAAGGAAGATGCCCCATGCATGGAGGGAAGACAGACGGGTCAGGGCTGGAGTCTCCAGCAGGTCCAGAACGCTCCTCAGTGGGAGCAGTTAGGCAAAGCAAAGGAGAGGTGGTTCGAGTCAGAGAGACGGTTAGGACTTGAGCTAGTGATGTGGGCGCAGAACGTGCATGCAGTTACTTTATAGCCCCTTCTAGTTTCTTGGTATTCTGTTGCTCGAGGATATAAGAAGACATTTGTCCAGGTGCAAGCATTGCAGCAAAGGGTCCCAGGTTCCAGCCTGTGTCACTTACTAATGTTCCATTTCTTGATCCAGGTGCTGATGGCATAAATACATCCATTGTGTGGTCATTCATAAACCCTATGCTTACAATTTGTAGGTTATACTTCCATCAGAAAACGTCAAACAAGGAAACAAAAGAAGCAGTCGAAAGAATGCATCAAGGATTGTTAGACTAAAGGTGTAAGAAAAAGAAGGGTTGATGGATCCTGAAAGGCTCCTGAGCTGGTGGGAGGGGAGGATTTAGGATCTGGGGCCATAGAGGGCAGACCTAGGACAGAGAGGATAACTTTCCTGTTGTAACTGGAAAGAGAAAAACAGGAGCAGATGGGGGGCATATTTGGTGCTGAGAAATAAGGAAGTTCCTCCCTGATGGTTTCTGTGTTCTCTGCCAGGTAGGAGGCAGGAGGCAAGGCCGTCTCAGGGTGGGACGTGTTCAGATGTTTGAGATGAATGGAGAAGGAAGAGGGCAGCCGTTTCTATGGAGAGCAGGAGCTAGGACTGCCATGGGACTACCAGAATCCTGGATGCCCAGCCCAGATGGTAACTTGAATTCAGACTGGAGCCACTGGCCTGCTGGGGACTTTCTGCAGGAAGGCTCATCCCTCGGGCGTAGGGAGTGCCACTGGGAGTCGAGGGGTGTGAGAACTGAGAGCATTATCAAGATGCTACTGAGATGATGAGCCATGTAATCTAAGCTGGCTCCAAGAGGAAGGAAGATGCCCCATGCATGGAGGGAAGACAGACGGGTCAGGGCTGGAGTCTCCAGCAGGTCCAGAACGCTCCTCAGTGGGAGCAGTTAGGCAAAGCAAAGGAGAGGTGGTTCGAGTCAGAGAGACGGTTAGGACTTGAGCTAGTGATGTGGGCGCAGAGGGTTATGGGTCAGCAGTCATGGATAATTCTTCATCTCCCAGGGCCACATGCTCTGCTTGGGGACCCAGGAAATCCTATGTGAAGTCACTCAGTCGTGTCTGACTCTTTGCGACCCCATGGACTGTAGCCTACCAGGCTCCTCTGTCCATGGGATTTTCCAGGCAAGAGTACTGGAGTGGATTGCCATTTCCTTCTCCAGCTCGCGAGAACAGCAGTGACAGGGAAGGGCCACAAGATGGCAGCATCAGCCCGATGAGGCTTCCGCCTCCAGTGGTGGCCTGCCTTCTGTGCAGGCTCTTATTGCTTAACTGCCTACAGGTTTGCAGGCTTTGGAGCAATGAGCTTATGTGAACCTCCCCCGCCCCGACTCCAGACCACCTTGGATGGAACCCCTGACTGAGCTCAGGAGGCAGAAAGGCCACGATTTGAATCTTGGCTCTGTGGTTTATCAGCTGTGTGTCTCTGAAAAGGTCTCTCTCAGCACCCCAGTTTCCTCACATGTGAAGGTGAAAGTCGCTCAGTCGTGTCTGACTCTTTTCAACCCCATGGACTGTAAGTCCATGGAATTCTCCAGGCCGGAATACTGGAGTGGGTAGCCTTTCCCTTCTCCAGGGGATCTTCCCAACCCAGGGATCAAACTCAGGTCTCCAGCATTGCAGGTGGATTCTTTTACCAGCTGAGCCACAAGGGAAGCCCAAGAATATTGGAGTTGGTCCTCATATGTAAAAGAAGCTAACTAGAGTACCAGCCTCAAGGAGATGGTTGTTCGGGGTTGGGGAAGGCAGCCAGAATGTCCTTGAGAGCTATCAATATTCCTTTTGAACCCCCGATCCCCTGCCCCAGGCCTCATAGAAGGCTATTAGCTTGGGCTGATATGATTTGGGAAACCAGGCTTGACTTCACAGGGATACCTAGACAGTGTCTAAGCCTAAGCCCAGGTTCATATGGCTCCAGTTTGTCCACCACACCAGGAGACGTTCCCAGCCAGTCCTTGTTGTGCCATCGCAGCTCCCCGGGGCCAGGAGCAAGTCCCTTTGTAATACTGAGACAGCTTCTGTTCAATTGTCAGAACTTTCAGAGGATTTCCAAGCCAAGGTGTGGCAGGATGCTTTACTCTGAGAATTACAAATTATCAACCCAGTGAAGAGCGCTTGGGATGTTTTGAATTTTCATTTGTTCTTTCTTCTTTCTCCCTCTCTGTCCCTCCTCTCTTCCCTTGCTCTCCTCCTTCTCCGTCGTATTCTCCCTCTCTTCCTCCGTCTCTCCCCACTCCTCTTTCTTCATGTGCATTTCAGAACAATGGTGATGCCCAGTAGCATGTGCAGCATTGTACCATTTACAGATATTTCCCTGACGTTCTCTGCCTGCCTGCCAACAGGCATCAACTCCGCTGAGTTGAAAAGCCTGAACTCATCTCCACCCCAGACACAGAGTAAATGGCCCTCAGGCAGGAAAGTGTTGCTTCCATTCCCGTGCATGCCTGCTAAGTCACTTCAGTCATGTCCGACTCTTCACAACCCTATGGACTGTAGTCCACCAGGCTCGTTTGTCCACTAAATTCTTCAGGCAAGAATACTGGAATGAGTCGCCATGCCCTCCTCCAGGGGATCTTCCCAACCCAGGGATCGAACCCGAGTCTCCTGCATTGGCAGGCATATTCTTACCTCTAGCACCACCTATCAAAAGGGGCCTCCACAGCCAGTCCACAACATCCGGCCAAACCAATCACTGTGGCCTGCCCATGTATTCCCATCCCCTTGGTCCTGACATCGGTTGCTCTCAGGTTGACTATAGGTTGCAGGGCTTATGTCCTCTGCCCCTTCTGGCCTGTCCCCCGGGGAGAGTGCAAGCTCCTCCCAAGCAAGACCCAGCCCTTTCCACCCTTGTGTCTTCTCACAGTTTTTACTCTCTCAACACTTCTGACAACAGATGCGGTGGGTTTCTTTTTCACATGTATACTCCAACAAATTCTCCAATTCTCTGGACACCAGCTGGGGACCCAACAATTCAATTCTGACACTCTCTGGAGCCACAGATCATACACATTGAAGGGTCCCACAGGGCTGCCCCTACTTCAACTTCAGACTCCAGCTATAGGTATAGAGTACCCAGGGTGCCCAAACTTTTGTCCAACTTGGTGACAAAATCAGGGGTTCCCACACACTCCCTCCTGTTTCAATAATTTGCTAAGATGGCCTACAGAATTCAGGAAAAAACTTAGTATCACTGGTTTATTTTATATAAAGGGTACAAAATGAACAAGGTACTAGGTCCCAAGTTTCTGTCCCCATGGATTTGGGGTGTGCCACCCTCCCTGAAGGTGGATGCATTTGCCAACCCAGAAGCTCTCTGAACCCGATCATTTAGGGGTTTTATGGAGGTTCATTATGTAGCCATGGTTAATTAACTCATTGGCCATGGGTGGTTAGGTCATCACCAGCTCCTCTCCCCTCCCTGGAGGCAGGGCATGGAGCTGAAAGTTCCAACCTTCTAATCCCCTGGGTGGGTTCCACCAGCCCTCAACCAGAAGCTATCTGGGGCCCACCAAGCCCCCTCATTAGCATAAATTCAGGTGTGGCTTAAATGAGCTTGAGTAACAAGAAAAATCACCCCCAACACTTAGGAAACTCTATGGATTTTAGAAACAGTCTATCAGGAACCAGGGACCAGATCAAATATATTTCTGATCCTAACACGCCCAGGCCCCACTGCAGGGCCTGGCACATGGTAGGTCTGCTTAATGAAGGACGCACAGCGTTCTGCCAGCCTCACCATGAAACAAGGCTGCCACCCCCCTGGCCCTGAGAGCACCCAGCGCTGACCCACTGCTGTGGGGTCAGGGGACTCGCAACAGTTTTAGAACCAGACAGACCTAGCGTCACATCACACTTCCGTCGGGGCTTCCCACAAGCCCAGCTTTCTCGGGTCCGTGAGAGGGGCACAGGGCAACTCCGGCCCCTCCCGGCATGTGACAATAATGAGCGTGGATGTCAGGTCAAAGCAGAGAGACGGTGACTGCCTTGGGCGGTAATTTAGACCGGAAGCTCTGGCGGCCGGTGGGAGGGCCTGATAGGGTCGGAGTGGTCCTGAGGACTAGCTACCCCTCTGCCTCGACTAGTGAGCTTCTGGAAGGTGCTGGCTCCCGGGAGGGGCCCCGCGGGTGCGGGGAACAGTAGGGGCGCAGAGAGGTGCAGGTGAGACTCCGCAGCTGCCTGGCGGGCGGGTGGAGAGCTCTTCGGGTTCTGGGGAGCCGGGCTCTGGGAGCTGACGGGGTGGTCGGGCTCCACGGTGGGGGAGAGCGGCGGCAGCACCCGGAGCCGCCTCACTGCGCACTGGCGCGCTAGCCTGGGCGGTGCACCGGCGGCCGGCGCCTCACTCCCTCCACCTGTGAAATGGGCGCGCGCCCGCAGCCTGCCGCCGCGTAACTGCGCGCGGAGCCGCGGCAGAGGCCCGTGTGCAAACCCGGAAGCGCCGGGGGCGGGGCGGGGCGGGGCCTGGGGCGGGGCCCGGCCGCGGGGCCGGCGGAGCCCGGGGCGCAGTGGCCGCGGCAGCCGGGGAGGCGGCGGCGGCGGCGGCGAGCGGCGGCGACAGTAAGTGCGGGCCGGCGTCGGGCGCGGCCCGGCCCCCGCCCAGCTCTTCAGGCTCCGGGCGGCTCCCGGGCTCGCTGGGGCGGCCTCCCCTCCCCAACCCCGCGGCCCGCCTGGGGTGCTCGCCTGGAGCCTCAGGCCCGGGCCGGCCTCCGGCTCGGTGCGACGCCTCTCGCCGTGACTCCTTCCCCGGCGCCCATTCTCTTCCTCCCTTGCTCTCGCCTCTCGCTTGCTCTCACGGTCTCTCCTGCTGGGTCTGCGTTCTCCTCCAGATTCTCTTCCTGCCCCCTCGTGAACTTCCTGAGATCGGACCTCTCCGTTTGGATGTGGGGGGCCTGGGTATGGACAGGTTAGCCCAAAGTATCCAGAAGGTGGCTGAGAGCCCAAATTGGGGCGCCTGAGCCTGGGGCTGTCCCCGACCCCAAGGCAAATTCTGCCGTGGCCTCTGCGTGGCGCCCTGTGTTTCCCACAGTGCTTTCCCATAGGGTAGCCTCCCCAGCCCCTTGCCCCCATTTCACAGGTGAGGAAATCGAGGCACAAAGGTGAGATTGACTTAAGAGTCAGTCAAAAACTTCCTGGGAACCAGCGCCCAGACCTGGAAGATGGTCTGCGGTGGCCCCAGGCCCCACGAGTTTCTGCTGCATTGAGCAGGGTCTACCCCTTGCCCCAAGTCAACCAGGACAGGAGCAGGGCTGAGCCCTGCCGATTCCTACGGGTGCCTGAGGAACACACCCCAGGGCATCGCCAGCCCAGCCCGAGGGATGCCAGGACTCTTCATTGCCTTTCTTCTTTTTTAATCCAAAGCCAGCAGCTAGCTTTCATAAAGAGTAATAAGACTTTGCTCACTCCAGTGCCCCAGCCTGTGACCTGAGTGAGAGAAAATTCCTGGCTCTTTCAGAAGCTTGGTCAAGGCCGAATGGTCCTGGACAAATAGGCCCCTGGAGCTGAGAATGGACTCCAGCCGAGTGTGGCCTGAGTGACTGAATGTTAGCCCTGGCACCTACCCCTGGAGTCGGAGCATCTGGAAAGGACCACTTGCCCATTGTCTGTTGTCCTACGTGGGTCATAATTTTTACATTTTTAAACACTAATATAGAAACTGTGTGTGTGTGTGTGCACACATGTGCTTGCATGGCCACACTGGTTAGTTTGTTAGTGCTGAGCCCCCTGTGAATCAAAGCTGGGAAAAGGCTCTGCTCAACCAGGGGAGTTTAAAATAGGCTTGCTGACACAGATGCTCTGGGCTTCCGGCCGCCTCCTGCCTGCCTGCTGCAGGGTACATGCTGCCCCAGTAGGGGTACATATCCCGGCTGTTCAGCATCCATTCCTTCAGCAGATACTGATAAGGGTGCCCTGCTGTGCTGCCTTTGCCTCTGTTCACAGCTCACTGACCAGGAATTCTTCCAGAAGGTCTGTACGGGGGCGGGGCGGGGCGGGGCCTGGGGCGGGGCCCGGCCGCGGGGCCGGCGGAGCCCGAGGCGCAGTGGCCGCGGCAGCCGGGGAGGCGGCGGCGGCGGCGGCGAGCGGCGGCGACAGTAAGTGCGGGCCGGCGTCGGGCGCGGCCCGGCCCCCGCCCAGCTCTTCAGGCTCCGGGCGGCTCCCGGGCTCGCTGGGGCGGCCTCCCCTCCCCAACCCCGCGGCCCGCCTGGGGTGCTCGCCTGGAGCCTCAGGCCCGGGCCGGCCTCCGGCTCGGTGCGACGCCTCTCGCCGTGACTCCTTCCCCGGCGCCCATTCTCTTCCTCCCTTGCTCTCGCCTCTCGCTTTGCTCTCACGGTCTCTCCTGCTGGGTCTGCGTTCTCCTCCAGATTCTCTTCCTGCCCCCTCGTGAACTTCCTGAGATCGGACCTCTCCGTTTGGATGTGGGGGGCCTGGGTATGGACAGGTTAGCCCAAAGTATCCAGAAGGTGGCTGAGAGCCCAAATTGGGGCGCCTGAGCCTGGGGCTGTCCCCGACCCCAAGGCAAATTCTGCCGTGGCCTCTGCGTGGCGCCCTGTGTTTCCCACAGTGCTTTCCCATAGGGTAGCCTCCCCAGCCCCTTGCCCCCATTTCACAGGTGAGGAAATCGAGGCACAAAGGTGAGATTGACTTAAGAGTCAGTCAAAAACTTCCTGGGAACCAGCGCCCAGACCTGGAAGATGGTCTGCGGTGGCCCCAGGCCCCACGAGTTTCTGCTGCATTGAGCAGGGTCTACCCCTTGCCCCAAGTCAACCAGGACAGGAGCAGGGCTGAGCCCTGCCGATTCCTACGGGTGCCTGAGGAACACACCCCAGGGCATCGCCAGCCCAGCCCGAGGGATGCCAGGACTCTTCATTGCCTTTCTTCTTTTTTAACCAAAGCCAGCAGCTAGCTTTCATAAAGAGTAATAAGACTTTGCTCACTCCAGTGCCCCAGCCTGTGACCTGAGTGAGAGAAAATTCCTGGCTCTTTCAGAAGCTTGGTCAAGGCCGAATGGTCCTGGACAAATAGGCCCCTGGAGCTGAGAATGGACTCCAGCCGAGTGTGGCCTGAGTGACTGAATGTTAGCCCTGGCACCTACCCCTGGAGTCGGAGCATCTGGAAAGGACCACTTGCCCATTGTCTGTTGTCCTACGTGGGTCATAATTTTTACATTTTTAAACACTAATATAGAAACTGTGTGTGTGTGTGTGCACACATGTGCTTGCATGGCCACACTGGTTAGTTTGTTAGTGCTGAGCCCCCTGTGAATCAAAGCTGGGAAAAGGCTCTGCTCAACCAGGGGAGTTTAAAATAGGCTTGCTGACACAGATGCTCTGGGCTTCCGGCCGCCTCCTGCCTGCCTGCTGCAGGGTACATGCTGCCCCAGTAGGGGTACATATCCCGGCTGTTCAGCATCCATTCCTTCAGCAGATACTGATAAGGGTGCCCTGCTGTGCTGCCTTTGCCTCTGTTCACAGCTCACTGACCAGGAATTCTTCCAGAAGGTCTGTACTTGGAGCCAGTAGACAAGGATGCACATTGCCAACCACCTTCCTCCCAGGGAGGCCAAGGAATCCACATGGCCCTCAGACTATTGGCTGAGTAACCTCACTTTTCCCATTTGTTAGCTGCATGACTTTGGGCAAGTTACTCAACCTCTCTGAGCCTCACTCTTCACCTGTGAAATGGGTCTTAGAGCAGCACCTACCATATTGGGCTGTTGTCAGCCTCAAGCGCCAGGTACAGACCTGGACATGCCCCAGTGCTGGATTTAACTATTGGGGATTCTCACTGTTTGAATGTGGGACAAATCAAGTAACTTTACATCCTCGTTCTTTGCATCTGATAAAAAGGAAGCGATAATTCCTGCCTAATTCTGAGAAATATTGTGAGGCTCTCCTGAAATAGCAGATAAGCCCTATACTATACCTCGGTGACAGAGTGTTCGCATTTCTCCTGGTCTGACTTAATGCTGAGTTAAGGCTCAGCCTCCTATGTGAGCCTAGATGCACTGATTTATTTATTGCAGAAGGGACTACAGAGTGTCCCATCCTCAGTTTTATGGAAATATTTCCCATTTATCAAGCTGCTTCCACAGCCTAGGTGCTATATAGAGCGTAGAAGTAGGCATGCTACCTTGCAGCCAAACTCCACAGCCAGCCAGCCCGCTGACAAGCCCAGGATGGCAGGGAAGATGCTGACACTTATCAGCATTGCCAGCCAGTTGCAATTTACAATAACCATTGTAAAAAGGCTTCCCCGGGTTTGCAGATGGGGAAAGTGAGGCTCAGAACTTGGTGACTTGCCTGAGGCCGTGTACACAATTGTTACTGGCAACCCAGAATCTTTAGTTTGTTTTAGCTGCTACTGCAGATGGGGAGTTGCTGTCTCGCGGTGGGATGTAATGAATAGAGGTGGGGCCCAGGCAGGAGCTGCAAACCCAGGCTTGGCCATTTGCCTGGTCTGTCACCTGTTCTTTGGACCTCAGTTTTCCCACAATGCAATGAGGGAGTGGACTGTCAGATGTTTCAAACCAGCTTCTGGGGGCAGCTCTAGACACTGTGAGGTTTATTTTTTTTTAATGTTATTTGAGTGCCTTTATTTGTATTTATAATTTTTATTTTTGAACAGATAATACACTCACAAGGTTCAAAATTCAAGAGGCACAAAAGAACATGCAGTGAAGTCCCCCGCCTCGCTCCTCAGAGGCAACCACTGTTTGAAATTCCTTGTGTATCCTTCCAGAGGGTATACTTACATACGTGTGTTTCTTCCTCTCCTCACCTACCCGATCTGTGCTTCTTAGGTACAGATAGTACCATATTCTACACACTTTCCCCCTCCTTAATTTTCTCCCACAAAGTTGAAAAGAGTTTAGAGAGCATTCTTGGCTCATCGAGGAGCCTAATTCTTTTTGTTGTGGCTGCTTAGAAATTTAATGCCTTGGGACCAGGTTTGCCCTTCTGGACTGACTGCTACAGGCCCTACTGTGCCACATTGCCTTACTCCCAACCAACCTGTCGGCTACCACGTGGCCTCTGTATAGTTTGGGGGCATCCTGAGGTCACTTACAATTCTGACATCTTGTCTTTGCCCCTAATAATTAAACCTGAAGCTCTCTAATCACACTTTGGTGACTCCACAGATCCCCAGGTAGGGGCAGAATCAGCTCTGTAAGATGGGTGAGTCTCCAGCTGTACCTGGCCTCAGCTTCTGATCACCTACCCTGTCTCTCCGCTCCAACAGTGGCCATCATCTCAGAAGACGACTTTCATCATACCTCCAATTCCACCTACATAACTGCAAGCAGCTCCCTCCAAGCTGACCAAGAAGCACTGCTTGAGAAGCTGCTGGACCGCCCGCCACCCATCTTGCAGAGGCCCGAGGACCGCTACAACGGTACCTACATCATCTTCTTCAGCTTGGGCGTCGGCAGCCTGCTACCATGGAACTTCTTTGTCACAGCCCAGGAGTACTGGATATTCAAACTCAGCAACTGCTCCAGCCCAGCCACTGGGGAGGAGCCTAAAGACTCAGACATCCTGGTAAGGCGAGCTTCTCCCAGGGGGTTGGGGGTCAGTGGGGAACAAGCTTCCTGGAAGGGACAAAGGCTGAATTCACTTGGGTGCACCCTTCCAGGAAGGCTTGTTGCATGTTGCGAGTATGGATGCAAGTTGGGAGGCTGTGTGGAGTATAGTATGTAGATGGAATTCATTTCAGCCCTAAGACATGCTCTGTGTTATGTATGAGGCCTTTTGTTTCACCTGGCAGGATAATATGGAATTGGATAAGACACAGTCCCAGCCTTCACATTGCTTAGTATTTAACTTGGGGAGGAGACGCAAATGATGAGTCTGTATAGTGTGGTATAGTAATTAACCCCCAAATCCTGAGTCTATGCCTCCATGGGTTGAAAGGGTGACTCTAATAGCATCAAGTTCAGCTGTGAGTTGCAGAAATTCCAAAAGAGCAGCGGCTACCACAAGATGGAAGGAAGGTCATTTTCTCTCATGTGCAAGCCTGGAGGGGCCAGCCCAATGCTGGCATGATATTCCATGTTGTCAGGAACCTAGCTGCTCCACCATCTGTAGCTTCCATGTTCAAGATCACTTCATAGTCCAAGATGGCTGTAGGAGTTCTTGCCATTACATCACATAGGAAGAGGAGGAGAGGCCTGAGAACATAAACACTCTGGGAATTAAGCACATGGCTTCTGCTCATATTGTATTGGCCACAATGCAGTCATGTGACCACATACACCTCAAAGGAGGCTGGGAAATATAGTCTTTAAGCATAGTCTTTATCCCAGAGAACCATGTACCCAGCTCAGATGAGAATTTGTGTAGTTGTGGAAGACAGGGGGAATCGAAGAATGGGGATAAGTAGTCTTGTTGTAAAGGGAGAGATCTCTGCAACTTAGAAGAATGGGGAGGAGACATTGCAGGTGGAAGGCAAAGTCTGAGCTATGGTAGGATGGGAGGAAAGTTCAGATGTCTGAGGAACAGTGAACCATCTAGTTTTCCCGAATGTGGGGCACCCACACACGTAAGAGACAGATAAGGCTTGATTTTATTGCCTCGGCCTTGAAGTCATTGCTCAGGACTTGAATGTCAAGGTGAGGCGTCTCAGTTTGGTTGGCAGTGGCATCAGGTCTACCCTTGCCGCCTGAGGCTGCTCACTTTGTGGGGTGACTCTTCCCTCAAGCAGGGAGAGTGTTAAAGAAAAAATAATTCTGCCACTTGTTAAAGCAATAAGGAAGCCTTTACTCAAGACTGTTGCAGTAAGGGAGAGAGATTGGGCTCACCTACTGCAAGGACTGGAGAAGGCAATGGCACCCCACTCCAGTACTCTTGCCTGGAGACTCCCATGGACGAAGGAGCCTGGTGGGCTGCAGTGCATGGGGTCGCTAAGAGTTGGACACGACTGAGCGACTTCACTTTCACTTTCACTTTCATGCATCGGAGAAGGAAGTGGCAACCCATCCAGTGTTCTTGCCTGGAACTCCCAGGGACGAAGGAGCCTTGTGGGCTGCAGTCCAAGGGGTCGCTAAGAGTTGGACACGACTGAGCGACTTAGCAGCAGCACTGCAAGGACAAGAGGGGATTTATGGCCAGGGAGCAAAGCGAGAGGTCAGTGGATGGAAAATTACTAAGAGAAGCCATCAAGGATAGGTTTTTTTTTTTTTCTCATAAATGAATGTTTTATTATAATTTGGTTTAGTATAAAAATTGTTAGTAACCTTACTTGAGAAATAGCCAGAACATTTGAGAATTCTTTTTAAAATTTATTTTATTGAAGTATGGTTGAAAGAGCCTCAGTTTCCACAACTGATCCAGAGCAGTGTCTGTTCTCTCTTGAAAGCTCATGGATGGGGGAAGCAGGGAGTCTCTGAAGGCAAGCCAGACTGGGGGTTGCCAGCTGCCACCCATCACCTCTAGGTCTGCCCCAAGGAACAGGAACAGGATACCCTAGCTGAACCAGCCATACCCCTCAACTGGCCTGGGAGTTGGCTCACCAACCCTCTTCTGAAAGTACCTTTGAGATCCCTGACCTAACCCCATGGAACTTTCGATGAGTCTGACATTAACTGAGGCTTCCCTCATGTCTGACTGGAAGGGCTCTTCCAGTCACATGGTCACCCAGGGAGCTTTTTCAAAAATTCCAATCTGGGCTCTGCCCCCCCCCGACATTCTGATTGAATCAGGCAGAGATGAAGTGGACATGGGAATTTTAAGACTTCTCGTCTCCTCCTCCAGCCCCGGCCCCTAGATTCTGACACCCCGCGAGTGCTTCTCTCTGTTAACTAAGGAATTCATAGATGCTTCTAGGGACCAGAGCAGCCAGTATAAACTCATTTCGCTGCTGAAGGGCTGTCACAGGAATGTAATGTAGTAATTCAGAGCGTCCTACTCTAGGTCTTGGGGCCAGGCTTCACTGGGAGCGTGTTAGTGGTGCAGTCTCAAGCCCCTGGACTGGCTGAGTCAGGAGTTGCTAACATGCCACCTGGTGACTGGCAGGCATGGTGGAGCTAGGGCAGGGCTTCTAGAAACAGACTGTGTGGGTTCAAACCCTACCTCTGTTCTTGGCTCCCTGGCGTCTCAGTGCTCATCTTGCAGTATGTAACAGGAGGATTATACCCCCACCAGCTTCTTAGAGTTGTTATGAGGATTAAGTAAATTAACATGCGCACACAGCACTTAGAGTCTGGTGCCACTGCTGTGAGTGCCGTATAAACATTATTATTATTATCATCCGAGCGATGGGGCCCACAGTCTGAGCTGCATGTGGCCCTGGTGTATTTCCAGACGGCTGGCTTAGCCAGGGTGCTTTATGACCCACTTTTATTTACCAGTGACTCACGCGTCCCAGCTTTCTGCCAGCCTCAGTAAATCAGCCAGCCCACTTGGGCTTCATCCAGAAGATCCCCGTCTGTCTGGGCCAGCACCCGGCCTCGGGCAGCCCCCAGGACTGGTTCCATGTGCACCTGTCCCGCCTCCCCCTCTGCCTGCTGCCCCGGGTGGGGAGGATGTGCAGTCCCGTGTCTGGGAGCCTGCCCTTGCCCGGTGGCTGTGTGCCGTAAGCCGCTCTGGCTGCAAGGCAGTCCTTTCCCAGCTGCAGGCACTTAGCATTCCGGGCCCTGCTACTATGCTTTATTGCCTCTTTCCAAGTGCTGGCAGGTGCAGATGCAGTACCAGCGGCTGCCCGGAGCTCCTGGCTCTTGGCATCAGAGATGAGAGACCTGTCACCCTTCGATTCATGGGCCGGGTTTGGGAAGCAAGCATGCTGGGGTGTTTCTGCATTTGGTGGACCATTTTTCTTTGCCTAATTCCTCATTTCTGCCACCCTCCTCCCCAGTTCTTTTCTCCTCTCTTCCTGATTTCCCTGTGAGAGGTGATTGGTCTGTGCTGTCACCTGAGGGCTACTCTTGGGGGAGGGAGCCGGAAGAGTCAGACGGGTCTGTCTCCAGCTGCCCCTTGCAACTCAATTAGCTGTGTGTCTTGCTGTTGTGTTTTCTCTGCACTTTCTTTGTGTATTTCCCAGGGATGGATACTTCTGAGTGGGGAGTTTGACTCTATAGGAATTTTGCACAGACTGCCTCCCCACTCCACCCCCCCGCCCCCACCTCCCAAATTATGTACTTTCAAGGTCACCTCCCTTCTCAGGCTCATTTCCTTCTGCCTGGAGCAGCCTTGAGATGGTTTAGAAAGCTTTCTGCTCACCTGGCCCCTTGTCTCCATTCTCTGGAATAAGAACTTTGAATAAACTCACCACAAGAATGTAGGCCCAGAGCCAAAAAAATTAGAGCGTAAACAAGGAAGGATTGACAGGAAAATCTGATGCAGGGGGAACCACGATGACTGCTACATTCCGAGCCCGACTACAGGCCCACCATGCTGGCAAGGGTGTTAAACACAGTGTCTCTTGTTAACCCTGTTTTTTTTTTTTTTCCCCCGACAAAAAAGCTAAAGGCTCAAAGAGATTTGATAGCCTGCCCTAATCAGACAGCTAGAAGGGTTGTAAACAGTTTTATGGAGAGCTTAGGAGGATAGATGACTGCAACATTTGTCCTGTTCAGAGGGTGGTACAAAGGGGACTGTTGTGGAGACAGGGGCCAACCCACACCTGGATTTGGCCAAACCCTGTCTTTCTTCCTATGGAGAGCCTGACCCTGGTCTGGTCTCCTTTCTAGCCAGGAAGCCCAGGGGCCTTAGCTCTACTCCTGGATTTTGGACCCAGCTTCCAAGGTTTCAGCTGATCCCTCCCCAATCCCCCACTTCCTCCACCCTGGCCCCAGTCCTCCCTTGGCTCTGGGGTTTTTAAACCATCCCTGATCCTGGGGGACCTCCTTGCCCTCCCCTCGGCCCTTCCTGAATGCCTGTAGGACTGCTGCTTGGCCAGGGACTGTCCGTCGGCCACACACCCCCTTTCTGACTCAAAGAGGACAGTGGTGACTCTTTCTCCTGGTCATTCTCTGTCATGAGGCTTCCATGGCCCCTCCCCACACACACCCACGGCTCCTTTCTGAGGGGGCTGTGGGCATGGCCAGTCATGGGTGGGACCCACAGTCTGAGTTGGTGTCAGCAGGGCCAGAACCCAGGCCTGGCAATCTACAGCTGTCCCATCCATCCGCTGACCAGAGGGGGCCCCAGTGGCCCAGTCCTAAGGAGTGGGGCAGGAGGCAGGTGCATCTCTGACTCTTGGGAACCTCCCCTGCTGCCAGCCGTCTGAGCTTGGGCTCCTCATCTGCGTCCCCAGCGTCCGGTGCACTTCCCCATCAGGCCCTCACCCCACAGCTCCTGGTCCTGACCGCTTATTCTGGGGAGCCATGCTCTCAGCGCTTTGCATTAGCTCTTTTAATCCCACTGCACCCTGTGAGGTGGGAAGTGTTGTCATCCATGGTGACAGCACGCTTTTCATAGACCGTTCGCTCTTCAGGGGTAGTGAATACAGGCCTCTTACTGTATGTCCCTGTGTTCCCAGCAAAGAGTTGCACGTGATAAATATTTGTTGCATTACTTATTATGACTGGGGAGGAAAGCCTCATGACCCCAGTCCAAAAGAGGGCTTTGAAAGGGAGCAGAAGGTCTGGGGGTCACAGTGGTCACCACCAAAGGAGTTCTGATGTTTCAGGTGGTGGACAGAGACATGAAGTGGGGTTCCTGCCTCGGGAAGGGACCCAGGTTGATCTGATTTAGCAGGTGGGGGTCTTGAGCATCTTCTCACTTATGGTAGCTTTGTCCTCACCCAACCCCTCAGCCCCACCCAAAGGAGCAGGATGGCATGACTGGGGAGCTATTCTTACAGCTAAGGGCAGGCATCCCAGTCCAAGGAGGAGGGTTCAAAGCAACCAGGATGAACCAGTTTAGAGAACGACACATTATCAGATGCCTTGGTTATGACTTGTTGGTTTTACAGAGTCCCCACCACGCAGACTGTGCCCGCCACCAGTGGACCCACCATCTAACTAATATTTCGTCTGTAGGATGACCTGGTGAGTTAGGTGCTGTGCCCAGTTTTCAGATGGAGAAGCTGAGGCTCACAGATTTGGAGCTAGTGACCCAAGGTCACGACTCCCCAATGACAGAACTGGGCTATGGACCAGTCTGGAGGTTAGCAGGAGCCTGTGCTGGTCAGCAACGTGCTCTGGACTCTCCATCTCCCCTGGTGTCCTCGGTTCTGGCTACTCACTAGAATCACCCAGTGAGCTGTGAAACCTACCCGCCTGCCCCACCCACCTAATTCTGGCAGCACTGAAGGAGGAGCCTGGACACAAGCATTGTGAAGCTCTCTGGGTGAGGCTGAATGTGCAGCCACATGATCTAGGAGAAGGGTTACCAGGTGGGAGTAAGGATCATCCATCAGACAGGCTCAGGCTACTTCCTGAGAGACGTGAGTGAGCCCTCTGAAAGGGCTTCCTACAGTGCAGGTTGTCACAGCTGGCGGTGGAGGGGAGGATGAAAGTAGGCTCCCTGCTGGAAGTCCAAGGAATGGCTTTCCTTGGCCTGGGCTTCTTCAGAAAGAGTGGGGTCCTCACTGGGACCCTTCCAAACAGATATGGTGGTGCTGAAAGCTCAGCTTCTATGCACCACTGCTGAATCAAATCTTGGAGACAGAGTTTTGGGTGAAGTAGCGAAGAATAGCTTTATTGCTTTGCCAGGCAAAGGGAGACACAGCAGGCTTCTGCCCCCAAAAAAGTATGTGTCCCTACATGGGAGGATTTGGTGAGGAGTTTTATAGCAATAGTTCAAGAGTGGGGTTGCTGATAAGAGGAGTATGTGTGTGTCTGGCCTCAGGTCGTCTTCTCTGCAGTGAAGAATGCTAATTCCATTTGTTGGGGGTTTTGATTCTGCAAAGATCTCAGAGATATTGTGTATCCCATGAAGTGGAACCAGAACCCAGCCCCAAGGCTGCACTATTTTTTCTTGGTTGCCCTTCCCTTATCTCTGTATACCTTCCCAGATTAGCAGCTGTTGGAATCTGCCCTTTGGAGGCTGGAGTCTGTTCCCTACAAGAAAAAAGGACAGAAAGGCTCCCATGCCCAGAAGCCCTACAGGGTCCTGCTCAGTTTCACTGAACGGGGGTTCTGGTACCCTTTGACCTAAACACTTCGGGCTCTATTAATTCCTCAGCGTTCCTCTGCCATTCCCCCAGGGCCTGACAGCCTGGGGAAGAGACTTAAGCCTTTCCTCTGGTCACGCGCTTAGTGCGAGCTAGGGACGCTCCATAGCCACCCTCCTCTCACTCCTCACTTGCCAGCCTCCTGGAAGAGGAGCAGTAGGGCCGACTGGGTCCCAAGGTGGACGTCCTAGCACCTGGGGTGACACGGGCAAGAGCGGGGGGCCCCTGAGGATGGAGGACGGGGTGATCCTCCGTGAGGATGGAGGACGGGGTGGTCCTCCGTGAGGATGGAGGACGGGGTGGTCCTCCCTGAGGATGGAGGACGGGGTGGTCCTCCCTGAGGATGGAGGCCCACCCTTCAGCGGAGGTGGTCCTGGTCTCCCCTCTCCTGTGCGGCTGCCTCTGTGAGGACTCGCCAGTGGGCTGTGACCTGCTCCTGGAGTTTCAGAGCCACGGGTCATTTATTCCGTAAATGCTCAGTGCCTGGGAGGAAGCTGGGTCTGTCTGTCCCCTGCAGGGGAGTTGGGAGGAGCCCGGGAGGGTGTTCAGTTCAGTTCAGTTCAGTTGCGCAGTCGTGTCCGACTCTTTGCGACCCCATGAATCGCAGTACACCAGGCCCCCCTGTCCATCACCAACTCCCGGAGTTCACTCAGACTCACGTCCATTGAGTCCGAGGGTGACAGGACTTTATTCAGCTCCAGTTTTAGTAGTGCTCTCCCTCACTGTGTGGCTTGGGGTCAGGCTCCATGGCTTCCGAGTCTTTTGCACACAGACCCACCTGCAGTATGTATAGAGTGCTCAGGATATTATTGCTGGGAGGGATGCCTGGTATTTACTGAGCGTCTCCTGTGAGGCATCTGCAGTGTGTGGACTGGGCCAAATCCTTGTAATATTCACCACCTTTACCAAACTCTCGCCCTGTGCCAGCCACTTCATGAAGAGCCCTGTTTGTTTATTAATTCCGTGAGATTTATTAAACAATCTACTGTGTGCCGAGGTTTTCTTTTCTTTATCTCTCTTGATCCTTATAGCCCTCAGAGTATTATTATGCCCATTTTACAGAGAAGGAAACCAAGGCTCAAAAAATATAAGTGATTTGTTCCCAAGCACAATCAGTGACAACTGTTACTCAAGCCAGGCCATCTGAACCTGCGTTGTCTGGTCCCTTATTTCCTGTGCCCCAAAGCTGCCTTTCTGATCTTGGGTCGCCTCGGCCTACAGCGGCTTGCAGCAGGGCTTGGGTTCCCAGGTAGGGACTGAGGCCGGGTCATGGCGGTGAGAACACCAGATCCTAGCCACTGGACCAGTGGTCAGTGACAAGGGCCCGGGCCCTTCACCTTTGCAGAAAAGAATTTCCACAAAGTTGGAAAGTAGTGAAGGAAGTGAAGAGTTTATTAGGGGAAGAAAGAGTACACTGTGCATGTGGATAGACACACAGGCAGACTCAGACAGAGAGAGAGAGAGAGAGAGAGAGTCTCAGAGTCGCACCCTGGTGGCAGTTTGAATTACTTTCATGGGGCATTTCTTCTGGGTTTCCTTTGGCCATTTTGGTTTGCCTGGTTCACAGCCCGTATTTGGGCTTCCCTGGTGGCTCAGCCGGTAAAGCCTCTGTCTACAACGCGGGAGACCTGGGTTCGATCTCTGGGTCGGGAAGATTCCCTGGAGAAGGAAATGGCAACTCACTCCAGTATTTTTGCCTAGAAAATCCCATGGATGGAGGAGCCCGGTGCAGGCTACTGTCCATGCAAAGAGTCGGACACGACTGAGCTACTCCGCTTTCGCTTTCAGTCTATATTTGGTAAATCTCAGGCTCATCACATGGGTGTGCCCGCATCTCTTAGCCAAGATGGATTCTATCGAAAAGGTTGTGGGCAGCTTAGCCTCAGTAGGCACCACTCCCTTTTAGATCTCCAAGGAGTCTTTCTGTGCCTGTGTGGTCAGGAAGGTACCCTGACTTCAAGAATAAGAAATATGTGGTCTGGGTAGGACCCAGCCTTCTCCCTTAATTGTCCTGCC
>SJXQ01005298.1:83157-145231 GCA_006408695.1 Aepyceros melampus | reverse complement strand
TGTAATGGAAGCAGCATTTCATGAAGCAGCATCTACATTTTTAAAAAAAGATCTCTGACTGTAGTTTTCAAAGAGGAGCAAGTGATCATGGGGCTGATTTTATAAATGGCTTATAAGCCACCCAGGCTGAAGATGGAGAGTTTGCTTTGGGATTTAACATTTGGTACAAGCCCATGATGGCCTTGGGAGCAGTGTCGTGGGGGAGGGGCAGAAGCTGGACCTGAGGCTGTCTGGGAGAGGATGGGGGAGGAACTGGGGAGGCTGCACTCCTGGGATATGCCTCGAGGTGCTCTACTCTGAAACTTTCTCCTTTTGGAGGTTTGGAGTGGGAGTTACAGGGGGACATGTGGTCAGGAGGGTATGGAATTCTCTGGGTTTGTTTTGTTTCTAATACAGGGGTATTGTTTCTAATACAGGCAGTGTGTATGCTTGTGTGAGTGGGCCAGTGGAGAGGGGACCATGGGTGCTAAAGAAGATGAGGAAGCAGAGCTGGGTGAGGTCCGCAAGCAGATAAGGCCTGGGCTCAGAGCACAGTGGAGGGGTCCCAGACAAGCCCGCAGATGATTCATCCTCAGGAACAGGAGAGAAGGCAGCCAAAGAGAAAATGAAATAAAATTTTGGTCCTGACCCATTAAGCGGATTTCATATCCGTCAGTGGGTTGCACCCTGTTATTTGAAAAGCCCTTCCCCTGTTTGCCTGTAACCTCACAGTCAGCGATAAGGACGCGTTTTGCCCAGAGGGAAGGAAAGTGAAGCGGTAAGTGGCGTGCTGATGCCATAGGGCTGTGAAGACAAGGGTAGGGACTATAACCCAGGGGTACCTGAGGCTGTGTTAGATTTCCTGGGGCGCTTCAGCAGACACTCAGATTCTCAGGCTCCGCCCCGCTGGCTGCCTCTCCCCGGCGGGCCAGGTGCTCCTGACATAGCCAGCTGGCAGGGGGTGGGTATCCAGGTCTCCTCTGTGGCACATGCTGTTCCTTGAGAAGCTTGCGCCTTTCTGGATGTAGATAGACCATGGCCCTCCTGCAGTCCACTCCTAGCGCAACTCACATCTTTATTAAGGCGGGATTTTGCCTGAGCCCTGTCATCCCAGGAAAGGAGACAGTGGGGGCAGTCTGGGGGTCAGGCAGAATGGGAGGGGGGCTCCAGGCTTCTTGCACAGGGCATGGGCAAGTGGTTGCTAGGCAGAGGGCAGGTCCCTCCCCCACACTGCCCAACAGCCTGGGCAAACATGGATGGCTGCTCTAAACCATTTTTTAAAATTAGAACCAAAGTGAGTCATTTTTTTTTTTTATTCCCTTGTCCACCCTCTGATTATAACTGCAGACCCAGCCAGCATGCCATTCCCGATAAATATACTGTGATGGCTTTTTCTTCTGTGTTTAGCTCTTGCTGTGTCCTGCAGAGGGAGAGAAAAAGCCCAACCTGAGATGCTGTCAGTCGTGCCTTCGATGGCCTCGACTTCTCTTTTTGTTTTCTCCCCATGTGCTCAGGGTTCCTCTCCACACCGGCACCCTGCATCCCGACCCTCCCAAGCTATTGATCGCTTCCCCCCAGTTTTATTCCTTCCCTCTCTCGTCCTTAGAATCTAGAGGCGATTTCCTCAACAAATCTGAGGCTTTGAGTCTCCTTAATGTGATTATTGATCATCCTGAGGATCCAGAGAGCAGAAACAGACTGTAGTCTTTGTGGGCGCCTTTGTTACAGGGCCGTCATATGGGAGGGGCATGTAGCGGCGGCAAGGACTGGGGGGTGGTCCTCTTGGGAGTCCTGTCTGTGTCTACACTTGTGTGTACACATCTGAGGTGTGTAGCAGCCTACGGTTTCTGCCCACATGGACCTCAAAAAGAGAGACAGCCTCCCTGTAGAGGAGATGTCATGCTGGGTGAGGAACTGCAGCCTCGGCTGCTCAGGACTCCCTCCTCCTGGTGGTTCTCCTGGGTTTCCTTCTACAGAGAGAGTCTGGAGCACTGCCACACCACCTCCACGTTACACGCAAGCCACAGGGCCTGGTCCCTGCCCTCAGTGGTCAGCCCTGGGGGCCGATGCATGGCAGCCCTCTGGGAGCTGCAGAAACTGAGGGTAGGTGGGGAGTTTCCTTGGAAGACCTCTTCCTCCTCGCCCTGGCCACATGGTCAGGCAGCAGAAGAGGAACGACAGGCTGGCCAAGCAGCAGCAGGGGCCGAGCTCCGAATCAGCTCTCACCCCGTGGAGGCTGTGCGTGGACTTTAGGCTTCCAGTGTCTCTGACCTTTTGTCCTGTCTGTTTCTGAGCCCTTTCCCTGCTGACTAAGGTTCTAGCCTGAGGGCGTGTGGTGGTGGATTGATTAGTCACTAAGTGGGCTCCGATCTTGCCACCCCATGGACTGTAGCCCGCCAGGCTCCTCCGTCCATGGGATCTTCCAGGCAGGAATTTTGGAGAGAGGGTGTGTAGGTAGCACATAAAGGATGAAGATGCCAGGCCTGCTTGCCCCTGGTCAGGGACCAGGTGAAGGTGAAGGGGGGCGGGGAGCAGAGTGGAAGGTTGGCAGAGTGATGTTGCCATTTACCCTGCTCACCCTGCCTGGTGGAAGGACCTGGGGTTCAGGAGGGCTGGGTTATGTCTGACTCTGTCGACTTTGCTGGGTGACTTAGGGCTCTTGTTTCCTTAAGAAACTAGATTGAGGCTGGCAGACTTTTTTTGCCAAGGGCTAGATGGTAAATGTTTTAGGCTTTTTGGCCACGAGATCTCTGTGGCAGCTACTTGGCTCTGCCCTTGCAGAGTGAAAGCCACTGTGGATAATTCATAAACAAGCGTGACTTTTTCAGTATTTCCCCAAAAAAAGGAAGCTGGACAGATTTGACCCCAGGCCAGTCTCTTGCCAACCCCAGGACTGGCCGCTCCCTGGTGGTTCTCCCGCTACAAGTATTCTGAGATCTGTTACAGAGGTGCCTAACTGACTTGATTTCCCTTTATAACACTTACCACTTCCTGACATGTTGTCTGTTTATTTTCTTATGCGTTTGCCGACTGTCTCCTTGACCAGAACATCAGTTCCATGAAAGCAGGAACTTGAACTAAATCCCCTTTGAATCACTACTGGGCTCAGAAAGACGAGCAGAGTGAGGAGTTGATGGATAAGCGTTTGTAGAGGGCCTGTCTGTGCTGGACTCATGGGGAGAGGGCACAGGAAGAAGACCCTTGCAGGATTAGATGCCGTGGTCCCACATTCAGGGGGCTGGGCTCTCACCATGGGGTCAGTTTTGCACAGATACACTGGAGCAAACGTCCTTCCCTGCCCAATCGAGTTGCTGAAGCTTGAAACTGAGGGGTTACCCTTTGTCTTCCTCTATCCTCTACCCCCACAGTCAGCCTACCTCTGAAACGTCTTAATCCCTCCAGTTCTTCCCTCCATGGCCTCAGCCTTGCTGGCTCCCAGGGTGTCCCCTACCATCAATTCTCCATGGAGGCTGCAGAAGTGGTTTCTTTAAGACAAAATAGAGAGGCCAGGTAAGGGGACAAAGGCCTGGGTCTGAGCTGTGTGACTTTGGACAAGTACCTGACCTCTCTGAGCCGCAGTGTCCTTGTCTGCAATGTCGAGGGATTAAGTACATGAAGAACACTTGAAATAGCTCTGCATGGTGGGGGCTTGGTGAGTGGGTGAGTGGGTGCTGGTACCCAATTTCTCAAGGGTTTAGAACCTCACATCCAAACTCTGGCCTCAGCCAGCTTGGTCCCCCCTTCTCTCCCTCACTCCCTGGATTCCAGAATCACCCTGGTTTTTCAGTTGTTTGAACGCACCAGCCTCATTCATCCCCTCACCTTTCAAGAGCTTATCCTTGGGTCTCTGTTCACATGTTACCATCTCACTACCCTCGCCAGTATAAGTCCCCGCATTAGGCCCTGTTTTATCCCCTTACTTGGTTTTTCTTTTCATTGCGTTTGTTACAATTTGCTGTCTTTTAAAAAGCTTGTCTACTCTTTTTTTTTTCCTCCCTCACTAGAGTACCCCAGCCTCTAGCACATGCTGGGCAAATAGAGGGTGCTCAGCCATTACCTCTTGCATAAATGAGTGGGCTCTGAAAGACTGACTGCCTTTAACATTTCTTGAGTGAATGAATGAGTGGATCCATGCAGAGCCCCTGCCACCAGCTTCTGCCCCTCCATTCACTCCACCACCTCCCGCCAGGTGGCCCTCTAGACCTAGCACTGACCATATGATTCTGCTGTTCAGAGGCCTTCCATAGCTCCCTGCTGCTGCTGCTGCTGCTGCTAAGTTGCTTCAGTTGTGTCTACTCTGCACGACCCCCTAGACGGCAGCCCACGAGGCTCGGCTGTCCCTGGGATTCTCCAGGCAAGAACACTGGAGTGGGTTGCCATTTCCTTCTCCAATGCATGAAAGTGAAAAGTGAAAGTGAAGTCGCTCAGTCGTGTCCGACTCTTTGAGACTCCATGGACTGCAGCCTAGCAGGCTCCTCCGCCCATGGGACTTTCCAGGCAAGAGTACTGGAGTGGGGTGCCGTTGCCTTCTCCATCCATAGCTCCCTAGTACCATCTGAAATAAACACCCCTCTTCAGCCTGCTGCATGAGACCACCCATTGTCCTTCTTCACCCCATGTGCCATCATATAGCCAAACTGGAGCTTAAAAAGGATCAAAAGGGAGGAGACAGTGCATGGAGAGGTCCAAGGAGGGGCCAGGAGGCCAGGCTGCATGGGGAAGAGTCCACAGCTACTGGACCCTGCAAGGCAGACAAACAGGACAAATGGGCTTGAATTGGGGGTGAGGAGGTGTGGGCAGAAGAAGGAGCTGAGCAAAGACATGGGTGGAGCTGGGATCTAGTGGAGTGAGCATGAGCCAAAGTCAGCTGTTGGGAATATGGGGACTAGCAAATGAGGGAGTGGGGGTGAGAGTGAAAGGGAAACCAAGCAAACTTTGACAGGAAGACACAGAAAAGGAGGAGGAACCCTGGGCCTTTGGAGAGGGGCTTGCCTTGAAGGTCTTTGGAGGGGGGCTTGCCTTGAAGGTCTTTGGAGGGGGGCTTGCCTTGAGGGTCTGTGGTTGGGGAGGGTGGAGCTTGGGCTCAGGTAGGATGGCCAGCTGGCAGTGGAAAGTGTTCTAGAGGCAGAAACTAACGCATGTGGCCGGAGAACAGGCAGGGCTGTACTGCAGGAGGGAGGAAACTAACAAGGCCCCTCCAGTGGCAGAGAGAGCAGGACAGGAGGCCAGGGAGGTGGCCCCTGCGTCCAGGCTGGGGTTTTCTGTCCTGTGGCTGCCTCATGACCCAGGCGGCATGGAACAGCAGGAGTTTCATCCCAGGGTTCTAGAGGCTAGAAGTCAAAATCAAGGGGTCAGCAGGACCACGCTGCCCCTCTCCCTGCCCCCTCCCCCTGACAAAGACTCTAGGAAGAATCTTGCCCCTTCCGGGTTTCAGGACTCCCAGTCAGCCCTGAACTTCCTTGGCCTATGGCAGCACTACTCTGGTCTCGGCCTCTGCATTCCCTGGGCACCCTCCCTGTGTGTCTGTCCAGGTGCCCTCTCCTTGGAAGGACGCTGGTCCTTAGATTTACGGCTCACTCTTATACAGTATAACCTCATCTTAACTAATTATATTTCTATAAGACCCTGTTTCTAAATCAGGTCACCTCTGAGGTTCTGTGAAAGTGAAAATCACTCAGTCTTCCTGGCCCCATGGACTATACAGTCCATGGAATTCTCCAGGCCAGAATACTGGAGTGGGTAGCCTTTCCCTTCTCCAGGGGATCTTCCCAACCCAGGGATTGAACCCAGGTCTCCTGCATTGTAGGCGAATTCTTTACCAGCTGAGCCAAAAAGGAAACCTTGAAGTTCTGGGTTGCTGTGAATTTGGGGGGGACACTTTTCAGCCCATTACAGGGGTGGCATGTGTGTCAGGAGCCCATCGGCTGAGAACAGGCCTTGGATGTGGGTGGACTGCAAAGGGGACCCTTCGAAGGAGTCTCTGTAGGGCCATCCAGGAATGATAAGGAGTTCAGACTGAGGGTAGAGGCCACTTTTTTAGGGAGCTTGGAGTGAAAGGAAGGAGGGGCCTGGTAGCTGGGGACAGTGAAGTCAAAGAGGTGTTTGTTTTTTTTTCTTAGCCCAAAGGAGACCTGAGTGGGCATGTTAGGCAGAAGAGAAGGAGGGAGCAGCAGTGCAGGAGAGAGAAAATGCAGACGAGGATGCTGAGCCTTCGTGGAGGAGTCTCCCAGAGGCCGGCTCTGGTGGAGGAGGGCCACCTTCTTGCCCCAGAGAGCTTTACACAGAGGGGAGGAAGGGCGGAGAGGCTTTTTCCAGAAAACCTCAGGAACTTTGCTTATATCAACTGGCGGGAATTCCAAAGTAGCTGTGAAAAAAGATCGCAGTCTGGGAAGGCCTTCTAAGCTGTAAAAGAGCAAGAGCGATAGTAACCCCAGGGACTCTGGGCCTGGAGACTGCCAGCCTTGAGGCCAGCTCAGGCCAAGCATCAGAGCTGATGTGAGAACAGCGTGCAAGGGTTTCGTGGGGACTTCTTTCCTCTGAGTGGCTGGGTTATCTTTCCGGACCTCACCCGTCCTGACCCCAGCTTTATTGTGCCCTTGGGTCCCTGGTACCCCTCACACCTAGGTGGATTTGTGCCTGTTTCTTTCACCTGTCTGACCTTAGAAACAGGCACTGCCCCTCCCGCCCTGCCCAGCCAGCCCTCCCTCTTCATCTAGGCCTTGGGCCACAAACCTCTTAGCTTTCCGAGGCAAATGCCCCAAACAGGGGCCTTAGAACCCGCAGGCAGAACGCCACCCGAATCTTTGTGGGGATACCGGCCCTCTGCTCCATTCTTGGCCTGCCGAGGAACCCCACCCAATGCCGGGGTGGAGGTGCCTCCCCAGCAACATCTGGGACACAGAGCTCGGCTCTGCACTGTCCAAAGGCAGCAAGTTTGCAATGGCAAGCTATTCTTGGCTCTTGCCTGCTCACTGCTGCTAATTTCATGCCCCTGTGATCCAGGTAATGCTTTGCTGCCTGAAGCTGCCACCCCCAAGCTTGAATCGCTTTTTCTCGCCCCGCAGGAGCCCAGCTGCCTCTGCCACGCTGTTGAGGTGGGGGCCACGCAAAGCTGCCTCTCAGAAACCACTGGGTGGCCAGCCCAAACTAGTCGGCCGCGGCTCATGACTAATTTGGCGCACTTATTTCAAAGTGCCCTAATGGCTTTCGGGGGAGAGGAGGCTTACCCGGAGCCTGCCAGAGATAAACAGGCTCATTTTGGGGCCTCCCTGCCCGAAGAAACCTCTTTACCTGGACTCTGAGCTCAGAATTAAATTCTTCCACAAGAGATGCTTAGTACGGAGCCTCTCAGCATGGCGGAGATAGGAAATGTTCCCGTCGTAAAAGGGGCCTCACATCTGGCCAGCTGGCTCGGGTGGAGTTTTAGATTGTGTTTTTAGAGCATCTCTCCCCATTTCTGGTGTTCACAAGCTGGGCCAGAGTGTCACAGATAAAAACAGGTTTCCTCATCTCCATCACAAGCGGATCGATGCCCCACACCCTGACCGCAGGGCGGCTCCACACCGCCCTGGCACCTGGGGGCTCTGTCCACAGTCTGGCTTTTGATCCCCACCCCCACCTGTCCTCGGGCATTCTGCTGGGGTTTGCATGGTCAGGAGAGAAGCTGGAAGCCTGCCCGGTGCTTGCCAACTATAATGTCTTCCTTCACATGGTCTGTTCTTATCAGCAGACCGTGTCCATCCATTTTGGTGGCTGACAGAAGTGAGGGCTTTTCTCTTAATCTTTTTTTTTTTTTCTTTTTGATACTATTCAGATCCGCAGGCCTGAGGAAATGCCCAAGGGAATGGATGGTGGGGTTTAAGGAAGAGAGATAGTTAGCAAGCAGAGGGGAAAAATCAAGCCCGTCATTTGCTGGCTGGGGCAGAGGGAAGATGTCACTCGGATGAAATCTTTGACCCGCGGGCTGGGCCCTGCTCCCTGCAGGGAAGCCACGTGCACTGCCAGTCGCGGCCTCTGGGGCAGCTAGTGGCACGCTGCAGTCCCAGCGATGGTCTTTGCGTTGGTGCAGCCGTGAGGCAGGCAGCCCTGGCTACATGGCTCTTAGATTTGAGAAGTGATGAGAATGCTCTCCCATCACCGCCCCCCCCCCGGCCCTGCGTCCTGCCCCTCACTCCCCAAGTGTGCCCCTCTGTGCCATTCATCCACCTGTTAGCCTCAAGCTTCTTATCTGTGAAATGGGAGCAATCCCAGCTCTGACTTGCTCTTATAGGCTGCATTAAGAGCAAATGGCCTGGGGTCTGTGCAGGTCACACGAAAGCAGTTTTGTTCAAATGTCAATAACCTGGTGCTCTGCAGGGCCTCCGTGTCCACTGGGTCACCTGAAGTGAAAGTGAAAGGCACTCAGTCGTGTCCGACTCTGACCCCATGGACTGTACAGTCCCTGGAATTCTCCAGGCCAGAATACTGGAGTGGGCAGCCTTTCCCTTCTCCAGGGGATCTTCCCAACCCAGGATCGAACCCATGTTTCCTGCATTGCAGACAGATTCTTTACCAGCTGAGCCACCAGGGAAGCCCAAGAATACTGGAGTGGGCAGCCTTTCCCTTCTCCAGTGGATATTCCCAACCCAGGAATCGAACCGGGGTCTCCTTCATTATAGGCGGATTCTTTGGCAACTGGACCATGAGGGAGACCAATTGGGTTACCTGGCAGGTGCCAAAGAGGACTTTTGATGTTACCTTTGCCAGAGGCCAAGCCCGAGGTAGTTGCAGAGTGCAGGGAAGATACTGGAGGGCAGGGGGATTCAATTAGACATTCACGGAGCAGAAGCCTTCTTCCTATTCCTCAGAGCTGGACTAACCTCACGCTGGGTTGGAGAATTCAGAATGATGGGGCTGCTCTCTCTCCTTAGCAGCCCCGGGGGAAGGGCGGGTGCCCTGGCTGCACTCCTGCCTCTCTGCCCCTTGGATTGAATGGACCACTCGTGGCTTCCTGCCTCAGCTCGGTAGATTCCTGTGGCTACTGAGGGCAGCCAGCCTCAGGGTAGTCTGTTCCGACAGATGAGCCGGGGTTAGAGTCCTAAGTGGTGAAGACGTGTCCGTTCCTGTCTTCACACGTGTTCTTCCGCCTCTTGGAGTGCCATTTCTCTTTCTTCCAGCACTCACCCCCTTCCCATATCTGTCTGGCAAACTTCCCCCCATCTTTCAGGCTGCAGTCCAAGATGGCGCCCTACGGGAAGTCCCCTAAACTCCCCCCTCCCCTCTCCACCCCTGGACCCGTTGTTCCACAGCCGTGGGATTGTACCCAGCTACATGCCTCCTAAGGGCATAGCCGCCCTGTCTCTTCTACTTTATATGCCAAGCCACCTTCCTAGTGTTGGGCACACAGGGGCTTGCCGCATCTTCAGGAACCAGGGAGTGGGTAGAACATGAGGGGATGCTGATCCAGATGAAGCGGTCACTCAGCCGGGCTCGGGGCTGTGGGGTTATCAGCCTCTGGGTCTCCCCCTGCAATTACATCAGGCCCAAACTGAGCCCCTGGTTTCCCGTGAGCTGTGTAAACAAGGCTGCCATGTTGCACAGCTCTGAGGAGCTCCGTTCATATCACCGCCCACACGGCTGTTGCCCCCTGGGGTTGTGCAGCGCACAGCCTCCACTGTCATAGGAGGGGGTCCAGCGCCATTGCCCCTGAGGGGTGGTCTTCTCATTGCCCCACTCCTCTGTCGCCGGAGTCCTTGGGGCCTTTGGGCTCATCTCTGGAGGTGGAGGCTGCAACCTTGTTGCCAGGCGTCTGGTGGGACAAATATCAACGGAGCCTATTGAGGGAGCTCTAAGGAATCGGTCCCAAGTGGAGGTGAACTGTGTGACACGAATTATCTCCAAGCGTTGCGTTACTCAGAAATCCCCCGGGAGAACGGAGGTTTCAGATGGCTTTGGAGGGGCAGTGCTCTTACCATTCTGACTGCAGGGTGTTTGAACCAGTGCTGAGCTGTCTTCATATTTCCTTGAGTGAAATAGGAGAAGGTAAGCTCAACAGGCCTTGGAAACAAATGAGACGAACCCAGGAAGGGAGCGCCAGCTGCGAGTCTGCAGTGTGTAGAGTCGAGAATTGAACATAGGGCCTTCGCTGTTGGATGTTTCTTAGAAAGGAGCCTGAGGCTGCATCTTCTGTGCCATACTCTGTTGGGGAGTGCTGTCCTAGGGAAGTAAGAGTGAGGAAAAGGGAAGTGAGGCAGGGATGGCGGGGAGCAGATACAGGCTGTGGTATCACTGCACTGGCCACAGCTTTGCGACTAAAACACAGCTGCTTGCTCAGGCCTGTGGGGTGTCTCCTGAGGAGCCACGTGGAGCCACCACATTTCAGAACAGATGTTAGGCCGGAGGAGGAACGGCAAGCAGTGTGTCTCTGGTCTCCTTCCCTTCTCCCGCCCGCACTGGTTGAAATCTACCTTGTGGGTGGGGCTTCCTCCACCCTTCTGAGAGGGTCACCTGGCCCCTCCCACAGCCACTCAGGGAGCAAGAGCCTCTGCAGGCGCATCCTGGGCAGCTGGCTCCCCTGCTGGTGGCAGCAGTGGCCATGGCTTCATGACTATGTGGGACCAAACAGAGAAGCAAATGGCCTGAGGGGGAGGCAAGACGAGCAGACCTGGGGTGGTGCAGAAGCCAAGTCCGGTTTCTTGAAATCAGTGCATGCTGCTTGCAAATATGATCCTCATTTAAGCAAAGGATTTGGAGAGGAAAGGCTTGGGGATTGATGTGGTCAGCCAGCATAACCTTTGGTCCCCTCGTGGGCGGGCACATCGGTCCTCATGTCTGGCAAGGAGTTGAATGACATCATGGTCAGCTGTCTCTGCTTTCATCAGGAACTGAATTTAAATAGCTATAGGAAGTCTGCAGCATTCAGAAAAACCCCATTTACTAGGAACTTGGCTATCGCACACCCTCACTAACTAGGAATCTATTGCTATGGAACAAAATACTACAGACTTAGTGGCTTACGACGGCACATGTTTATTATCTCACAGTATCTGTAGACCAGGGGTCTGGGCATAACCTATCCCTGTCCTCCCCTCAGGGTCTCACACAGCTGCAGTAAGGGGTTGGCCAGGGCTGCAGTCTTACTGGAGACTTGACTGGAGAAGGATCAGTTTTGGCTTACTTGGGTTGTTAGCAGAACTCGGTTCCTTGCAGTCGTTGGATTGAGAGCTTCAGTTTCTTGCTGAGTGTTGGTCTGAAACCGCTCTCAGCAACTAGGGGTCACCTGCAGTCTTTGCCACTTGGGATTCCTCAGTCTGGCCACCGGCCTCCCCCAAGCCATCATGGGAGGAATAAAGGAGCCCAGCAAGATGGTGCCCCCATCTCGTGAGACATAATTCCGTCCACACACTCATGCATACCCTTCTACCTTTGCCATGCCCTCTTGGCTAGGAGCAAGTCCAGGCAGGTCCCAGCACACTCAGAAGAGGGCAAGATTCAAGGGCATGAACACAGGAGGCCGAGATCACGGGGGACATCCTAAGAACCTGCCCACCACACCTCATTTTGTTAGAACTCCACTTAGAGGCAAAAGCAACAATTAATTAAGTAAAAACCACCACATTTATATCAGGAATTAAGTGTGGGAAAAAAAAGAAAAAAAGCTCTTTGGGATGTGTTGAGTCCACTTATATTACCAACCACAGCTTCCCGATCTGATCCAGTAGGAAGATGGCATATGGTCAAGTCCATTCTTCCCCTGCCTCATCACCTACCCACCACTGCTCCCCCCCCACCACCTCTGCCCACATGCTGTTTGTAAGGCAGAGAAACGGGCTCAGTCAGCAGAAAGGGAGTCCTAGCCTCATCCACTTGTCAGTATTTTAAAACCTTTCCAACACTAAAAGGAACTTTTTCTGCTTAAATATCAACAAGCCAGAACAATAACCTAGAAAATCCCCATTCCTAAATTGTTCAGGGAACCTGAGCCTGCTTGATAAAACAAAGACAGAGCTTCTGCATCCCACGTGATGGCCATTCATAGACTTGTCACAGAATGAACAGCCACTGACGGAAAGCTGTCATCTGGAGCTCAGATTTGGGGCCATCCTGGCCCCCAACTGCAGCCATCTTTTCCTTGGGGCCTTTTTCTGTTGCTTCTGCCCACCCAGAGCCCACCTGGCCTCACGTACGCCCAGCCACTGTGTCAAGACGTAATTGACTGAGTGCCTCGGACCAGTCCAGGCTCTACTGAGCCCATCAGGGCAGGAACAATGGGGTAGCTCCTCAAAGGAGGAAGGCTATTTCTGAGGCTCATGGTTGATGGACCGCACTAGCTGTGATTATCATTTTAATTACAAGGCCACCACCACCTTATATTCAGGGTGCAGATTTCAAAGACCACAAAGCACTCTGCAGGCTTAAAAAGGGACCATGGCAACGGTCTGTGCTTCAGACTAAAAGGGGCCCATTATGACATCTTTCTTTCTTGGCCTCCAATTGCAACCAGACTCTCCCAGAAAGGAATGAGCTCCCCCTCCGTTTTAAGATCTGACACAAATCCTACCTCCTCTGGGATCTTTTCCCCAAACCCTTATTCATTCCTGTTCTCTCCAAGACTCAGGCCCCTCATCCCACTCCCCTACCTGGAACTCCCTTAGAACACATCACCCCTACCACAGATTTGACAATGACAACAATAACGAAAAAACCCCATAGAATTCTGACAGCTCTTCCTATGGTGTTTTGAGACATTAAAAAACCTCACACTCTATCTTACACTCTCCATGGGACACCCTGCTCTTAACAGGGAAGAAGCTGTCTAAATTCTGCAGAGATCTCTATTACTGGGGCTCTCTGTGCATTGGCAAGATTTTTGCACACATTGTTCTTTGCACTTGGCACATTTGTATTCAAAATATTTCCCCAGTTAAATTCAATGTTGTAAGTTTTCCAGAGTACTCACAACATTTTTATTTTTTTGGGTAAAAAAGAACATCATTTGCATAAAGCCCTTGTACTTGTACACAGTATGCTTCATTCATATAAGCTGTTTTCATGGCTTAGAACTGTCAGCTTAAAAAGTGCACAGCATGAGAGTTGCAAGTTAAATTTTATTTGGGGGCAAAATGAGGACTATAGTTCAGGAGACAGCACCTCAGATAACTCTGAGAAACTGTTCCAAAGAGGCGAGGTGGGGAGGTCAGTACGTATGTGATTTTGGCAAAGGGAGAATACATGCAATCAACGTATTTTTTGCAGATTTCTGCTAGTCACGAGGAGCAGTCATCACCATGAAGGATTTTAGTGCTTTTCTACATATGAGGAGATACAAAAATTGGGCTCATAAAACCTGTTCTGCCAGTCCCCTGATCACAGAGTTCCTCATTTTTCCTCTCCACCCTGAACACCTTTCAGGGGGTGTTGAAAATCAGCAGCTGCAGCAGCACGTGATTTAATTCTTATAGAGGTAGATGGCAAGTGCCAATTTGTAACTGACAGAACCCATCGTCATTACTGACTGGGGTTCACGATTTGACACAAAAGCACCAAAGCCAAGATATATCATCCCATTCCAATGTTTTGGTTTTTTGTTCAACGGGTATATTGAAGAATAAGGTATACTCAGTTAAAGCCACCCTAATGAGTGGACAGTCCCATGAATTTTGAAAAATGCATACAGTTGCTACTTAGCTTCTTCAGTTGTAAGTTCCAGCACGTCATACTCAGAAATTCTTCATCCTGTCTGGGGTCCCATGCACTCTTTGTCTACACTACTGTTGAGCTACTTCCAGGAAAATGCCCCTTGTGCTCATCCTGGCCAGTTTAGAAGCCACTTACCAAAATGACTGTGATATTGGGGTACAGCTTATTTACTTCTTTAAAGGAGCAAATCCACAGTCTGAACCGAGTTTCTCTGCAGGGATCAGGGGCCCGTGTATTGCTAAGAGTACTCAATTGGTTGCAAGAATGTGAGACCGTGAATGAATCATAATTAACCCACTTGGATAACTCCAAAATTTGACAATGAGCAAAGATGACTGAGAGGACAAAATTTTTTATTATTTTTTTTGTCAACATACTTCGAGTCCTTGTCTCCACCGCCTCATCCATGAGGGGTGGGAATATGTGGGATGGATAGGAGCATGGACTGCAGAACATTAGGGCAGGGACAATGTCCTACCCTTCCTTATGTCCCCATCCCTTAGCACAGCTCAAGCTGGTGTCTGTCAAGTGACCGAGTGAGTGGTCTTAGGTTAGAGATGGAAGAGACCACTGTGTCTCAGGGTGGACTTAGCCATCACCCATAGGTGTCTGAAGATTATAGGGAGAAGCACCACCAAGAGGATCCCCGACCCTGCTCTCGGGTGGGGCCCCTCCCCTGCATCCCAAGCGACCTCAGCGACCCCCTCTCTTCTCTGCTTGCAGAACTACTTTGAGAGCTACCTGGCCGTCGCCTCCACTGTGCCTTCCGTGCTGTGCCTCGTGCTGAACTTCCTGCTTGTCAACAGGTAGGCCACTTTCCTTCCTCTGCCAGGCCCCGACCTCCTCCTGCAGCTTATCCCCTCTCCCTTGCTCCACAGCTGCCTGAACCGTGGCCACCAAAGCAAGAGGCAAGCAGTTCAGACTCCTTCACAAAGACAGAGAGTCAGATCGGTTGCCTGGGGCCCTGCCCACAGGATGCCCAGTCTGGGGACAGTGGGGTCAGCTGCTTGTCTCAGCTGCCTGGGCTGCAGGGACACCATGGATGGTGGGCGGGACCCAGGGAGCAAGGCTTGTGGAGGCTGGTCTTCCAGGCCTTTCTGAGAGCAGTAAGAAGTTAGGAACCTGGGGACTTCCCTGGCAGTCCAGTAGTTGGGACTCCGCAGTTCCACAGCAGGGGCACAGGTTCCATCCCTGGCCTGGGGAACTGAGATCCTACATGCCTCATGGAGTGGCCAAAAGAAAACAATCCGAGCTGGAAGCTGGCCTGTCAGCTCACCAGCCCGGCTCTTCTGTATGGAGTAGGGTCCCCTGTGCTGAGTGCGGAGCTGGCAACAGCAGTTCATGAGTCGAGCACTCACAAGGGGGTCACGGGGTGACTTCTGACGCTGCGTCCGTGGAGGGTGGGACGCACTGTGGAAGGAAGAATGGTTTAGGAGACAGCCCTTCAGACCCACTGTGTGACTGGTGCCATCCCTTCTCCATTTAGGTTTACAGGGATAACAGCCTGAGTTACTTTGCCCGCATTTCTCCTAAGCTATCATTGTCTGATAATGGTGGCTATGTGATGATTCAGAAACCTGGGCATCTCTTGGGCACAGCCTATTGAAACCTCTGGTCCCTAGTGGCAAACTTGTTTTACCCAACTCTGCTCAGTTTGTAATTGACTCCTTGGATCTCTGCTCAAACAGGATTCTAAAGTAGGTTTGGCCTCAGGGAGTGTGCTGTGATTGATTAGTGATGTCTGTTCTGAGTCCATGAGGAGGGAGGGCAGCACAAGTGCCTCAGGTGTGCTAAGCCTGAACAGACCAGTCTTTCCAAACACGTTATGAGGTTTTTCCGATGATCTATTGTTGCATAAAATGATCCCCAAACAGAGAAGCTAACAGCACTGACAGTAATCGGTGTCTCTCGCGGTCCTGGGAGTCCACAGGCTCAGCTGGCATCTCTGGCTGGCCGTCTCTCACGCGGGACAGCTCTTTCTCTGTCCCTCCCCTTGGTCTCTTGTAGGTTGGCCTCAGGTAGTAGGACTTCTCGTATTGTAACTGAAGAGCAGCTGCTCCTAGAGAGCAAGGCAGAAGCTGCTTGATTTTGGTACCCTGCTCTCTGCAGTGACATAATGTCCTTTCTGCCAAGGCAGTCACCAAGCTCACTGAGTTTCAAGGGGACATAGACTCCATCTTTCAACGGAAGGAATGTCAATGAATTTGCACACCTCTTGAAGCCAAAGTGCAGGCTGGACAAGCGAGAGGGAGGATGGTCTCAGGCAGCCTCGGGGCTGAATGCTAGCTGCCCCTGCCCCGCCTGCTTCCTTGCACCTGCCCAGCACACAGGCCTGTGATCAGTGTCCCAGCAGGGGGAACACAGCCTCCAGGGACCCTCCCCAGGAGGAGGTGGGCAATGGGCTAGGAGTAGGGCTGAGTGGGGACCCTAAGGGGCGAGCTGGGTTCCTGACAGTGACTCAGAAGAGAAGGCATGAGAAAAGGAAGGGCATGTAAGAGGAAGACAATGAGGAAGAGGTGACCGAGCCACGGTGGTGTACCCACTGTGTACCCACTCTCACTGCCCTCTCCCCTTTCCAGGCTCCTCTCAATATCCTCTGTGCAAAGTGGAAGTCAGGAGATGTGTGCCCAGGCCCACAGGGCCAGGAAGGGGTAGCCTGAGCTGACATCTTACCCAGCACTGCCCCCTCTAAGGTCATGAGGCCCAGCAGGCAGCAGCCGGCCAGGACCTGGGGTCAGCAGTGGCAGGCCAGGTTCAGCCTCAGGGCCCAGGGCGAATCATCTCTAATCCTCACAGTTAACAGTCTGAGCACAATCCTTGGCAGCATTCGCTTCTTTAATCCTGGCAGTGGCCTAGAGCAGCACTTATTCCCCTGTTTTATGATGGGAAAACAGGCTGACAGAGGTGACCTGCCCAAGGTCATGCAACCATTAAGAGGTTGAGGCAGGACTGGAACTGGGACCCTTCTCCCCCTACATCTGGACTTGGAACCTCTGGTTCTCCTGTCTCCTAGCTCTCTAGCTTTGCCTGCCCCCTCCCTGTACCCAGAGACACATCTCAGACCCTGTAAGTGAAAGTGAAGTCGCTCAGTCATGTCTAACTCTGTGACTCAGTTGACTGTAGCCCACCATGCTCCTCTGTCCATGGGATTTTCCAGGCAAGAATACTGGAGTGGGTTGCCATTTCCTTCTCCAGAGGATCTTCCCAACCCAGGGATCGAACCCAGGTCTCCTGCATTGTAAGCAAGATGCTTTACCATCTGAGCCACCTAAGTTAGAGCCCATTTCTGCCCTGGCTTCGAGATGCTGGAGGGAAAGAAGTGGTGAAGAAGGTCTGCATCTGTCTGCAGTGGGGACTGGGGCCGTCCAGGTAGCTGCCCTCCTGAGGATGGCTGGGAGCTGGCTCTGGGAGCTCAGCATTACAGGGCATCCTCCAGAAGGGTCCGGTCCACCCCAGGGCCTGCCCTGGCCCCTTCCTGGCTGCAGGAGCAGGTGAGAGCACTGTGGGGAATGCTCCAGCCTCTGTCTGTTTCTGGACTGTGGAAAGATGGTTTGGAGCTAAGCTGTTTTTTATTTAATGTATGAGATTGAAATGTCCCCTTTTCTTCCCTCCTGGAGAACCCTGGCTTTCTCTAACTGGCTCATCCATAATCGCCAAGTGTTTTATTATGTAAAATCTGTAGCATCATAAATACTTATGAGGAAGATTTACATTTTGGAGACTTATGAAGAAATCAGTCCCCTGGGGTCCTGAGCCTTCACGAGCAAGGGGAGGGGGGTGGAGCTGGCAGCCTGGGTGCAGCTGGTGATCCTCTCCAAGAATGTCACATCAGTGTGGCCTGCCACACAGTCCTGGGACTGGAGCTCTCCCCTCAGACAGCCCCTGTCCCAGAGCAGAGCCCCCGCCCAGGCTGCGCTGGTCTAGACTTCCGCTCACGCCCCCTGGTGTCCCCAGCCGGTGAGCCACTGTCCAGGTGGAAGGAGCAGAGAGTCAGGCAGCATGCCCCTGTCAGTGGGTGTGGGGTGGGCTTGCACAGGGCACATTTCATAAAGCTTTACTAGCATTGAAAACAGCCCTGGGCAAGATCCCTGAGGGCTTGGAGCCCCTGCAGGGATGCTCCTGCTGAGAATGGGTCCTGTCGCTGATAATTAGGAAGAGGAGGAGACCTATGCAGGTGAGGGGCAGGATGCACACGGGAGAGTTGGGAGAGTTCCAGCTGCTGCTTTTGTTCTGCATTTAGTGTTTACCTCCTCACCTCCCACTCTGCACCGCCCCTGCCTTGGGGGTGCCTGGCTAAGAAGTCCCCCAGCTCTCTCCAAAGCCGCTGTCCTGTTCAAGCAATTATCTACCTGGTGAAGACACAGGAAAGTTTCCAAGATGCCCGCAGCATTCCTGGGGTGGACTTTTTCTGTGTTGCTTCCACGAGAAGGTGGTGAGAGGCTGAGACCATTCCCAAGGCTGGCTGAGGTCGCTGCTGCTGTTTCCAGCTGTCTCCCTGGCACACTGAGGGGGTCAAGAAGCAGGGACTGAAAGAGAGCTTGAGGCCCAGCGTGCACTGCTAGGCTCCTTGCTGGTCAATGTGTGGGTCCAGGAGGTGTTTACAAGTGCCGGGCAGGCCCTGTGCCAGCCCCACGGGTGAGAACAAGGCAGGGTCCTGCCTTGCAGGGTCCTGTCCCTGTGGGGCTTCCCACTTCTGCTGTGCGTGCTTCTTGCCCCAAGGAACTGCTAAACTTTTGGGCTTTTGTCCTCAGTCTCTCTCTCCACTTGAATTTTTTCAGATTTAGAAGCATAAACTGGAAGAGACATGCATGTTATCTTGTCCCACCTCTTCTTTTTCAGGATGAGGAGACTGAGGCCCCGCGCGGTTGAATGTCTGCCTGGGGTCACACTGTGAACTGGTGGCAGAGTTTCAGGGCTCCTGTCTCGGACTCAGGCTCTGTGCCCCTGTGGCTCTTATCTTTGAGTGTGCAGGGAAGCTCCCGCTGCTGGGATAAGGTGGGGGACATCGTGCGACAGGAGCTGCATCAGGAGTAAGGCATGACTCCTAGTCTTCAGGGTATCTGGTGTGCATTTAAAGTGGATGTTCTGGGTCCCCTGGAGTCCAGGTGCTCACCCAATTGCCCACCAACTCCCGCCCAGGTTGAGGGCCCTTCAGACACTAGGAAGATGTGTCTTAATGTGGAGTTTCTCAGAAACAGACCTTAGAACAACGATTCAAGTGCAGGTAGTTCATTTGGGAGACCATGGTAGGAGAAAGGGGGAGACCAGGAAGGCGTGGCAGCCAATAAAGGATGCCTTGTCAAGCCAGCTCCCACGGTGGGTGACCGAGCTTGACCTGCCCCAGAATGCTGACAGCCAGTGCGGAGCACACACTCGAGGCAGGAGGGAGCGGGGACAGGGGATTTACCCACCCACTTTCCCATCATTGGTTGAAGGCAGCTCTTGGGAGGTGCTAAAAACCTAGACAGCATATTAAAAAGCAGAAACATTACTTTGCCAACAAAGATCCGTCCAGTCAAAGCTATGGTTTTTCTACTAGTCATGTATGGATGTGAGAGTTGGACCATAAAGAAAGCTGAGCGCCGAAGAATTGATGCTTTTGAACTGTGGTGTTGGAGAAGACTCTTGAGAGTCCCTTGGTCAGCAAGGAGATCCAACCAGTCCATTCTGAAGGAAATCAGTCCTGAATATTCATTGGAAGGACTGATGCTGAAACTGAAACTCTAGTACTTTGGCCACCTGATGTGAAGAAGTGACTCACTGGAAAAGGCCCTGATGCTGGGAAAGATTGAAGACAGGAGGAGAAGAGGGCGACAGAGGATGAGATGGTTGGATGGCATCACCAACTCGACGGACATGAGTTTGAGCAAGCTCAGAGAGTTGGTGATGGACAAGGAAGCCTGGCACGCTGCAGTCCATGGGGTCGCAAAGAGTCAGACACAACTGACTGAACTGAACTGAATTACCTGTCACTTGCAACCTGCCTCCTGGTGAGAGGAGAGGGCAGATGGGCAGGGCACCCACAGGACAGAGGTGGAGTTCCAACCATGTCGCTCCCCAGCCACATGTGCCTCTTTGTGTGTTTTGGCACTCTTTTTTTTTTTTTTTTTTAAGATTTATTTATTTATTTACGGCTGTGCTGGGTCTTCGTTGGTGCTCAGGCTTTTCTCTGGGTGCGGTGAGTCAGGGCTATTCCATCATCGTGGTGCCCCGGCTTCTCCCTGCGGTGGCTTCTCTTGTTGCAGAGCGGGGGCTCCATAGCTGTGGTGTAGAGGCTTAGTGACTCTGTGGCATGTGTGTCTTCCCAAACCAGGGACTGAACCCATGTCTCCTGTGTTGGCAGGCAGATTCTTCATCCCTGAGCCACCAGGGAAGCCCAGCTGGTACTCTTGGTGACAAACAGAAGAGACACAAAAAAGGATCTTCTCATTCTTTCCCTGGAAAATTAATGTCAGGCCTGCCTCCATTGCTGGATCTAGGAGAGTACCAGCATCCTCATCTACCAGCCTTGGGCTCTGTGTGCGTCTGCTTGGCTTCGTCTCAAATGTGGCCTCTCTCCATGCAGCTGGCCAGATGATAGTGACCAGCAGCCCCCAACACAGTCTTGGCAGACAGTCCGCTGCTCTCCACCTCTGAATCCCAGGGTTCATTGACCGGCCCTGCGGGTCACATGCTGACTCCTAGCCCAATCCAGCGGCTGGAAGTATGGAGCACTGGTCACCCCAGCCTGTCCTGTGTGCGCTCACTTGTAGATGGGCTGGTGCAGATGCTGTAAGCGGCCACCTCTGCAGGACAGCTTGGCATGGAAGGAGTGCTTCTGGTGGGAGGGCCGCCGGCAGACAAAGCCTGCACGTCCACTCTCTGCTCCACCCTGAGGATCAAGTCTTGGCACTTATCCATGGGACAGGGCCCTCCACGGAGGGGTCCCTGCATCTGTTCGGCGTCCTCTGTTCCCAGTGTCACCTGCGGCAGAGTTCACTTCAATTCCCTGAATGTGCCACACTCTGTCTCACAAGATACGTGCACTCCCATCCAGACATACCTTACACTCAAGCTTGGGGATCACCTCCAGAAAGCCTATGAGAAGCCCAGGGTGGGTCTTGTGCCCCTCAGAAGTGACCAGGAAGCCCCATGGCCCTGCCGATGGAACACTTTGTGCTGGAACAAAATGCCCATCCCTCATCTGCCCTGTGTCCTGGGCATCCAGCCCAGGGTTGGACACACTGGGGTTCACCTGTGTGTTTGTGGAATGAACACACCAGAGTGGCTGCGTCTCAGCAGAGAGCCAGGGGCTGGGGCTCAGCAGACCTGGGTCTCATCCCAGCTCCTCACACCACAATCTTGAACTCTCCCTTCACTTCTGCGGGCTTCCTTCTGCCCCTGACCCAGCAGAGGCGGCACCTGGTCTCCAGTCAGCCGAGGATTGGAAGCTCAGATTAGCCTTGGGGCCACAAAAGCACTTTGAAAAAAATCCTTTCTTGCTTTTTATGCTCATCATTTCACACCTATTTACATATGTACAGATCTTTCCTACCTTTCATGTCTTTCTTATTTTTATCCAAAAGAAATTTGTGTACAACTAATCTGCCTTTTCACTCAGCCCCCTCCCAACTGGTTAATGGGAAAATTAACTAAACATCCAATCTGATTTAAAGCTTAGTGTAATCTGATGATTTAAACAGCCTCTTCTGATGATGTTCTCTCCCTGGAATAAAAATGCAGTTACTCAGAGATCCCAGCTTCCCTGCTTCTCCCTGCAGGGTGATGTCTGGGCAGGTTGGGGGCTGGGAGGAGTGTACAGCTTAGATGCAGAAATAGAGTTAGAGGGAGCTGGCTCTTGCTTGGCCTCAGTTGCTTCCCACGACAGCTGAGACTATCACAGGAGCCTCCTCCTGTCCTCACCACCTGTTCTGGAGCACTATAGTTCCTTCATGTCAAGGGAGGCAGTAAAGTGGCATTCTGAAAGCACCGATGGGAGCAGACCTCCTGGGTGACAGCTGAGTGACCTTGAGCAAGTTGCTTAGCCTCTCTGACCTCAGGTTCCTTATCTGTGTCTGTGGAATAGGCAAGAATACCTATTTTGTAGAACTGGTGTAAGAATTCAACACATTAGCATTTAGAAAACTCTTAGAAGAGTACCTGGCACGAATGAAGCACTGTCTGCCGTGATGATGATGACAGCGATGATTTTCTTCCCTTCTCCCTCCTCCCTCTGCCACTGCTGAGTTTTGGGGGAAGGAAGCCAGGTGGTTCTGTTTAAATACTAGACAAAGCCGCTGGGAGGAGCAGGAGTCTTACCTCGAGAGCTCTCATCTCCTGTCCTTGAGCATCACAGCAAGATGCAAAGCAGCAGCATCCAAAGCATGTGCCCCGTGCCGCCCCGGCCTCCTTTCTCTATGCGCTCCTCTCCAGAGACCCTCACCGTGCCTTCAGGTAGATTGACCTTCTTTCTGTCTTATGGATGCAGAGGCTGAATCCGGTGTGATCGAGTCACTTATCCAAGGCCACACAGCCTGTGAGCCAGGAAGGCAGGATTCAGACGCAGGCCTCCTGAGTGCAGAGGGCATGGTCTCAGCCACTGAGCACACCTGCTTCCTTAAGTATGGCCACGAACCCCCACCCGGCTTGGGAGGCCTGGGGACGGGGTGTCTCTAACCACTTCTGGTATCCTTGCCTCAGGGTTCCGATTCGTGTCCGTGTGCTAGCCTCGCTGACGATCATGCTGGCCATCTTCATGGTGATGACCGTGCTGGTGAAAGTGGACACCTCCTCCTGGACCCACAGCTTCTTCACCATCACCATCGTCTGCATGGTGATCCTCAGCGGCAGCTCCACCGTCTTCACTAGCAGCGTCTTCGGCATGACCGGCTCCTTCCCCATGAGGAATTCCCAGGCTCTGATATCAGGTGAGAACTAGGGCCCAGACAGCTGACCAGGTTGGTCTACCTGGGGATCGTTTGAAGGAGCCAGAGGTGAGCATGTGGTAGCCCTTCCAGAAAAAGAAATGAGTGTTGGTGTGTTTCCATGATCTGTTATTACAGAACAAGGCACCCCCAAGCCCAGTGACTTAGAACAATAAGCATCATTTCTTTGGCAGGGGGTAGCCATATGGCATCAGCCAGGATAGCTCGCCTAGGGGCGGAGGATTCACTCTCAAGGTGGCACACACACCTGGCTGGCATGTTGATGCTGGCTGTTAGCTGGAAGCTCAGGTGGGGTTGGGGCTGGGGCCAGGGTTCCTCTCCACATGGACCTACCCATGGCCACTTGAGCTTCCCCAGGGCGTGGCATCTGGGTTGCAAGTGCAAGCATCCCAAGAGACCCATGCAGAAGCACTATGTCCTTTTATGACTTAGCTGTAAAGGCATGGAGGCGTACTTCCACTATAACCATAAGCCTACCTGCATTCAAGGGGAGAAAGCACAGACTCATACACCTCAGTGGATGAGTGTGAAAGTTATACTGTAGAACGGCAGTTGTGAGGGGAGACATAGCTGCTGCTACTTTTGGAAAATATAGTCTGCCTGCCCAGTGGGTTTCCTGAACCAGCGTTCCTTTCTTTCCTTCCCTTCTGTGCCCTTTCCTTCTTGTTTCTTTTCCTTTCCCTTATCCTTTCCCCATTTTTCTCTCCTTCCCTCCCTTCTATTTGTCTTTTCTTCCTCTCTAATTTTGTAGAAGACTTACTGTGCACCAAGGATTCAAGGATGAACAAGACTCAGCCTCCCAGGAGCTGATAGCCTAGTAATAAACTCCTCTGTTTCCCTGAACTTTGGCATTTTCTGGGGGGTGCTGATGTGATTTGGTCCCTTTAACTGAATGTTGATGCTAGCCTGAGCCTGTTGCCTAGAGCTTAGCAGTGCTGTTCTCTCACCCAAATGTCTTGACAAGATGAAAAGGAGCTGGGTCAGGATCAGTGCTTTTCCAGGAGACCACCATCCCTTAAAGCAAGACTATGGGCCCAGCAGCTCTGTTCAGTGTCCCTGCGTGTCTGTCTGGTGTGAAGGAGTGCTGTAAACATTTGAGAAGAATTTTGCAAGAATCTTCTCTGTGCCCATTAGTCAATAATGCCAAGCAACATGTGATGGCAAATACCTCGACAAGGGTGTAACTCCACCCCGTCCCCACGCTGGGGCCAGACATCACTGATCGACCTATGTCTTTTCCCTAAACTTCTAAATCCTTTTCAACATGGCACTGGAGACACTTACTGTCAACAGATCAAAGATCAAACGTGAACTCAGATGTGTTTGCCATTTTTGATATAAGATTGGGCTTCTAGCTCTATCCTCAGAGATGCTCTCGGGCCTCAAATAAAATAAAAGTGGACCCACTGCTAAGTTTCCTGAGTACAGTCAATACACCCCTTGTAGTGCTTCAAGTAGGGCGTGCCTAGGCTGAGGGAAGTGATCAATGAACTTTGGATTTAATCCTTTATGTCACCCTGGTTTCTTGTCCCCTCATCTCCCTCCATCCTGCTAGAGGATGTATTTTTCAATATAACAGTCTTGCTGGCTACCTCTCCAGGAACCAGTGACCAAACACACGAGTATGCTGGCAAGAGGCCTTTCAGGTTCATCTGACCACCTGCAGATCTTCCAGAGAAGGAGACTCTCCTGTGCATTTTGAAGGAAGTCCATTTTTGAAAAAGTGGTGTAACCCGGTACTCACACTTGGGTGTTCATTACCCCGGGCCCTGTGTGCTGCCCCCAGTGCACACCCTTCACCCGGGAGGATTTGAGGTGTCCGGATCTCCCAGAGGCCCCAGCACCCCTCTCCAGCCCCCGCTGTCTTCTGTCCAGAGGAGCCCACCTGTGAATCTCTGTGTGTTGGCATCTGAGGAACAATTCATTTGTTTTGTACTGGTGTTTTTTTAAGCTCCTCATTTGCATGTATTTCCATAACTGATGAGATAAAAGTGGGGAGTCAAGAAGGATGAGCTCCCAGAGGCCTGGTTTGTTGTTGATGATAATATTGTAAATTCTCTACAAGTTGGGAAGAGAGAGAGGAAAATCAATAGGCAGGGATGTTAAAATCTCTTCCTCGGGGCACCCGGGGAAGTCTTACCAAGTTTAACTCCGGTTCTTACAAAACACCCAGGTGGGGATTACAGCTTCTCAGAAGTTGGCACCCTCTTGGCAAAAGGTTTACCCTGTTGTTGCGGCTTTGATGTAGGAAGGACAGAAATAGCCAAAAACCTATTTGGGGATCAGAGAGGATTTATATGGCATTTCTCAGCACCAGACACTGTCCTGCTTTACATGTAATGATCCTTTTAATCTTTGTAACTTTCCTAAGAGCTGAGTTTTGACATTCCCATTTTACAGATGAGAAAATGGAGGCATAGAGAGGTTAAGTGATTTGCTGAAGGTCACACAGCTAGAAGTGGTAGAGCCAGGATTGGACTGAGATATTCTTAGAGTCTGTGCTCTTAATCACTATGCTAACTTTCATTTCTTTGCCCTTCCCTCAAGTTCCAACCTCTGGCCCCACCCAGGCTAGTAGAGATCATAGAGAAGGTTGGGGAGGAAAGGGTCATGGGGTCTTCCCTGCAGAGCCACAGAGGTGCTGGGCTGTGGTGTGGGTGAGGCAGTGGGTGGTCATCATGGTGGATGAGGGCCTGACCATCACTCTCCCACCCCTGCTCCGTGCTGCAATGGGCAGAAAGGTGGTATCTGGTCAGACCTGCCAAGTAACGGCAACGCAGCTGGTGCCCGCTTGGACCAGTCGGCTGTTTGCAGTCAGTGGCCTTCTTGCCTCCTTGAGAATCAGTGTCGTGATCCTCTAAGGCCAGCAAATTCATCCACGCAGCCAAGCAATCCTGTATTCACAGGCCCTTACTGTGTTAACCCTATTGGACATGTCCATTTGTTCAGTGTTTTTTTCCCATTCATTGATTCCATCCCACTATAGTCTCAAGGGAGGGATAGGATAAGTATGAACCCCATCTTCCTGGCAAATACACAGGCCGAGAGGAGTAATGATCTGCTCACACGTGACCACGTATAAGCTCTGACTCGTGGCCACCCACGGCTGTGATGGCTCAGCAGAGAAACGAGATGCTTGCCCCGCCTCCCAGAAGGACTGTGTGACTGTGGCAAGGAAGGGGACTGGCATGTGCAGAAAGCCTGCTTTGTGCTGGGCCCTTTCTAAACATCATCTCATTCAGCCCTTAAAGCAGCTCTGCAAGGCGGGGGTCATTGCTCCCACTTTACAGATGAGCAGACTCTGGTCCCAAGAAGCCATGTGAGCCCACAGCGAGCAAGCGGAGTCAAGTGTCAGATGTACACCTGCTTGACTCCTGGACCTGTGGGTCCCTGGGCTAGGATGTGGCCTAGCACAGAAAGGGGGGCGCCACGTGGTCACCTGGGCCACCTGCCAAGGCCCCTGGCGGCACAGCACCTTCCAGGTGGCGGGACAGTCGCACACTTACGAGTGTGTGAAGCCTCGCGTGTGACTGCATGGGGGGTATGACTGAGTGTGTGTGACAGGGTGAGTGTGTGTGCGTCTGAGCTTGTGATAGGGTATGTTTGTGAGTATGTGCGTATGTGACAGTGTATATGTGGGTGCGTGTGCATGTGTGTTCACACGTGTATGGTACACAGCTACTGTAGGGCACGGGGTGAGCTCTGTGGGCTCCTGGCTGGTTTTCCAACCCTCAAGGCCTCCCAGTTGGCCAGCCTCACTCGAGGCAGCGGGGAACCTGTGCTCAGACAGGCCAGAGCTTTTCCCCCAGCGTGATTCACAGGTGGGCCCAGGGCAGGAGCGGAGCTCTCTGACACATCCCACCCCTGAATCTAAAGTTTCTGACTCCATCAGAAGGATAGTAGAGAGAGAAGGAGGGTTGAGGGTCAGAGCTGAAACCAGGAGCAGGTGAGACCTTGGAGGCCATTTGCTTCCTCAGGCAGCAGCCTCTTCACGCCCACTGGAGAGGAGCTGGGCTAGGGATGCCTCCGTAGAGTCAGAAAGCTCATGGCTGCAGGGCCCTCCTTGTCTGCCAAGGCCTCAGGGTACTGTGAGAACTGAAGCATCTCTCTCAGCAGGGAGAACGTTAAGCCGGAGCAGAGGGCGGGGAGGATGCGTCCGCCCTGACCTTCCCCGTGGGTCCCGCGCTCTCCGCAGGAGGAGCCATGGGGGGCACCCTCAGCGCCGTGGCCTCGCTGGTGGACCTCGCGGTGGCCAGTGACGTGACAGACAGCACCCTGGCCTTCTTCCTGACGGCGGACATCTTCCTGGCGCTCTGCATCGGGCTCTACCTGCTGCTGCCGCGGCTGGACTATGCCAGGTGAGGCCCACGCGTGCTCTCTGGAGGCGAGTCGGCTTCCTCCAGATTCGTTTCCGTGTAAGCCCGTGCAGAGTACTGGTAGAGCTCCCTGTGCTACAGTAGGTCTTTATGAGTTACCTGTTTTACATGTCGTAGTGTGTACTTGGCAGGCTCACAGTTTCTCCCTCCCCTCCTCTAACCCCTTAGTAACTTATTTTCTACATATGTAGCTCTATTTCAGCTGTGTAGGTAAGTCCGTTGGTAGCCTTTTCTTCGACTCCACATAATAAGCGATAGATATGATCCTGTGTGGCGTCCTTTGACCTTTATCCTGTCTACCTGCACTCTTCTCTCCTCTAAGCAGAGCTCGTGTTTGTTTCCTGGTTTACTGCACATCTCCCCATTGAAGCGTGATCCCTCCGAGGGCAAAAATCCTGTGGGTTTTGTTCACTGCTGTATCCCATGCCTCAGGCTGAGCCAGACTCACAGAAGTTGCTCAGTAAATTGGCTGGGCCCTTGGATGTAAGAAGCTGGCTTTGCATCACAACCCCAAACAGCTGGAGTCTGCACGTTTTCTGTTAGAGGGCTGGCAGTGGAAGTGGGACCTGAGGAAGGCTGATGACCAACAGTAGCTCCTTGGGCTGAGCCCTTCCGTTCCTCTCTGCACTCAGCCCAGCCTGCTGGGGCCTTGCATTTAAAGCTTATATATCTACTCCTCCCTGGGGCAGGGCTGTGACTTACCACAGTTATTCCCACTCTCACATGAGAAAACCAGGCTCAAAGAGGTTAAATTACTTGCCTGAGTCCTGCAGCCCTTTGGCAGCAGAATCAGGATTTGAGCCCAACTCCAAAACTGTGACTTAGTCCCTGTCTCTTGAGGCCCCTCTCTGCTCTGCAGGACCACTTCTCTTGCCTTAGTCTCTCTTTCTCTCTCTCCTTCCTCCTTTTTCTTTCTTGCTTTATGAAGGTGAAGGTGAAGTCGCTCAGTCGTGTCCAACTCTTTGCGATCCTGTGGACTGTAATGTACTAGGCGTCTCTGTCCATGGGATTTTCCAGGCAAGAATACTGGAGTGGATTGCCATTTCCTTCTCCAGGGGATCTTCCTGACCCAGGGATCGAACCCGGGTCTCCCGCATTGGAGGCAGACGCTTTAACCTCTGAGCCACCAGGGAAGCTTTGTACTTCTCTATATATATAAAAAAAAAAACCCATGGCTTTTTCTTGCTTTTTATTCTTTTCAGTGCATTTTCACATCCATTGTCGTATTTGGTATAGGAATGGCAGGAGTTATTTTCCCCATTTCACAGGTGTTGAGATGGAGACAGAGAAGGCCAGGCGATTGGCCTGTGGTACAAGCCAGCAGAGCTGGGGAGCACACAGGTCCTGGCTGTGCCAGATCCACAGGAACCTATTTGGTGTCAGGGCACTGAGCTAAGCAGTTCATTTTTTTCACTCAGGCTATATGACCACCTAGCACAGTTGTTATCATATTTTCCCATGTTACCAATGAGGAACTGAGGCTTTAGAGAATTAACCAACATCCCCAGGTTGCTCACCTGGTGAGTTGTAGGCAGGAATTGGAACCCGGAGCTATTTCTGGGCTGCATTCTTTCCATTGCTTCATGCTGCATCCCTGGCTTGTGACTGCAAGGTCCTTCCTCCCCACTCATTCCTCCTGTCCCTGTGAGACTCACCCTTCATCAGAACCCTGACTCTGCCAGGGGCAGGTTGCTCCAAGTTAGAGGATTGTTACAACGTCAGCTGGCCCAGTGGCCTCAGGATAAAAGGGGATGGAGTGATGACACCATGTGCCATCAGTTCAGTTCAGTTCAGTTCAGTCGCTCAGTTGTGTCTGACTCTTTGCGACTCCATGAATCGCAGCATATGATCTCCTTCAGAATGGACTGGTTGGATCTCCTTGCAGTCCAAGGGACTCTCAAGAGTCTTCTCCAACACCACAGTTCAAAAGCATCAATTCTTCTGCGCTCAGCCTTCTTCACAGTCCGACTCTCATATCCATACATGACCACAGGAAAAACCATAGCCTTGACTAGACGGACCTTAGTCAGCAAAGTAATGTCTCTGCTTTTGAATATGCTATCTAGGTTGGTCATAACTTTTCTTCCAAGGAGTAAGCGTCTTTTAATTTCATGGCTGCAGTCACCATCTGCAGTGATTTTGGAGCCCCCCCAAGATAAAGTCTAACACTGTTTCCACTGTTTCCCCATCTATTTCCCATGAAGTGATGGGACCAGATGCCATATCTTCATTTTCTGAATGTTGAGCTTTAAGCCAACTTTTTCACTCTCCACTTTCACTTTCATCAACAGGCTTTTTAGCTCCTCTTCACTTTCTGCCAGAAGGGTGGTGTCATCTGCATATCTGAGGTTATTGATATTTCTCCAGGCAATCTTGATTCCAGCTTGTGCTTCATCCAGTCCAGCATTTCTCATGATGTACTCTGCATATAAGTTAAATAAGCAGGGTGACAATATACAGCCTTGACATACTCCTTTTCCTCTTTGGAACCAGTCTGTTGTTCCATGTCCAGTTCTAACTGTTGCTTCCTGACCTGCATACAGATTTCTCAAGAGGCAGGTTAGGTGGTCTTGTATTCCCATCTCCTTCAGAATTTTCCACAGTTGATTGTGATCCACACAGTCAAAGGCTTTGGCATAGTCAATAAAGCAGAAATAGATGTTTTTCTGGAATTCTCTTGCTTTTTCCATGATCTAGCAGATGTTGGCATAGGTGACTTCAAATCCCCTCCCTTCTCTGACCCTTCAGGGTTGTCATAAAAAATTACCCAGTTGTATTCCATGATGATGTCCCTGTGATTCTGGGGTCTGGCTGGCTTACTGCCCCCAGCACCCCATATATTAATACTGTCTGGCACCTTGTTGGTGCTGATTATTTGAGTCAGTGAACAGAAGGCAGGAAGCTCCCCCATTCCTTCTGCTGTTTCCTGTGTCCTGTTTCAGGGAACCTCGCATGTGCTGTTTCCACTGGGGTGGTCAACCTTCTTTGTTTGCCTGGGACTGAAGGGGTCCCAAGGACCCGGGACTTTCAGTGCTAAAACCAGGACAGTCTCAGGCAAAACAGGACAGGTGGTCACCCTAGTTTTCAGTGTCACTTAAGTCATCCAAAATGCCTTCCAGCTGAGCACGTGAGACAGCATACCCAGGACTCTGCCAGCCCATGAAGCTTCTATTTCTTTGCTGATTAACACTTCAGACAAGACTTTGGGTTTACAGAAACTCATCTGGGGATGGAGCTTTAGAGCAGTGCCCCAGGGCTGCTCAGACTGAATTTTACTTGAAAGGAGCCCTAGGTTGCCACAGGTTGCTGCATCCAGTGGAGCTGGGCCGCGCTGCCCCGTCACACCCAGGAGGAACTGAGCCTCACAGAGTGTGGGAGTCTGCTGACCACCTTGGGGGCAGTTAGATCTGGAAGAACTTACGGAGAAGAGCTTCAGCCAGAGGAACTTGGTGGGGAGCTTCCTCAGAGTCAGCTAAGGCAAGGACTTGACACTGAGTAGAAGGGGAAGTAAGAAGAGCCCTTTCCCTAAATAGTGATTGGGAAACAAGACAGGGTTCAAGGCCAAAGTGCCCAGCTCAACATCACATGGAAAAGTGATTCTGGAGAGGAACCCGCCCACTGACTTGCATGTTGACAATAAGTAGCTTAGGATAGGAGAGCTGGCAGGGATCTCAGAAGCTTATAGCTACAGAACCCTCCATTTTATAGAGGAGGAAACTGAGGCCCCAAGAGGCCTCAGTCCCAGACTTGGCCTAAGGTCACATGAGGAGGCAGAAGTAGGGCTGAAACCAGAACCCGACTATCACCAAGCTTCTGTTCTCCCAGCCTCACCCAAGTCTTCTGTTTAAGATGTGTTAATACATATTGGGGCTTCCCTGGTGACTCAGACAGTAGAGTATCCACCTGCAATTCAGGAGACCTGGTTTTGATCTCTGGGTTGGGAAGATCCCCTGGAGGGGGGCATGGCAACCCACTCCAGTATTCTTGCCTGGAAAATCCCCATGGACAGAAGAGCCTGGCTACCTGCAGTCCATGGGGTCTCAAAGAGTTGGACCCAAATGAGCAGCTAAGCACAGCACAGCACATGTTAATACAATCAGCCTGTATCTCCTGGTTTTTAGGCACCCAAGGCCCAGAGAGGTTGAGTGACTCAGGCAATGCAGCAATGCAAAGTGACAGCAATGCAAAGAGAACTCAGCCTTTTCTACTCTGGTCAGAGTAGAAGAAATTGAAAAAAATGGTCATGTTCAGTGTTGAGAATATGGGGGAAAATATACTTTTATAGGCTTATCAGTTCTTTCAACAATTTTGTTTTGAAGGGTTATTCTCTGCCTAGAGATTTAGCTGGGAACAGCCATACATGTCCTTGCCCCAGGGAACTGTCTTCACTTGAAGGAGACAGATGATAAACCAGTAAACCAACACAATGATTATAAATTGTGGTCAGTTTTTTCTAAAGAAATGGGTGCGCTCATGGAGATTGAAGGGTTAGGTTACGTTAGTTTGGATGGGTAGGTGGCACAAAGCGGAGATAAATTGGTTCTACCTATCCGGAGAGCAGGTTATCAATATCTATCAAAATTTTAAAGATTTTAAAGCAGTTTTAAAAATTGCTTGTGATCCAGCAATTCTTCTAGAAATCTGCTCTACTGAAATTCTATACAAAGATTTATCTATAGGGATATTCATTGTACAATAATTTACAGTAGAGGAAACTAGAACTAACCTAAATGTCCAGCATTAGGGGAGCAGTTAAATTGTATATACATGCAGTGAAATACTCAGTGGCAACACAGCATAGAGGCAGAACCATGTGTCCCTGTGTGAAAGGATGGCCACCAGATCTGTCCTTTAGACAACAGTGCGCATGTGTTTGTGTGTAATAGTTATGCATCTCTATTATACTATTGCAGAAAGTTTTACAATACGTACAACTTTAGTCCCACTTTTGCTTAAGAAACTTCACTCTGTATCATTTGGGTTCGTTTCATCAAGCATATGTGACTTCTATAATTTAAGATTTTAAGCTATTTCGTATTTGAACAATAAATACTGCTTCAGCGCCGCCTCCCCCCACCCTATAACCAAGCGAAACTGAGCAAGTGAGGCCTGAAGCCCAGCTCACCGTGCAGTCAGTACTAGCTTCCTCTGTCCCTGCTCATGACATGACCGGCACCACAGGACAATGGACCCGGGCCCAGCCTTTCAGGCAGCACCAGGGCAGGAAGCCTGGGGACTCTGCAGGCCTCCCTGCAGCCGCCCCGCAGCACACGTGCCATCTGAGGGCATCCTGGGGCTTGGGCTCTACATGTTGGACCACCTTGTCCCTGGAAATCCCAAGTGACCCTTCTTTCTAGGCCCTCTGACCACCAGCTTCTCCCCTGCAGGTACTACATGAAACCTGTCTGGCCAACCGTGTTTTCTGGTGAAGAGCAGCTGCCCCAGGACTCCCCTAGCCCCACTTCGGTGGCCCCAGGATCCAGCGACCCCCAGACGCCACCCCTTGGCCCCATCCTGAAGAAGACCACTGGCCTGGGCTTCTGCATCGTCTATCTCTTCTTTATCACCAGCCTCATCTTCCCCGCCATCTGCACTAACATCGAATCCCTCAGCAGGGGCTCGGGCTCGCCGTGGAGCACCAAGTTCTTCGTCCCCCTCACCAGCTTCCTCCTGTACAACTTTGCCGACCTGTGTGGCAAGCAGATCACGGCCTGGATCCAGGTGCCCGGGCCCAGAAGCAAGGTGCTCCCCGGGCTCGCGCTCCTACGGACTGGCCTTGTGCCCCTCTTCGTATTCTGCAACTACCAGCCCCGTGGCCACCTGCGCACGGTGCTCTTCCAGTCTGACGTGTACCCGGTGCTTTTCACTCGCTGCTGGGGCTCAGCAACGGCTACCTCAGCACTCTGGCTCTCATCTACGGGCCCAAGATCGTGCCGCGGGAGCTGGCCGAGGCCACCGGGGTGGTGATGACCTTTTACCTGTGCCTGGGCCTGGTGCTTGGCTCCGCCTGCTCTGCCCTGCTCGTGCACCTCATCTAGGAAGGGTGATGACCGGACTTCAGTGCTGCATGGCGCCCGGGAGCTTCAGCAAGATGGGCAGGAAGCACCAGAAGGGCCCAGGTGGTGAGCAGGAAGGGCTGGAGTTGGTCTCTGCAGAGCCCAGCACACACCCAGACCTGGTTGCTCCCAGGGATCTGGGACCGGTGCCATTCCCAGGCCAGGCAGACATTCCAGACATTTCAGCAGATGTCCTGAGACGTTTCAGGAGCAAAGACACCTGAATAAGACACAGTTACCAGTTACACAGGAAACTCCTTGCCAATGGGCACATTCCACTTGTCATTATTCCCTCTTGGGAACTGTGTTGCCAGTATTTGGCTCTGAGTTGTTAGAGGGCGAGTGCCAAGACTGTTTCCAGTCACTTTGCCTTCTCCAGCCTTGCTCCTTCTGGCTGATGGCAAGATGTGAGACTCCTTAGCCCTCCTATCCAGGGGAAGTCCCCCTGGGATGGCCAGTCCTCAGGCCTAAGACCTGAGCCTGTGCAGACCCCACTTTTCACTAACCAGACCACAACCCTGGGAAGGCAGGCCTTCCAGGAGCCCTTCATTCCCTGGACGTGGGCTCTAGAGGGCCTCCCTGTGTACATGGGACCAAGCATGTCAGGCCTGGATTTCAAACAGGGTTCCTTCAAGTGGTCTGTGGCCTGGGTCAAGACAGGGTTTATGTCCATGTTTACAAAATGTCAAGGCCATTGGTTCAAGGGCCTAATAAATACCTGGGTATTTAATGAAAGCCTTATTGATGGCTATTTCAGGGTCTTGGCAGGAAACAGCATACTCAAATTGAGTAATTTAAGAATATTTGAAGAGTGGATATAGGAACCCTAAGGGTTATATGCATTATATCCCAGAAGTAGTAAGGTGGTTCTATTCCAGGCCTGAAGACATGTCCAGCCTGCTGTAGCCCACAGGATGTATGTTCCCTCCCTGCCATCCCTCTACAGCCGAGAATCAGGTGGAGAATGGAGAGGCAGATGTCCGGGGGGAGCCGCCAGCCCCTTCACTTGCATAAGTTGGTTTCTTATGAGCATCCGTAGAGCTCTGAAGCTTTGTCAACAGAATTAGATGCTCCTTTGTCCTGGCTTGTTCTGAGTAGTTGTGTGTTTTGAAGCTGTTGCTTCCAAAGGCAGTGCTTGTGTTCTGAGGCCCCTACATGCTCATGATCCCCTGACATGAGTAATAATTTGTATTTTTTCAGATTTCTTGGAGACTCCCACAAGGCTGTTCCTTGGGGGAGCAGGCTAACGTGGGAATCGGAGAAAGGGACTAGATCAAGCTGGAGTTCTTTCTCAAGAATCCTCCTGGAAACACAGCGCTTACCCCCAAGAAGTGGCAACCCTGAGAGACATAAATCAAGGAGCCACTGCTCTGAAGAGTGCCAGATCTGAGATGCGCTGCAGACAGCTGATTAAACCGGGAAGCAGCCAGTAATCCCCCCATGGCAGCAGGTCACGTTCCCTGCCGACTCAGGCTAGTGCACACTCCTTTTCTTTCACCAGAGATTGAAAACGACACCCTTGAAAGGTTTTCTGAAACCTGACACTTGAAAAAAAAAATTTTTTTTTAATTTAAAAAATAAATTATCCCATCTCCCTCCCCTTGCAGGAAGCTGAAATCTCCCCCTTGGTTTTTTTCACTGCCTTCAGTGCTGTGGATCATTTGGGGCATCTGTCTGGCAGGTGGCTCATCTCAACCTCAAGTATCTTATAAATGGGCAGCATGTCTGTGTGAAGGTAAAACAGCAGTCTCTGAGCTCGGAGGTGGGGACCACCTGGAGCTACTGGAAGAGGAGTGGGGGTCTCTCATGCTCTGTTGAAGAGGGGTAGCTTTCCTCTGGTAGTGAGATGATTTGGATTAGCGTGAAGTGAGAAGGGGAGGAGGGTGGCCAGCCGTGTCGCTGCAGCGCTGTGGGAACTGAGATGATGGACTCTATCAGTGCCAGCGCCAGCGCCAGCTCCGCCGCTAGAGGAAGGGTCGGCTGCTTGGCTGGTGGGGAAGAGTATTCAGGCTTTTGCCCACTCTTCTTTGTTGCTCACTTTAGTGGGCATTTTGCAAAGGATCGTTTCTTTTCAGGGAGGGAGGAAGGAAAATAAAAACACATCTCCAAGTAGAGGGGCAGACCGTGGAGTTTAGGCACCCTTGTCCCCAGGTTACTGTAACAGCCACTCGTGGGGCTTGGCCGCTCTGGATCTCAAGTCTCAGGTGACCCCAGCAGGCTTGTGGAACTAGCTCACAGGTTCTGGGTGTGAACAGAACTTGCTGAAGAGAAGGATTTTTCAGTGGAAGAGGTGGAGAGGGGTCCCCGAGACGTTGCCTTTGTCTAACAGTTCTCATTCAATCCCAAGTGGCGGTTTTTAGTGCATGCCCTTGTGTATTTCCAGACATTGTCATTTTCCTCCTTTCATTCAAAAAAGAAAGCCAGAGGCAGCCAAACGACTGACTGTTTAACTGGTGGGTGACCAGTTCCTGCACCCATGAGGACATGAGAAGGCTTGAATCGGGTGGATTTTATTAACAAAGACCCTCATTCTGCTGTCTTCAGCCCAGGACTGCCAAGGAGATTTGGGGCCTTCTAAATTAACTTGGACGTGACATGGGGTGGGATGGAAGGGTCACTGCAGGACCTCAGCTTCTGAGACTGTGGAATGCTTTAACAGAGAACACCAACTAAAAGAGGGAAGGCCAAAAGTCAGTTGAAAGAAGATTTTATTCCACTGGAGGTTAAATTTAAATAAAAGATGTTCATCTTTTTAAAAAAAAAACTGTATCACAGTTGATTTACAATGTTGTGTTAACTGCTGCTGTACAGCAAAGTGATTCAGGTGTACATATATTTATAATATTCTTTTCCATTATGGTTTATCATAGAATATTTTTAAATTATTTATTTATTTTTGGCCACGCTGGATCTTTGTTGCTGTGCAGGGTCTTCTCTAGTTTCAGCGAGCAGGGAGGGGGCTACTCTCCAGCTGTAGTGCAGAGCTGCTCACTGCAGTGGCTTTTCCTGTTGTGGAACATGGGCTCTCGGGGCTTCAGTGGCTGGGGCACGTAGGCTCAGCAGCCGTGGTTCCCGGGCCCTAGAGCACAGGCTTGATAGTTAGGGCCCATGAGGTTGGTTTGAAGCTCGACTGTCATAGGGTATTGAATATGGTTCTCTGTACTGCACGGTAGGACTTTGTTGTTTACCCATTCTTACAAAAGCTTAGGTCTGCTAATCCCAACTTCCCATCCGATCCTTCCCCAGCTGCTTCCCCCTTGGCAACCACAAATCTGTTCTCTATATCTGTGGGCTCATTTGTGTCACATTTTAGATTCCACATATAAGTAATACATTTCTCTTTCCCTTTCTGACTCACCTCGCTTGGTGTGATTCTCTCTAGTTGCATTCATGTTGCTAGAAATGGCATTATGTCGTTCTTTTTATGGCTGAGTAGTTTTCCGCCATACATGTATGCCACATTCTCCTTACATGGACATTTCGGTTCTTTCCGTATCTTGGCTATTGTGAACAGTGCTGCTGTGAGCGTAGCGTGTGTGTTTCTTTTCGGCTTATAGTTTTGCCTGGATGTATGCCCAGGAGTGGAATGCTGGATCGTATGGTAATTCTATTTTTAGTTTTCTGAGGAGCTTCTATACTATTTTCCACAGTGGCTGCACCAGTTTACATTCCTACCAGCAACATAGACGCATTCTCCTTTCTGCACACCCTCTCCAGCGTTTATTCTTTGTAGACTTTGTAACGATGTCCATCCTGACTGGTGTGAGGCATTGTAGTTTTCATTTTCATTTCTCTATTAGCAATGTTGAGCATCTTTTCATGTGCCCATTAAGCCCATGCTCTTCTTAATCCCACGTGCGTTCTGAGTGAAAGTATGTAGTTTCTACTTTACCAGCATACTTCCTTGGTGGCAACTTGGTCAGTGCCAGTTATGCCTGGGGCTCAAGTCAACTGCTGCCCTCCACCTGTCAGCCAGGGTCAGCCCAGTTCCAGTCCAGCTTTGACCTCAGCAGGATCCACTAGGAATTTCAGCCCACTATCCGGTGGAAACAGGGACTAGCCATCTGGTCACAGACCTCTCCTTGAAACTCAAAGGAGACCCAGGGTCTTGGGCAGCCTTTCTATCAGCTGCCCGGACTTCTGGCTCATTGCTCCCTGTGCCGAAGCTTTACCTACATTATTCCCCCATCTGTAGATGAAGACAGTGAGGCTCAGAGAGGTTAAGTAACTTACCTAAGATCACTCAGCTACTAAGTGCCCAAGACAAGAAACCCAGTTCTTCCTAAACTCAGAGGTCCTCCCGAACCTGCCCTCATGCTCCCATGTTGAACATCCACTTTCTCCTTGGTTCTATTGCCCCTGTTTCTCAGTCTTAGATTACTGAAGTGTTCCGTGTAGCTCTGTTGCCCAGAACCCTGGCCTAGTTGATCTGACTAGTGCAGCTGACCAGAACCCCTGCTGGACTGATCACCGTGGGTCCAGACCCGAGGCCACACCAGGCTCACCACACCGACCACGCCGTGCTGGACATGGGCTCCTGGGCTGCTTCCAGGTCTGCTCTGTCCAGTCCACTTCAATCCCCAGCCCCTGCCCTCCTGATCCCACGCCCCTACCTCCCCCACACCAGCCCCAGCTGCTGAGGTCACCCCAGCGTGGCTGCTGCTGGGCCCATCCTTGGACCCAAGGCGGCAGGACACCGGGCAGCTGGGGGTCGGGAAGCTTGCTCCCAGCTCCCCCAGGCACTGGCTGTGTGAGTCACCAGGCCATCCTGAGTCAGTTTCCTCATCTGTAAAGGGGGGTGACAAGTCCAAGAGCTGAGACTACCTGCTGTGCCAGCGACCATCCACGCACACCCAGTCATGCCCACTCCCCAGCAAGCAGGGCGGCTCAAAGGGCACAACTCACATGCTCTGCTCCCGCCAGGATCTGGCCACACAGGAAGAACAAAGGCAGCATCAGCCTCAGAGGATGAGCTCAACTTCAGGCTGCTGTAGACGTGACCTCAAAGGAGAGCAATGAAGACGGCTGTGCCTTCTGCCCCATGAGACTCCAGCCAGCTGACCCTTTGCACTCCACTGAGAGCGGTTCCTGCCTTCAACTTCAAGTTAAAGGGTACCCAGGGTCTGCAGCTCGGGGTGGAGGGGTGACTCATAGGCTTCTGGGGCCCGGCAGATGCTGGAATCCTGGTTCTGCCTCCTGCTAGCTGGGTCACTTTGGTCCGGTCTTGCAGACACTTTCTCATATCTAAAGTGAGAAGCCTCTCAGGGCTGTTGGAGGGTTAAATATGCCCCTGTGTTGTAAGTCACAGTGCCTGGAGTATGGCAGGCCCTCAGTGTCTGTGTTCTCTGCGCATTTTTTAGTGGTTGCTGGACAGTCTGTGGTGATGCCCAATGCGCTCCCTGTGGTGGGCACCCTGTACCCCGTGCCCATTCCTCCCTTGTCTGGCCCCCAGGCTCAGCACTTATCTGCACCAGCATCTCTAAGGCTGATGCCCAGGCCCCTGCCTGGGTCGTGCCTGACCTGGGGTGGGCAGGGTGCACCAAACAGAAAGCCGGAAATCCAAGACCCCAGACCAAGCTCTGCCCCCGACTCAAACTTCTGGCCAAGACACTTCACTTTGTTTCTAAACCTCAGCTGGAAAAAATGGACACTCCAACACTTATCCTGCCTTCATCACAGACATGTGGCCAGGTTCCCAGATGCCCTTTAAAACCTGGTTTTGTCCAAAGTGTTTCCGAGAGTCTGCGCTCTGGAGCCAGGACTGTCTGGGTCTGAGCCCTCACCACTTCCTAGCTGTGTGACCACTGGCAGGTTCATCTGACTGTGCTCTCAACTAACCTTGGGGGCGATTGTAGTCCTGGCCTCCCATCTGATGGTTGTGTATGCCGAATGGTAACTGGTAATGCATATAGAACACTTAGGGTTGACTCTGGTGTGTAATCGTGTTAATTACCTCCTCCTAGAAGGTTGTGTCTGGAGAAGGCACTGGCACCCCACTCCAGTACTCTTGCCTGGAAAATCTCAGAGAAGGGGGAGCCTGGTGGGCTGTAGTCCATGGGGTCGCTAAGAGTCGGACACGACTGAGCGACTTCCCTTTCACTTTTCACTTTCATGCATTGGAGAAGGAAATGGCAACTCACTCCAGTGTTCTTGCCTGGAGAATCCCAGGGACGGGGGAGCCTGGTGGGCTGCTGTCTATGGGGTCACATAGAGTTGGACACCACTGAAGCGACTTAGCAGCAGCAGCAGCAGCAGCAGCAGCAGAAGGTTGTGTCTTCAGACCTTTCCTGTTTACCTGACGCTAAACCATCAGTACTAACCCATTGCCCTCATTTCTTTTCCTCACTGGGTGCTGGGTGTGGCTTTGCATCCCAGTTCCTGGTCCCTCCCATGTGCCAAGGGGTGCCCATAGTTGGTACCAACACAGTCTGCTTGGAGGAGCTTCCCAGGAATGTGGCTTTATGGTGCTGCTCATCCAATGATGTTTTTAAAAAGGGAAAGAGAAGAAGAAAGGAAGGGAAGGGAGGAAGGAAGAGAAAAAAGATGAGGGTGGGCTGGAAGTCGGGTCTGCTCTAGGATGCAGGTGGGTTTGTGAATGGGAGTGAGAGGGTATCACTTAAGTCTGTTAAGTGCAGAGTTCTAGAAAGATTCCAGCTGTGTCCACTGAGTCTGTCTGGAAAGTACAGATGCTTTCCTTTCCTGTTCTCCTCACCTACCTGCTTCACCTGTCTACCTTGCGGTGGAGGCAGCTGGAAAGGCATTTCTGGCCCACGGAACAACACTCTGCTTTGTTATCCCCAAGTGGGTTTTGGTGCCTTTAACCTTGGAAGAGCACTCACTGGATGAGATGTTTCTCTGCTGGGTGGCTGATGCCAGAGACCACGATTCTAAGGAGCAGGCCCGGCTGCTGTAGCCTGGCGAGGGCATGGTCTGCGTCACAGTAAAGGAGGGGCTGATGAATGAGGCCTACGATGGCCAGGCTGTGCCCGTACAAGAACCCTGCCAGGTAGGGCTCGCATCCCGTTTCACAGAGGGGGAAACTGGCACTCAGAGGGGTTAAGTGGGCAAGAGGCTGAATTGGAATACAGACCAGGGCTATAGGGCCCCAAAGCCTGTCTTATCTCCTGTCCATCCAGCTCTTTTAGAGGAGTGTGTGTGTGTGTTAGTCATTCAGTCCTAACTCTTTGGGACCCCGTGGATTGTAGTCCACCAAGCTCCTCTGTCCATGGGATTCTCCAGGCAAGAATACTGGAGTGGGTTGCCATGCCCTTCTCCAGGGGATCTTCCCCACCCAGGGACTGAACCCAGGTCTCCTATGTTGCAGGCAGATTCTTTACCATCTGAGCCACCAGGGAAGCCCTAGAGGATTGAGGGGGTGCTGTCAATTTAAATGGTTTGCAGATCTGAGGAGCCCCAGGCCACATGCTCGATAAGTGGGATGAGGCTCCAGGAGGCTGGAGTAACCTGTCCAGTGTGAGTGACCGCGGTCGCCCAGTCTGCCCTCAGTGCCTCTGTGGGGTTTGGTGTGGAGGTCACGGATCTTCAGTGGCCAAGGCTACAGTCTTCATGGGAGCTTGAAGCACAAGCTCACCAAGTCAAAGGCAAGGTTTACAGAGATGTGACAGAGGCAGGAGTGTCCCTGTGTGGACCTTACATGTCAGACGCCTTGCATGTATCTGCTCCAGGGCCCACCTTCCCAGGCAAGGAACAGAGTAAAGTGTAACATTCTGGAATGACCACACCGCCTGTCCCTGACGAAACACACACCCAGAGTTGGGAGGGGCCCTGAGGTCACCGAGGCTGCCCTCTGCCTCTTGGCAGGGCAGTACTTGGAGTGCTCTAGACCAGCTGGCACCAGGCCTGTGCCACCCTGAAGATTCTTCCAGACTGAGTCCTGGAGCCCCAGGGAGATTGAGGTGCCTCAGTCCGGCTCTTCTGGAAACAGCCATGTGTCCCTGGTGCACCTCCCACACAGCTCACTCTGGAAGAAGACATGGGGCCTTTTCCCCAGCAGTCTCACCCTATAGCCTCCATCTCTGCTGCTCTGACCCCGGTCCTGCTCCCTGCAGTTCAGTGAGGGCATAATGTCTGACACCCCTGAACCTCTAAGTCCTTCTTACTTCCTTCTAAGACTCTTACACAGGTCTTGACTGGGGGTCCCCGAGTGGAATGAGAGGCTCATGGAACCCTGAGACCATAGTCAGAAGTTGGGATGCTTCCTGTGGACCAAGGGGCCATAGCTTCCATCAGATTGTCAAAGGGGATGTGTCGTAAGCCTGCAGAGGCCCTGGGACCAGGCTACAATGACCTGTCCTAACATATTGTCCCTAGATGGGGGACTCTGGAGCCAGGCTGCCTGATTCTGAATCATGACTCTCTCTCTCTCTCATTAGTGATATGGGGCAGGTTTCTTAACCTCTCTGCTTTCTTATCTGCAAAAGAGGTCGAGTTGACAGACTACCTATCCTCATGTGGTTGTGAAGATTAATCCACACAAAGCTCTTCATCTGTGTTAAAACTGTTAATTCTGCCCATCACCCTGTGAAGTTGGCAAGTCAGGGGTGATCCTCACCTCTCTTCTGATGAGGAGGAAATGGTGGAGACTGTAACTCAGGGACAGAGCCTCTGCCTACAGACGCAGCAGGTCCCACTGGCCAGCCCTTGAGATCCCTGCAGAGAGGAAGTTAGGACAATGCCCTCAGTGGTGGGAGAGTTCCCTTCAGAGAAGCTGGGGAATAAACCGGATCTGCCAACAGTTTCAGTCACAGGACACAGGAGGCTGGAAGTGACTTTAGGTCTGAGTCAGAAGCTACATACTGAATGGGCTTGCCTGACGTCCTGACCTGCAAACATCTTCACAATGGCCTCCTTGAGGTCCCCCTGTCTAGTCTGATTTCCAGAGAAATAGCAGAGCTACCATTTATCAAGCATTATGAGCCAAGCATGTTAACACATAATCTTAATCCATTCAATCACACTATAAGGAAGTATTATTATCCCGATTTTATGGAGCCAAAACTAAGATTTAGACATAGCTGCTAAGTGGCAGAGCTGTGATTCAAAGCCAGGTCTGTCTGACTCTAGGACTCCAGCTCCTAATGATTATGACAGCAGCAGTTCACATCAGAGTCACTGGAGCACTTGACAAAGTGCAGACCTCTGTACCCACCTGCAGGGATTCTGGTTTTTCAGGTCTGGGGTGGGACATGAGCATGCGCATTTTTTAACAAGTTCCCAGATGGTGCTGATGCTGCTGGTCAGGGAGTCCCACTTGGAGAACCAAGGTGCTGGACCATCAGAGATAGATGAGGGGCTGCTAGGAGCTCACACGTGCCCTGAACAAAGAGAAAGCAAGGGCTCCGTCTGCTCTAGTTCTAGTCAAGTGAAGGCTCAGGACTGCAAAATCTTTCAAGAAGCGAGTACACTGTGGACACTCTACATCATTCCTTAAAACGATCACAGATCTGGGGCAGAGACTGCATTTAAGTTCCAAGCTCACCTGTGGTTCAGAAGGTAAAGAATCTACCTGCAATGCTTGAGACTGGGGTTCAATTCCTGTGTTGGGAAGATCCCCTGGAGAAGGGAATGGCAACCCACTGCTGTATTCTTGCCTGGAGAATTCCATGGTCAGAGGAACCTGGTGAGCTACCATCCATGGGGTCACAAAGAGTTGGGCACGACTGAGTGACTTAACACTTTCATCTTCTCCACCAACCCCCAAGGTTGGCACCCTGTGGCTTTACTCTTGGCTGCATCTTTCCCACCTGCTCCCTTCAGCATCAATATTCAGGAAGAAGGAGGGAGTGAGAACAGGTAGGGCCTGAGGGCCCAGCCCACCGCTTGCAGTTGGCAGGTTTGAAGGAGCTGTGGTCTCATTCCCACTGGGGCACCCTGGGGAGTGGTGGGGTTGGGGTGCTGGGCCACCTCCTGCCAGGGATGGGGTCACACCTCCTAACTGTTCTCGGGTGCTCGTTAGCTGCTGAGGTGGTATTAACTGTTTCTCATTTTGCTGAGTCTTTGCTGAGACTCTAAAGGGAAATGAGCCATTACCAAACAGCAGTCCTTTTTGAAACAGAAACTGAACTGACTGCATTTTCTAATAACATCTTATGAGTTCCGAATGCAGAAAGCTGGCCTTCCTTTATTAGCGTTGCCTTTCAGAAGTTGTCCCTGGCTCGCCTTCTGCTCACACAGTTCTGTGAAGGGGGATGCGGAGGATGACCTGCCAAATTGTGCCAGCCTGTTAGAGCCAGCCTGGTGTGAGGATGTCAGGAAATGTCCCTCTCCTTGCTTTTTGCTGCTCCAGAACCTCCGGCTCTGCCCTGATGGGTAAGGACTAGCCAAGTCAGTTCTTGAAATAGAGAGCCAGGGTGCTGACCTCACATTCAGGGGACTTTGAGCAAGTCACTAACCTCTCCGAGCCTTAGTGTGCTTACCTGCAAAATGGGGATATTAATTTGCATATCTGAAAATCCTGATCAGGTCAGAGTGCCCTATAAACTGCAAAAGGTATACATAATTATTTGCTCTCATTGTTATTCTAAAACTACTGTAGGTTCATTTGTACCCCATCCCATGGGGTAGGGTGTCTGCAGATCTAAGGGGACCTGACAGCAGAGAGGTCACACCTCTTCCCCCTCTGAACCATACTCTGGGCACCCAGGATCTCTTGCCTAAATAAGCTCAAAGTGCAACCTGGGCAGGCTCTTTACTCAGTCCATCCCTCAAGGGAAGACTGCTTGAGGACCTTCTAGACTCAAGGGCTGGCTGTGTGCAAGTGGTGCTGAGTTGGGACATATGAGTTGGGGTATCCACAACTATGCATAGAAGACCTCTCCAGGTGTGGAACTGAGCCACCACATTCAGAGTCAGAGAATCCCAGGTTCCATAAAGGTGTATGTGTCAAGGTAGGTGGGAGAATCCATTACTACCTGATTATAACTAACATATTGAGATACAAGATATATGAGCCTCCATTTGTAGTCTGGCCCGGGGGCCCACAAATGTTCATTTTTATTACTAGAAGTTTGAATTCCACTTTCTTTGAGTCAGCGAACCTCTTATTTTCCTCTTTGAGTCTGTCCTATTTCCTTTTCTCTGTCTTTCTAAATATTCAAAGCTGTGCCTTACTTGGAAATGTAGCCAGGACTAGTGGAAATTCATTGAGATTCCAGGGGCCCTCTTTCTTCTCTTTAAACCGCCTCACCCCCTAGAGACACACAGGGCAGACTGTGGGCAGGGTCTCCTAAGCAGTATCCAGACAGTGGGTGTCTGTACTGCTTTGGAGTATGAAGATAGAGCTCCATGCTGCTGCCACCATGGGGTGTAAACGATGGGGACTAAATGATGCTAAAAATAAGCCATGGGCTCCATCCTGGGGTGTGGGGGAGGCCCAAGAAGCCTAGAATTTTGTACAAAGAGCAACTATAGGAAGAATGGTGCTGCCCCCTCCTCCTCCATCTGTTTTGCAAGGATGCAGGTCCTCAGTGGCAGAAGCAGGGGAGGATCTGGCTGGTGAGAGGAACCAGACCTCAACTTCACGCCCCATCAGGTTCCCCTGCCTCTTCCATGGCCTGGTGTTGCTGGCATCGTGATCCACATTTTGCTCCATATAAAACCCTTTCCCAATGACTCCTTTCCTATTCAGACACCCTTTGACAATGCAGCCTCTGATCCGGAGGTAGGGTTTCTTGCCTCTGAGTTAAGTTTCCCCTGCCCAGACAGTAAGACAGGAAGAGCTGCTCCTTCCCCTTACCTTCTGAGATCCTGGGAAGATGCAGACAGTGGTCAGACAGCTTTTTGTGCACATCAAGTTCTGTTCATCTCACCTGTGCCTGAGATGTTTATATGTAGAGGAGGAAGGACATGGGGAGAAGAAAAGACTTATAGTGGACCCACTAGGAGGTATCTCCTGCTCCCCACCTGCCCCACAGACCTTAAAAGATTCAGACCAAATTCTGGCTATTAGACAACTCCTAGGACTGTCTGGCCACTGTTTTTTCCAAGTGTTGAGAGTGAGCTATTGGTATTGTCCTGGGTGAATTCACGTGCCATCCAGCAGAGCATTAAGCAACCAGAATCTCAGCATGTGGAAGTTCTCTTTTCAGTTCTTTCGATCCTAATTACCCATTGGAGGAACTTTTGGTTTAATTTGTGAGTGTCTTCAACACCTTGCTAAAAACTTGCTCTTCTCCACTTTTAACAAAATGACATCAGACCTCAGTTCATGATCTTGCCCACTAAATTGAGAACAATGGTTTTTGTTTTTATTTCTTTTTATAGCTTATCTTCTACTTATGACAAGTGATACTGGTTTTCCAGTAATGATATATAGTTTATTTTCATTGTAAATTTAAGTAAACCATCTGATTTAATGAATATCAAATTTAAAAGATACAGACAGTATTTGGATATGGCTAATATCGTTCAATCTTACTATTTTAGAGGCAGGGAAACTGAAACCCAGACAGGAGTCCCCAGAACCCAGGATGGGTAAGTATCTCTAACATTTAGGAAGGACAGATATTTCTCTTCCCTGAAACCATAGTCTGTTTTCTGCTTGAATGTCACATGCTAAGTGACATCCCCTCTTCTAAGTTCAGGCTCTCATTAACTTGTTCCAGGGCTGGTGTTTTCACTACGTCCAGTTTAGCCAATAAAAGTGAGAACTTTTGAAGTTACTGATTATCCCACTTAAACTCAGGGCACAAACTGGGCCATTTTCAGAGACAAAGAGCTTCATCACTGAAGCTAGCAGTGACTGGTAGGGAGGAGAGGAATGAGGTAAAAATAGAAGTGGAGAGAAGTTTAAGGAGGAAGTAGAAGACACAGCAGCTTCAACATTTTTAAGGACCTGAAACTCTGGAGGGGGGCAGCTATGTCTCCCAGACCGCCCCTGTTCTAAGTAGACAAAGCAATATGTCTCTGACAAAGTTCTGGCCAAAGTCACCCTTTAATGCTGATAGAACTATTCCTTGTTACCACAGCTGTGATGATTTGCCCACTAACCTTGCCTGAGCACTTAGTGGGTGTCTGTCACTTGGCTAACTTTTGACCTCCTCTTGTTCATCCTCACAAGAAGCCTCCAAGTTAAAATTTGGCCTTTGAAGTTGCACTACATGGGGTTGGAAAACTGGCCTCTTTGAGTGGTTCTGACTTTGAGTTTGGTCGGGCAAATTAAATCCCGTCCTGAGCCTCAATTTCCTCATCTCTCTAAAATAAACATAATAATATATTTATTTCTCAGGATCAGAATGCTTCTGTGTGAAAGTGAAAGTCATTCAGTCTTGTCCGACTCTTTGCAACCCCATGAATCATACAGTCCATGGAATTCTCCAGGCCAGAATACTGGAGTGGGTAGCCAATATATTTATTTCTCAGGATCAGAATACTTCTATAATCATAAACTTATCAAGGGTAGAAAGTAAGCAATCAACAATGACGTCACTCATTATCAATCAATATTGATATCAGCACCAGGAAGGCTAAGCTTCTGATAGTCATTCTACCCACGGTCACAGAGCTGAACCAGGATGGCTAAATTGGTGGGAATAGGTCCAGGAGTGCTTGGGCCTCTGGGCTTCGGGGACCAGGGCTGAGGTGGTGCGACAGGGGCTCCTGGACAGGGACCCAGGCTGGTGCTCCAAGCTGCATCCAGGCCCCAGCCCCGTTCTCCCTGGGATCGACCTGACCGGAGACTCACACTGCAGTGACCTCCCAGGCGGGATACGGCGGATCCTCAGCTCTGCGAGGCCGTCCAGCCTAATGACAGGCAGCGATGACCAGCCGGCCGCGCTCAGCGGATCTGGGAACTGATCCCACACCTGCCTTCTGGACAGGAGGCTCTCAAATGCGACTTCCGGGAGCCGCGGGGCATGCCGGGAGCCAGGCCACACAGCCAATCCCCGCGCGGGGGCGGGCAGCAGTTGCTCGGCAACGGGGCGGGCGCCCGAAAGAGGCCAGTAAGGCAGGGTGAACAGGTGTGCAAGCCGGAGAGGTAGGCGACCTGCCAATCCCGGAGGAGGTTGCTTTTCCAGTCCCCATTTCCTTTACTCCTACCTGGGCTCGAAGGAAAGAGATTGCTGAGAAAAATGACAAGAATAAACCATGAGAAGTAATTATTCATGTTTATTGAGCACGTATCGTGGGCCTCCTCTTGACAGGGATTATTTCGTTTGATCTTCATTTGATTTTGCACGGTTGCTGGCCTCAGTTTGTAAATGAATAACCGGAGGTTTCCACAGAGTAGGCACCTTGACCCAAGTAACTCAGCTGCTGCTAAGTCACTTCAGTCCTGTCTGACTCCGTGCGACCCCATAGATGGCAGCCCACCAGGTTCCTCTGCCCCTGGGATTCTCCAGGCAAGAACACTGGAGTGGGTTGCCATTTCCTTCTCCAATGCATGAAAGTGAAAAGTGAAAGGGAAGTCGCTCAGTCTTGTCTGACCCTTAGCATGGACTGCAGCCTACCAGGCTCCTCCGTTCACGGGATTTCCCAGGCAAGAGTACTGGAGTGGGGTGCCACTGCCTTCTCCAGTAACTCAGCTAGAGAGTAACAAAGCTACCCAAGAATTTGAACCTGGGTGGTCTTGAACCCAGGTCTGTGTTCTTACTGAGTCAAGTAGTGGACTCCCATTTCAATTCAGGAAAAGAAGTCTGAGTTCGTACCTGCAGGCACCAATCCAGGCTTTATGAGGTCTGAAGGGTAGACAATTTGGGGGTCCTCTTTAGGAAAAAACAAACTGCAATATAAAATTAGAGGCAAAAAAGAAAACTTGTTTAGAATGAAAAAAAATTACAAAACTTTTGCTAATTTTACAAAACCATCTGACCATGTGAACACGTTGCTAGGGCCCTACCCAAAGGCATCCCTGGCCCTTAGCTCCCGCTGAAATCCTTGAGTCAGACATCAGATTGCTTTGCAGGCTTCTCTTCCCTCCTCTTCACCACCCTGCATCCCAGCCACAGGCCCTCTCCTGGCTGGGCCCTCGCAATGCCTTTAGCAGGGCTTTTCTGCCTGTGACAGCAAGCTTGGCCTGCCCAGTGAGCAAGCTAAAGAGTCAGAGAGTTAACACACTTGGTTGGAAGCAGGCTTCAAACACTGAGAGACCCAGAGATGCTAACTTTTGGCAGTCAAGAAGGTCACACCAAGACATCTTTTGTACCAGTGACTCTTAGGGTGTGGTCCTTCAGCACTTGGGAACCTGTTAGAAATGCACACTCTCAGATTTCACTCTAAACCTACTGTCTTGAAACTGAGTGGTGGGGTCCAGCAACTGGTATTTTAACAAGACCCCTGGAGAGACTGATGCACACACACTTCAGTGTGAGAACCACTGTTATGCCACAGTGCTTCCCACCGTTCGCCGTGGCCTGGAGCTCCCGTGTCTACACTGGTAACATGCTCAACACACCTATTTTTTTTCTGTCTCCCTCCTTTACTTGTCTCACTTTCTCAGTCTTCAACTGGGGCTTCCTAGGATCATCTCCAATAAACTACCTGCACTTGAGCCCTTGTCTCAGGCTGCTTCTAGAGAAACACCAACGCAGGTGAGAGCAGGAGGAGGTGTCACTGCACAGTGAGGAGGATGATGACTGGCACCCACTGAATGGAGGCTGAATGTTCTGCTAAAGGCTTTGTTTTCATTGTTTAATTCCCAACCCCACCCATCCATGAGGAAATTGGGGTTGGAGGGTTACTAAGTGGCTTTGAACTCAAAGATTTGAACCCAAGACTGCTTGAGTCCCAAGGGTAGACTCCTTAGATGCAAGGGCAGAGGGCCAGCCTACTTGTGTCCGTTTGTCATTGCTGCTTTTCTCTGGGCAGGCAGAAATTCAATGTTGTCCTATTCCCTTTGGACCCAGCCGGAGCACTCACTAAGGGATGCTGAAACGGTGAGTTCACTGGCCTCACAGAGGACGCAGCTGGAGAGGTGCCCTCACTCCAGTGCTGAGTTCCCTTGGGTCCAAGGCTGGCCCCTGTGCCCGCCCTCCAGGCTGCTTCTGGGCCCAAGCATGTGCCCTTAATCCAGAACTGCAGCCTCTTGTGTCACAGATATTGAAATCTGGCCAGCTCTGCAGCTGAGGGAGCTACTTGGGGGTAGGGTGAGCAGGAGTGAGTGCTGACCCCTGAACTCTGTTTCCTGTGATGTTAGAGGCTCTAGCTTGGTTCTGCATGTTTCCAGGAAACTCCAGCTCTCTCTGCCTTGTCACCTGCCCTCTAGACTTGTATGCTCCCGAAGGATGCCCTTGCCTTCTCTGGGCTCACATCACCTGGGGCTTGAGGGCCCAGCTGTCTTTCTTGTTAACAGTTTCTCGCTAGTCCCCTACCTGTGATCCAGGTCGATGGCTGTGTTAACAGTTTGGGGTGAGTGGAGGAAACAGACAAGAGCACAGGCCTCAATCTTCGGCTCTGCTGGTGACCTTGAGCAGGACTTAAAAAAAAAAAAAAAAAAAAAAAAAACCTCTTCAGAGCCTTGTCTCTCTGATCTGTAAAGTGGAGAGTGCACCTCCTCTTCCTCAAGGTTTTTCTAATGATGCTCATGGGAGATAGCAATGTAAGCACATGACGGAGTCATGAACCATGAGGGGTGCAGTCTGCACCTGGGGTCTCCTGTTCCCTCAATCACAATGACGAGCAACCTGGGACATGGTCTTGGGTCCTCCCAGCCCCCCCAGTCTGCCAGAAGGCTGCTGCTGCTAAGTCACTTCAGTCATGTCCGACTCTGTGCGACCCCATAGACGGCAGCCCACCAGGCCCCCCTGTCCCTGGGATTCTCCAGGCAAGAACACTGGAGTGGGTTGCCATTTCCTTCTCCAATGCATGAAAGTGAAAAGTGAAAGTGAAGTCACTCAGTCGTGTCCGAATCTTCGAGACCCCATGGACTGCAGCCTACCAGGCTCCTCCATCCATGGGATTTTCCAGGCAAGAGTACTTGATGCCCGAAAGAGAGAGCTCTCCCCAGGACACTGCCAGCCCTTCCTTCAGGGTGGGAAGAGATCAGGCTCACTTGAGCAATCACTAGCTTAAGGATGTTCCATTGCCTCCCCTTGCCAAAAATTGCCTCCTGATCCCAGTTGAAATCAGGCCTCTCTATAATAATTTCCCACCACATATTTGTTTTTCCTTTGTGGCAGTTATCAAGAATTGTAATTACTTACTTGCCTTTTTTTTTTTTAGATTTTTTAAATGGAAATTTGAGAACAATTACAGAAGAGAACAGAATAATACATTGCCCTCATGTACCCATCACCCAGCTTCAACAATTGCCAACTCAGGGTCAGTCTTTTTTCACCTCTACCTGCACTCACTACCCCCTCCTGTACTAATCTGAGGCATCACATCATTTCATCTGTAAATATTTTGGTCTGTGTCTCTGAATGATTAGGGCTCTTTTATGAAATATAACCACAGTGCCATCATTACACTTAAAAATGAGAAATAATTCCTTGCTCTGTGATTATTGTTAAATGTCTGTCACCAGGCTGGGGCTTCACGAGAGCCCTGTTCCTAGTTGTGTCCATAGTGCCTGAGAGCTAGCACACTCTGAGTATTTGTTTCACGGATGGATGGATGGATGGATGAAAGGGAGAAAGGCCAGAGATGCTGGGGACCCAGCCTGCTTTCTGTGGAGGCTGCTCCATCCCTTCAGCACTGTGGTGTGACTGGTGTGATCGTGTGACCGCTGCCTTGGAGGTCAACAGTTACACACTCTCTCTGACTCGAGCAACACCATAAACCTCTCCATTTCTTTCCCTCTCAACCCGCCTTCAGCTTAATCGGGCAGCAAGTCACTAATCTTCTCATGGCTGCAGCCAGCTCCCCCTACTGCAGCTAATTCCACCTTCTGACTTAATCATCATCCTTAGGCTTTCACTACAGGGCTTTGCATCTTCAGAGCCGCTCAGGCATTAGCTGATTGCTGTAATTTGTCCAGCTCTCATGGCGTCAGCCAGCACAGGGCTTCTGTTACTCTTCTGGATCCTCAGTTTCCTCATCTGTAAAACTGGGTGAGTGGGCCTAACTGGCATTATTGGCTGGAGATCAAGTAAAATGAAGTACATCAAGTGTCTGTCCCCTGACACATCAGAAGCCCTCAGGTATGGTGATTGTTTCCCATTGTAATTTCAGGGGGTAACTCTCACTGAAGAGCCACACAGGTCTGGATTTCAATCTGGCTTTTTCCGCTTAAAGGAAACATTTTCTGACCTCAGTTTTCTCATCCTTAAAATGGGGTGAGTGGTGCCACCCTTTCAAAGTCTGCTAAATGGAATAAAAGCTGTGATATGTCAGTGAGGCACTGAGCAGAGCGCTGGGCACCTAGTAAGTGCTAAGGAAGTCCTGGTACTTCCTGCTCTTCCCAGAAGGAGGCAGAGACGGGGAAGGAGGAGGAGGCAGGGGTGCCCTTGGGAAGGTGCCGATTATATCTTTGCTCCTCTGTTCCCTAAGGTGTGTAGTCAGAGGAGGATGCCTATTGCATTCACCATCATATCCCCAGCCCTTTGCCTTGCTGAGTCCTCAGTCATGAATAAGTGAATGAATTTGCTGGTGTGGTTGAGATTAATACATCTGAACAGGACTGGATAGTTTTAGAAGACTCAAGATCTTTATCACACAACCAGAGAAGGTAAGCAGGCCAAAGGTTAGACCCACATGTTACAACTGAAGAAACTAAGGCTCAGGGAGATCAACAGTGGTCTGTAAGTGTTAACAGCTATAGCTAATCTCATGCCAATTCGGCTCTGCCAGGAAGAGTGAGCGGAGCATTGGGCTCGTGAAGAATCCGGCCTGTGTCATGGGTGGAGTTACAAGTCTTTCTGAGATTTTCCAAAGCCGCAGAGACTCTGCCCGCTCTGCTCCTGCTGTGCCTGGTGTGGGGCTGTATCCCAGTGCATTTGTTTTTTTAGATAAGTTTTTCCTCTTTTTTTTTTCTTTTAATTGAGCTGTAATTGACATCCAAGTGCACTTGTTTTGTATTACTGACAGTTTCAACTTCAGGGCTGCCATGAACAGCCACAAAGGTTACACACTGTGCAACTCCAGGGGACGGAGGCCATTCACCAGGACAGCAGTGAAGAGGTAAGTCTCACTCTGAAGCTGGAGGTGACTCAAGGAGGAGATGGGAAGCCTCCTTGTACACTGGCTGGAGTAAAGAACTCTGCAGGAACCAAGGCTCCTGGACAGTCTCCGGTCTCCCTGGCAGGGTCCACGTTTGGAGTGTGGACATCCAGGGCTGATCTTCACCCTTCTTAGGGGTAAAGGTAGGAAAGTGGACATTTAACCTCAGCTTTGAAACTTGAGATAGTTAAGGAAAGAGAGCAAGACTCGAAACCCAGTATATTATAGACTTTATTGCATATATAAGTAATCATTTAACGTTGATAATCAAACTCTTTGAATAAGCATCATCCACCCATTTTACAGATGACTTAACTGGACACATGAAAGTTAATTAACTTGCCCAAAGGGCCACACAGCAAGGAAGTGGCAGAGCTGGAATTCAAACTCTAGGCTCCCTATGTTACCTCTGGATGTAACCTGCATTTTACAAGGAAAGTAGCTGAGGCCCAGAGAGGGGCAGTGACTTACCCAAAGTCACACAGCCAGCAAGTCACTGAGTAAATACTGAACCCAAGAATCTAGACTGTCAGTCCAAAGTGAGCCTGTAAGAGTGCCTGGCCCATCAATTAGTATTTTTAATAAAAATAAGTCTAGAGAGAGACCCAGGATGGCTGGGACAGGAGAGCTGGGGATGGGGCATGTGTGGAGCAGATGGTGAAGGGCAGACACCAAGCCTCCGCAGTTTTGGCTCCCGTCTCTCTAAAAGGAAAGCCCTGTTCCCTCCAATTCCGGATGCCGGGTGGGATCCCATAGGGTCAGAGGTGCTGCGCCGCACTTGGCCTCTAGGTGGCGCCCGTACTGCAGATCTGGACTCCCTTGGGCAGCCCGGGCCTCGGGAATTGGTCTGACCCCTGGGGGCTGCTCTGTCCCCAGCGTTTTCAGTACACCCTGGATAACAGCTCCCTTTTCCCTCATCCAGGCTTCTTCTGCCCTGGCTTTGGCAGCGAAGGGTTGTCAGGGCCCACACTGGGAGCTCATGCCTCAACTTGGTCCTCCCTTAGAAGCCCTCTGCAGCTCCATGGGTGAGAACCTTCAGAGGGTCTAGCAGGTTACCCACATGATGCCCATCTGCTCGACCTCGGGGAGTTTGCCCAGTCTCCTTGAGCCTCACTCTCCTCATCTGTAGAATGGAGTGAGGTTTCTTTTGCCAGGATGTTGAGAGGATCAGATGGAACATTTTATAAAATGCCTAGCCCCTTGCACACGCTCAGTGGTTGGTGGCTGCCTGTTGGTACTTTTGCCTGGCTATTTCTTCTTCACCTTTCTCCCCTTGGTCCATCATACCACACCTTATCCATCACCATCAGCCTCTTACCCAGCTCTTGTGGACCTAGTACCTCTTTGGAGATGATACAGAATAGTGATTAAGCAGAAAGCTCTGGAGTCTTGCTGTCTAGGTTCAAATCCTTCACTTTAGGACTCCCTGAGTGGCCTTGGTCAAGTTCCTTCTCTTCACTGCTGCAGATTCTTGGTGCTTACCCACTACACATTCCAGTCTCCTGGCAGTTCGGTTGGAACCATGGGACTGACAGTTTGGGCCAGAGAAATGGGAGCAGGAGTGATGTGTGTGCTGCTCGGGGAAAGGTGGTTGAGAGCCTAAGTGGACATCCTCTATCCCTGTCTGGCCCTGTCGCTGTGGCCTGTGTGGGACCACAGGGTTACGGGTTTGTGTTGCAATATCCTACAGGGTTATCATGTAAGAGTATAGCTCTGAGATGGAAGTGCTCTGAGTCCCCAAATCACCCTCGGAGGAGAGCCACACCCCTAGCCTTGCACTGTGTGTGAGTGAGAAGTAAACTTTTATTGCCACAGAGACTTCAGAGTTTGTACTGACCATAATCCAGTTTAACTTAACTGATACAGCCTTCCTGTGCCTCAGTATTCTCATCAGTGAAATGGGGACAATGACAGTGCCATTCTCATAGAATCATTGTGAGGATTAAGGAAGACTGTGGGTGCAACCCTTTTTAAAATGTAAAATTTTAGTTTTTAACCGAAGGTACAGAAAAGCACAAAATGACTTTAGACTCAGAGTAGGAGGGACCCTGGGAGGACCTTGAATTCAGTCCTCATGGTTACATAAGACAGAGCCCCGAGACACAGGCTCAGGGGAAGAAATACCTTGTTCAAAGTCATTCAGGGAGAAAAGAGCAACACGGGGCTGAATCGTGAGTCTTCTGACATCTGTCTAGAGCTCCTCTGGACACACCTTGGTCCCTGCTTTCTGGGAGCTTATGATTTGATTGGAAACAAGACAGACAGACATACAACAAGACCATCCCTGAAGATTCTGTGTGGGAGTTGTCCAGAGAGTGAGGACCCTGAGGGTCAGAGGAGGACCTGGGGGTCTGCAGGGTGGGAAAGGAAGACTTCCAAGAGATGGTGGGGCTTGGAAAATGGGCTTCAGCAGAGAGCAAGGAGGGCAGTGGGCAGTGGCAGGAAAGAGGACCGGGGATGGGGAAGTCTGAAGAGCAGAGTGGCCCGTGGGATAGGTGAGTCAAGGCACGGCCTGCTGAACCAGTCCCCTGGTGAGGGGTCATGTAGCTTCCCTCCCCACCTCCCCCCATTATAAACAGCACTGCACTAAACATCTCTGTACCCATCTCTGTGTATCTGTGTATTTTGCTAGCTGAGATAGGGGCTTTGTGGGCAAGAGAGGTTGGGTTGAAGCCCAAAGATCTATCAGGCCTAATTTCTTAGGTTTGGGGGGCTTTGAACACCACTATGAGGCTTCCTCTTAATTCTTCGCATCAGGAGTCTTGAAAATGGGAGCAAGCTCTTTTCTGGGGTAGTTTGACTGCAATAGGGCCCAGTGGTGGGATGTGGGGCCAGCGGTGCTTGCCTCTCTTTACTGGACACTGGGTTTTCTGCTGTGTGACAGATGGGGCCGGAGTGGGGCTCAGAGCCTGGAGACAGCAGCTCTTGCTCGTTGCTGCCCGCCGCCCCCCGCCCCCCCCCCGCCCCAGTCCCAGCTGTAGATGGGCCCAGGCGTATTGCATTCCTTGGTTCCACAGTCTGCAGCCAGAATGGGCTCTGTGGGTGGTACACAGGGCCCCACTTTGGAAGGCCCGAGCCTGTTTCAAGCTCTGTCACCGTCCTTCTATGGAATGCACATGGGCAGATTAACAAGAGGCAGGCAGCCCCTCTGTGTACCCATGTAGAAAGAAAAGAGCTCGGGATGTATTTTAAGAGCAAAAAATCAAGTTATAGAACAATATGTGAAGTATGACTCTGTTTATAAACAACAAATAATTCTTAAAATTATACACACACATGCAACCTTATTATTCAATTTTCCCCTCTATTGGCTGATTCTATGCTTCCATTTATGATTTTTTTAGGGTTAGCCAAAAGCCAGAGCAGGCATCCTTGATGTATTAATGTTTCCCACACATCACATTTTAACCCATTTCCCAGACAATGCAAGGGCTATAGAACATTCTCATTCTATCTACCCCCTCCCTGACTCATGTTCTCTCTGTATTTTGAACATTGGTTGTATTGTTTTATACAACCAAGATTCATTTGTACTTCTCTATATTTCCCCTTCTATCACCCCCCTTTCCTTCCTGAATATCCAAGATCCCATCTGGGACCACTTTCCTTCTGCCTGAAGCTTCCCCTTATATTTATTTTTGTATTTGAATCATTCAGATGGTTCAAAATTCAAAAGAGAAGTGTTCTATGATCGATGTCTCTCTCTCCCACCCCTGCCCCCAGCCCCAAACTATATATTTCCGCATGTCCACAGAACATTACTTGGAAGGATAACACACCACATCAAGAAGGGTAGCTTGTCTGTGGTCTGAAGCACCTGCCTTGATAATATATTTCCATCTCCAGCATGCAAGGAAAAGTCAGGGTCTGGGACAGGCAGCGGGGAGACCCCGTCTCTGCTGACTGATAGCCGCTCGCTGTGCCCGCCAGTGCACACAGCCTCGCGGCCTTGTCTAGGTCCTCCTTAGATCCTGGCCCCAGCCCTGTGGGCCAGAAGGGGCAAGGTTCTCCATTCCCAGGACAGCTAACGACCATGGCTTCCAGGTACCATTTCATACTTATCAGCTCGTTCACTCCTCACAACAACTATACCAGTATTGTCACCATTTTACAGATGAGCAAACTGAGAACTTCACAAGGCAGAGGCAGGATTCAGACTAAATTCAAACAGCCCAGCTTCAGAGCCCAAGCAATTACTAATCCATTTTACAGATGAAGAAACAGAGGCCCCAGAAGGTCGAGCCATGCGCTCTGCTTCACAGTCAGGAGTAGCAGAGCAAGAACTTGCATCTGTGACTTTTGGGGTCAATATCCATCCCCCTCCCCCTAAGACTAGTGGTTTTCCTATGCACATTACAATCACCCAGGGAGCTTTCAAAAATGCCCTGTGCAGTTGTCAGCCAGACCAATCAAATCTGAATCTCTGATCCTATTTTTACACTCTTAGCCCTCCTTCCAGGAGCTTCTGAAGTGTATTCAGGGTTGAGAACCACTGCCGGGCCCACACATAGGCAGAGCTTGGGATCTGACTGCTTGGATTTAGTTTAATTCAGACTTTGCTCCCTGTGACCTTGGGCAACCTGCCTTTTCATTTCTGTGCTGCCTCAGTTTCCTCATCTGTCAGATTGGAGTGTCTTTTTCATGTGAGGATTGAATGAGATAATCCATGCAAAGCACTTGGAACAGTGTCTGGCACAAAATCTGTTTTAAATTAATGGTATTATTATTATTACTCTCTGTGTAGCTTTGTAGAAAGCTTGCCCTTCTCCCTTCAGGTTTTCCATCTGTGAAGGCACCTTGAGGTGTGGACTGCCTGGTCTTAAAGGCGTCTTCCAGCTCCAGTGTGTTCATGTCAATGGTGGCTGGTCTCAAGCCTTTGCTGCCTCCCCCACTCTTTCAGAAGCCCAGCCCTGCCCATTTTGCATGGAGGCTGCAGCAAGCACGTGCCAGGAGAACCAGGGACCTGCTTCTGTGGGTTGAGTCCAGCCTCTGATCATAGTGTTGACGCCGCTCACAGCCATGACATGCTGGGCTGTAGGAAGAGCAATTGCCCATGGCTGGGGGTGGTGGACGCAGCTCCAGCTGCCCCCAGAGAAATACAGAGGGGCCTGGATGGGGGGCCTCTCCAAGAAGCTGGGCAGGGGACCCTGGCAGAGCAGGGGACCCCATGCCCACTTCCTACTAGTGCCCAGGGCACATGGTGCCAGTCTTGCCACCAACTGCATTCTGCACCAATGCATAATTCATGCCCCCATGTGCCAATCTGTGCCAGCTTTAATTAGCTCCTAACTTTTTGTCATTCATTTTGCTGTGAATACCTTATAAATAAATGATGGGAGAGGGGAGCAGGGAGCGGGGCAGGAATGTGAGGGGAGGAGCCTGGCTCCTTAGGCCTCCTGGGGGAAGGATAAGCTTCCACGAGAGGCTAGGGAAGCCATGCCCTCAGGGCACATCCCCCCCACCCCCCCAGGGACGGGGCCTCGGCTCTGCAGGCTCTGCAGATGGGTGGCCCCAGCCCACCCCATTCGCCTTTCAGCCTTGCTCGTTCACAAGCAGCATCCAGCCACCACAGCTGTGCCAGGCTCCAAGGGCCTACAAACTAAACTCAGGAGCACACATGCTTGGTTTATGGTGGCAGGCGCTGCCCCGGGAGAGGGGAGCGGGCGGGGTGCAGACAGGAAGCAACAAAGGGGCTCTGCCACCGCTCAGGGCTGGGAATCAGTGGGGTGGGCAGGAAGTGGGAGAGGAGGCTGTTGTGGGAGGGCGCCCAGAGGAGAGGCGTTTATGTCCGTTAAAAATAATAATCAGCCCTCACAGGGATGAGAGGCTTGTTTGTGAGTGTTGTTGTGTTTTCACGGTTTATAAAGCACTTGAGCATGTGTTTCTCTCTTTCGTCCTGAATGGCAACCTTGGGAGGCCCTCGGGAAGGCTGGGGGCTTGCTTACAACTGAGGAGACTGAGGCTCAGAGAATTTGGCTAAGACCCATCACACCCCTGCCTCACCTCCATTCTTGGGGAAGGAAGGAGGGGAGGAAAGCACCCCATTCCTGGCTGGGGGACCTAGGGGGAAGCCAGTTCAGTCCCAGGCGGTTTAATAGGCAGGGAAGATTTAAAAGAGCAGACTTGGATTCCCTTGGCTCCTCTCCTCCTGTTCTTTCTCACTGAGTGCCAGAGGGCCACTGGAGTATTTGGCATTTTAAGGCTACAGAGACAGTGAAGCAGAGATGCCCGTTCCTCCAAGATGCAGCCCAGGGCCACTGTGGGGCCGTGCAGTCTCTTCCTCTCCGTCCTTTAGCTCATCATACTCTTTAGTATCATCAGGCATCATATGGGGCATCTTTGCCTCTAAGCCCAGCCCCCTCTGCCACCAGCATCCTTTGTTGAGTGACCCCCAGGCCCAGGTGTGGCAGACCAGGCCCTTCATGGTCCAGCCCGTGCCCCTCTCCTGAGACTCCTCTCTCACCCCTCCCAGCACATCTTGGTCCAGCCCTACTGCTCTCCTACCTGCAGTCTCTGAACCATGCGATGCCCCCGGGACTTGGCACACACACAGCCCCTCTACCACAGATGCACTTGCTGACCTTATCTGGCCAAGCACACTCATCTTACAAGGCTCTGCTTAAGTGGTCTCGCCTCTTGGAAGTCTTCCCCAGTTTTCTTGGTAGAGTGGACTATAACCTATTTGGAGCCCCTCTGTCTCTGCTGAACCTGGTCCTGGCTTCGAATAGCATTGTCTTATGCCTCCCAGCTACTTATTTCTGTAGCTGTCATTCCAACTGGACTGTAGCTTCTCTGAGGGCCGGAAGAGGTCATATGCCTCTCTGTGTTCTCAGCCCTCAGTCCAGAGCCTGGCACACTGTGGACCTTCCAGAAATGCTTGCTAGATGAATGAACAAAGACATTGTCTCTGCCTTTGAGGCTCCTAAAGTCAAATGTGTCTCTGAGCTAAAGATGAACTTGAACCCATTACAGAGATGTGGCCACTTCTGGAGAAATATGGACAAGGTCATTCTGATATAGAAAGAGCCAATATATCAACTCTTTCTTTTCCATCTTTCCTTCCTCCCTTTCCCTCCCTCCCTTACTTCCCTCCCTCTTTCTTTCTTTTTTTTTTCTTTAATTAATTTTTATTTTTAGGTTTGTTTTGCTTTACAATACTGTATTCATTTTGCTACACATCGACATGAATCAGCCACGACTGTACATGAACTCTCAATCCTGACCCCCACCTCCCCCCTCCCGCCCCACACCATCTCTCTGGATTATCCCCCTCCCTCTTTCTTACTCTCTATTTCTTCCTTCCTTCCTTCCTTTTTTCCCCCTTTCTTTCCTTCTTTCTTAAATTTTGGAAAAGAAGGGATGGAGGTACCTTGGCAAATCTGACCCCATGTTGCACTGTAATCCCCTACAACTGACAGGAGAATCTTCATATGGTCCATACCTGGCAGAGTTCTCATAGTTTCCAGCAACAGAAATAGACTCTGGCTAGCTGATGCAGAAAATGAGTTCGCTAGTTGGATAAGGGAGAGTTCTTACAGAATCAAACAGAGGCTGGAGGACAGGCCCAGAATAAAGAGAGGGACTGAAGAAGGCAGGTCGCCAAGAACACAGCTGAGAATGAAGCCCAGGTCAGGTCTTAAGAGCTGTCAGTCAGGGTTTAGTACTTTCCATAACTTCTGAACTATTCTGAACTAGTTCTAAACCTTGTGATTCTCTTCAAGGCTCAAAGTTGAGAGGGGAGCTTCTGATTGGCTGGCCTGGGCCATGTGCTGTGCCCTGTGGCCAGGAGATGGGTGATGGAGGGCCTTCCCTTTCAGTCGTTACAGTTGGAGCAGGGCCTGGTCCCTCCTCAGCAGGGAGCTCCCCCCAGGAGGAGGGAGGTCTGCATGATCTGGGTGCTGGGCTGGCAGCATCTCCATGGTTCTTTACGGTTGTCAAAGCGCTCTCTCACTGCCCCAGGAGGAAGGCTGGGTGGGCATCATGAATGTAATTGCAGAGGTGGAAACCAGAGCTCAGAGAGGCCGAGAGACTTGTCCAAAGTCACATAAAGTGGTAAGAGGTGCCTCACAGGTTTGGGGGAGAGGCAAAGGTTTCCTACAGAGAGGCAGATGGGGAGAATTCTGAGCTGTTGGTGGACAACCCTGAAATGGTTTGAGAGATGGAAACTCCAGTCAGGAAGAAAGGCTAGCATTCCAGGGAATAATCCCCTAGAGAAGAGAAGGTGCTGGCTCAGGGCATAGAGATTGAGTTCCCTTGACCAGCTGGGAGTCTCCTGCAGATGCTGCCATCTTGCATTTGGCTGCTTGGTGTGTGGATAGCAGGGCTGCTACTCACCTACAGGGTCAGAAGGCTTCCCTGGCTCCTGCGGGGAGAGTCCACAGGCATGTCCCCGGACCTTGCTTACCCTCTTCCCTCCACCCGAGATGCTCCTGTGCTTTTGCCCCCTATGGAATTCCTGTTCATCGTAGCAAAACTCAGCCCTGAAGTCTCTTGGTCCAGACAGCTTTTCTGGACTCAACTTTCCTGAGAATCCATCACCCCACTCTCCTTGGACTACATCTCTGCTCTGTGACACTTACCTTGTCAGCCTGTACCTGATTTATATATCTGTCCCCTCTTGGACTGGGAGTGCCTCAAAGACAGCCTGTTATTCATAGCTGTGTCCCCAGTGTGCAGTGTGGGCTTGTTCCTCGCAGATCCACTCCCGGCTCCTCTGCTAGGCTTCAAATCACAGCAGGACTGACCCCAAATCCCACTTGGGTCTGCAGCTTCTGGCTGGGGTCAGCCAAAGAGAGGTGCTGGGGGAGGCCAGAGCTGGGGGAGAGAAGCCAGTGTGTCTCTTCTTCATCCTTGACCTCAAGCAGTGTCTCTGGTAGCAACTGTGTCTCTGGCTCCCACCTGCCAGCTCCACTGGCTCCCATCCTGTGCTGTGTGACCCTGATCCTGGTAACTGCTTCCTCTTTTTGTCCCTCCAGCCTAGGGTGGGTAGCATCTTTCTGCTGTTGCTGAACTGAGTCACCTCATCATCCCCTATTTGAATTCTCAGCTCTTCCATCACTATGTGACCACAGTTGCTTTGAATCCCCTATTACACACTCAAAGCAGTTCTGTGGGTGGGCTGCACTCAGACAGACACCCCAGGTCCTAGCACGGTTCTTGGCACAGAGCAGACACTTGACAAATGCTTGTGGAATAACAGTGACTGCCCAAGAATTTCTATGAACTGAAGTACGATGCCCACATTGGAGGAGGCGAATTCAGCTGAATTCAGAGCTGTTTTTGTTCATTTGTAAAATGACTGCAGAAAGCCTGGGGAGTCATGGTTTGAGAAGAGGTGGCAAACCAGAAAGAAAGAAGGATTTAAGATTGGAGAAACTTTGAAGAGCATCTCTTCTAGTAGTTTCATTTTATGAATGAGGAACAGGAGTCTTAAGAGAAGTCATGTCTAGGTCAAAACCAGTTAGAGAGCTGTCTGAAATTCAGAAACCAGATCTCCCAACTCCTGGCTCCATCACCATCTGGAACTGTGACTCCCTGAGACCTGTCAGACCACATCTTCAGCCCTGCCCTTTGTCGTCGGGCCCCAGACTCGTGTGTCCAATGGCCTCCCTGACTCTGCACTCAGTCACTGCACTGGCCTCTCACGCTCTACACAACCTGGCAGGGAGTTGGGGGGAGGGGCTCGCTTCTCTTCCCTCTTGATCCTCTTCCCTCGCTCCCCATCTCAGGGAATAGCACCCTGTCCATTTATTTCCACAAGCCAGTAACCTGGGGTCTCCATGACATTTCCCTCTCTTCCCCCAGCATCACTCCATCTCCCAGGTCTGTAGATTTTTTACCTCCTGAGTATCCCCTTCCCTCCATTTCTGCATCACCACCCCAGGCCAGGACTCTGATACCTGGATAGCTGAGCTAGCTTACAGAGATGTGAGCTCTAGAGCAGGGG
>SJXQ01005298.1:44423-77418 GCA_006408695.1 Aepyceros melampus | reverse complement strand
GGGGTGGGGGGCTGGGGGGTGGATATGTGTGGGTGTGTGTTGGGTGGAGTCAAACAGTTGCCCAGAGGAGAATTAAGCTACCCAGGGTGGGATGGGCTGGAAAAGCCTGGCTGGGGCCAGGAAGAGAGGTGCTGATGAGTCAGCCCATTTGTGGGGGAGACCAGGCTCGGAGTTAATGTTTGGTTCATGGTGCAGGGGTAAGTGCACTGCAGTCAGCACCTGTGAGGGTGGTCAGCACCTATGAGTCTGGGTTAACAGACTGGAGGGGCTTGGAGGAGGCTCCTTAACTGGGGGAACTGGGATGCTTGGTGCTGTCTGGGGAGAGTGGGAATGCAGAGTGGCTGAATGGCAGAGAGGGAGAGTACCCTGTGGGCTGGAAAGGTGACACTACAGAAGTGACTGGTGTGAGCCAGGTGGCTCTGCTCTGGGTGGTGGAGAGCTTCGTGAGTGTGTGAGAGGCCCAGAGCTGACTGACATCCTGGCCTCCTCTGGGCTGAGCCCCAATATACAGTCTGCCTCCACCTTCCTGACCCCCTCAAAAAGCTGGGCTTCTCACATCTGCTTACCAAAGAGGTTAATTTGAGGGTTATGATGGTGGATGGTCCTGGTTGCCTCCCAGGTATTTCCTCCGCCCAACAAACAACCTTACCTGCAAACTCACCATTTGAGGTTTGTTTCTTTGAGCTTAATATTTTGCAGGGCGCCTTTCTGAAGCCCGAATTTAAAATGCACATACTTCTGGGAGGTGAAGGTCTAGTAGAGCCCTGCTACTCTGAGTGTGGCCTGTGGCCCTGCGGCATCAGCATCACCTAGGGACTTGTTAGAAAGCAGACTCTTGCACCCCACCCCTGACCTCTTGAATCAGAATCTGTGTTTGACAAGATCCTTGAGAGGTTTGTTTTATCAGTAAAGTTTGAGAAGCCCTGCTCCACAGTACCTTCTCAGGAATGCGCATTTCACAGCCCTTGGTGAAAGAGTGTCAAAAAGGTCACTGGATAAGAATGTAGGTTTGAGAATAAGATTGAGACTGGAACTTCTTTTCCTGGACATTTATGGTAGGGTTGGATTAATTGTCCACTGCTGGCTCCTTAAATGTATTCCCTGCTAGTGCCAGGAAGGTAACTGTGTTTTGGGCATCTTTAGATAGATTCAAGTAGCAGTTCAGTTTTCTGTGTAATTAAAATACTGCCATGTGTGCTGCATATGGGCCAGTAGGAAGTGGGCGGAAGGGGCAGGGTTTTTGGATAAACTGCTCTGCCTCTAGGAGGCCTGGGGTTGGGCAGATGCTGTCCCTTAAGAAGAAAGAATTAAGGAACTGTCCTCCACTTCATCTGTCCCTCCCGAATGAATGGAATGACCCATCAATCACACCTCTTCACGGTCTTCAAGATTTATGCAGAGGGAGCTGCAGAAATGCTAATTTGGGGGCAGTCAGCAGAGGAAAGGATACCAGCCAAGCTCCACTCTTAATTACCCCTGCCACCAGCCCAGGCTGGACACCCCATTTCTGCCACCCGGTGCCCTGGGAGGCCCTAGGCCCAAGAAACAGGATGATGCCAAGGCATGGTGCAAGTCACCACCCATGGTCCTCTGGAGGAATAATGGCAAGGCTGGCCTGAGACTGGGGATCTGAGGACTTCAGAGCCTTGGTGGGGCCAACAGTATCACAGGTGAAAGACTATGGCATGACTCGTGCACCCTAGACCTACTTAAGAGGACTGTCCTTCCTCTGTGCTGGCCTTTTTGCCAGGAGGCAGAGTGGCTGGGGGGAGCTGTGGGAGAACGTGGGTTGGCATAGTCATGGAACTAACAGACAGTGACACTCATGTGAAAGATACCTTCATCCGTGAGTTCAAAAACAACTTGGTCAATAGAAGTCTTACTGTTTCCTAGAACCCTCAGATTTTAAACAAAATTCATTGTTTTAAAACATGAAGGTGATTTTTTTTTAGCAAATTACTTTAACTGCCTTTGTTCATTTTTTTAAAAATTATTTTTGAGCCTTGATTTGAGTTTTTCTTGGCCCCAGGTAATCCTATTTGTCCATTTAATTGGTGTGCAAAATTATTTGTGAGTTGGACCCTGCTGGATGGGTTATTTCAGAATGGGGTTATTTTGCCTCCAGTGGAAGAGAAGTGGGGAGGGGAACAGGCTCTTCTGGGCTCCAGCCTCCTGCACCAGAGTGGACAGTACCATGAGTCAGGTGGGTGGGAGGGGCGGTTAACTCCCCAGCTGTGTCTTCCTCACTCCCGGCCCTAACATTGCACTTTGCCCTACTCTGCAGTGGTCTGGTCTCTCACTAGACCGTGAGCTCCTTCAGCGTGAGCTGCATCTCATTCCTCCTTGTATCCGCAGGGACCGATGCTTAATCACTGTCCATTGACTCAGTGGCTATTACATTGGCACCTAGTACGCCTATAACCGGTTTTAACTATTCACATTGATTCCATTCAGACGGGCAGCTAGCGCCCATCTTCTGTATCCTGGGCTTTGGGCAAATGCCTTTGGAGTAGAGGCAGAAACTCATGTGCCTAGAGGGGCTGGGAAGCTGACCGAGAGGAAAGCAGCATCAAATGTGAGATGACAGGGCGTGGTGGGGACTGTGGAGAATTGAAAAGCACAGGTCCCAAGTAAAAGGCACAGCTGTAGGCAAAACCCACCTATACGACAGAAGTCAGAATCGTGGTTACTCCAGGGTGTGATGACTAGGGCTCACGGGCTGCTTTTGGAGTGCTGGAAATTTCCATATCTTGATCTGACTATCTACAAGAGTGACCATTTGTGCAGAAGAGTCAATTCAGAAGAATTAGAGCGTTTATGGAGATAAATAGAAGCATATTTATTTTGGTTCAATATGAAAATAGCTTTATTGAATTCCATAAGGCAGAAAATGCATACTCTTACCAACGCTATCGACTAGAAGGGTGTCAGTGAGAAACTTGGCATATTTAAGAAGTAGCCACATGGAGATAGCTTTCTAGTCTTTCATTGTGAAATGTAATCTGGTTCTGTCCCGGGGAGTGGTACGGGCTGCTGCTGCTTTCTGGCTGTGTATTTGGGCCTCAGCAATCATGCTCCTGGGGCTCTGTCTCCCTTCAGCAGTGACAGTCTGCAAGGCTCCATATATTGTTGCGGGCTCGGGGCTATCAGACGTCTGTCCCCAGCCCCAGGAGCCTCAGGCAGTGATACCGAGAGTGACACAGCAGGCTCAGGCTTAGCGTTTGTAGTTTTGATCTTTCCTTTTCAGAGTCTAACAGCTCTTGCAAGAGTTGGTTATTATTATGATCATAAACCTGTTCCCTTCCTGATTTTTGTGAGGCAGCTTGGAGGCAGATAGAGCTTCCATTCCTGAGCTAAGGCTAAGGCCTTGACCAGGCCTTAGTTTTCTCAGTGGTTGAATGGGAATAATTTCCAATTACACTGCAGGCTTGCTGTCAGCATTAATAAGAAGGAGACTCTACAGAAAGCCTTTTGTGCAGGGCCTGGCACATGGTACACATGCAGAATGTGGTAGCTTTTTTATTATCCCTTTTCGATTCAGTCATGTGTTAGGCACATTGTATTCCAGCAAAGAGGGAAACTTCCCCTTATTTTGAGAGTTGGACAATCTATAAGTTCTTAAATCAAGTTCTGCCTGAGGATGTATGCATGTGTGGTTGTGGTTTTTCATTTTGCATTAATTATTATTAACATTAAAAAATGGCATTTTCGTAATAAAGAGCTAGATTTCTGGCATATCTGGCTAGAACAGGCAACATTGGGTCTGTGTTCCCAATTGACAGTAATTGGTTAGGGCTGAGTTGCAGCCCTTTTATTTATTTGTATTTTTTATTTAAAAAATGCCTTGAGGGTTATATACATACAATAAAGTAAACAGATCTTAAATGAAAGTGATGGGTTTTTGCATATGTGTGCACGTGTGTAACCCCAGCTGGATCTGATGCATCCTTGGTGGCTTGATGAGGCTCCCTCAGGCTACCTCCTGCTCTTTGTGTGTGTGATACTCTTATTTTACGTAATAGCATATTATAATCAAGTAATGTAATTACAGAGTTTTCTATAGCATTACTTTCAGAGACTGTTTAGTTTTTTCATTATATTCATTGAAGTAGCCACTATCTTGATTTTGCTCCGGCTTCTGTCAGCACGTGGGTTTTACAGGCGCGCTTATAGCCTTCAGTTCTACGCAGTCTCCACCATTCCCTGTTGCCTCACACCTGACCCCATTTATTTACACTACATCCTGGCCCCTTTAGCCATGTGAGTTTGTGACATCTATGCCAAGGGCTAGAAGAGTCCTTAGAAACTAGCTGGATGCGCCATGTACCATGTTACGGGTGCAGAAACTGAGGCTCACAGTCAGGAAGTGGGCTGCTTCTAGACTCTCTCCTGGGGTGAGGTTGGCCTGGGCAGCAGCTAATCAAGGGCAGAGCCCGGCTACCTCCACCCCAGCATGAGGCCAGGCAGACCGTCATCTCTTGGTCCCTGGCAGCCAGGGCCTGACCCTGCAATCACAGTCACCCAGAGCCTCCCGCAAGCTGATCAACCTAAGAGGGAGGGAGTCCTTCCTGAAGATGTATCTTCCCCACGACAGGCTGTAGCAGTGCTGCCTTCCTCTTTAAAGGCCATGCTCCATTTGGAGAGGACCTGCAATGCCATTTGTGACAAGGGCCCTGTGTACCACCTTGATTGTGTCTGTTTCTGAAAGGAAGGCTGTAATTTGGGAGCCAGTGAAATCAAGGGAGGGAAATAGAGGAGAGCAAAAAAGAGAGAGAAAGGGAGGGAAGGGAGAGAAAACAAAAGAGGTGGCTGGGACTATGTCTGGGTCTTCATTTGTGGTGCTGGTCCTTTCCCCAAGAAATGCTGGCTTTTCCTGGCTTCCTTGGGGCTCGGTCAGGGTGGGCTGGGTCCCTCGAAGGGCTTCCCTTTAGCTCTGCCCCTCTTCTGCTCTTTGCTACAGAGATAAGAGACTTGCCATCCTGCCCGGGGCTTACCCAGGGCTTCACTCTCCAGTCCTCTGCATCCCTTCTCTGGCTCTCACCTGCCCTTGCCCTGGGAGAAGACTCATTTTGACCTTTACTCCTGGGGCCAGAAGAGCTGCTATCTTCAGGGACTGGTGGTAACAGAACTCTAAGCCAGGCCTCTCTCTGTCCCTTCTACAGAGGCCTGAGGCTTTGTCTTAGGAGAGGCATGGGTAGATTGCCACGGGAAAACCAGCATATGTTGGAGGGGCAGGAGGTCCTTCCTTTGTGTTTTAGGGTCTCACATCCACTGTTGGGGAGACCTTTCATTTAGCCATTCGGTCAACCAGTACTGAGCATCACCTGTGTGCCAGGCTTATCTAGTGACTGCGGATTTATGCTGAGCCTCATCTACAGCAGTGCTGTTCAATAGAAACACAATTCAAGCCACACATGCAAGTCACATACATGGCTTTAAATTTTCTGGTAGCTATTTTTAAAAATTGAAAGAAATACATGAAATTATTTTTGATTATTTTATTTAACCCAGTGTATCCAAAATATTACCATTTAGCAATAATCAACATAACAAACTATTGATGAGATCTTTTACATTCTTTTTTTTTTTTTTTTCATTAAGACTTTAGAATTTTGTGTGTTTTCGCATTTATAGCACTTCTCAGCTGGACTCAGCACATTTCAAGTGCCCGTTGGCCATGTGTGGCTGGTGGCTACTGTACTGAACTGGGGGAGATAGATAATAAATACGCACTCAAGACAATTACAGATGATCAGGAGAGCTACAGAGAAAACAGAGGATCGTTGACATGCTAAAGGCAGAAGACAGAGGAGTTGGGGAAGGCTTCTTGGATAATGGGATGATGTGGTCTAGCTCCCACCTGAGCCCTGGCAGGGCTGGGGAGGCGGGTGGAAGGTGGGGAGAGGCCCATGTGTCCTCAGGCAGTCCCCCCAGTATCCTACAGCACCTTGGTTACCAAGCATGGGATTAAATATCCCCTCTCCTTAGAAGACCCAAGTAGAGGGGGGCCTGGAACTGCTAGCAGTGTTTCAGAAAAGCACCTTATCTGTGCGTGTGTGTGTGTGTGTGTGTGTGTGTGTGTGTCTCATTTTCTATGCATACTTTCTAAGAGAAAGATAAGGATTAAGTTTGTGTTTATGCTGCTTTTTACACTTGGGAGTTTTCTAAACAAGAAGGACATGGGCTTGGAAAGCTGAGGAATTTGGGGCAACCTGGAGCAGTTGGGGTGTGTCCTCTGGAGGAGAGGGTCTGACCTGTCCAAAGTAGCAGGGCTTGGATGCCAGGGGGCTTCTGGTGCTTAGCAGACCTGAAGGCCCATTATTTTCCTCCTGGACTGGGATGGGAGGAGGACTGGGAGGGGATCTTGGGGCTTGCAAGAAGTGCCATGGACAGAGCGCTCTGGGGCTGGGTAAATGCAGACCCCCCCTTACTGTCTGGACTTTACCTAATTGATCTGGGCCAGGGTGAACATTCAGGTGCCCACAACGTCCAGTCTGTCTGGGCAGCTGGTGTAAGAGAGCCAGGCTAGCTATTTGGACACTGGGCAAATTGCACATGCTTGAAGGGGATGTTAAAGGGGGCACCACTGCTACGGTTTTTGCCTGTGGTTATAAAGCAGCATGCAGGATAAGTGTGGTTAGAACTTCGACTTCTCAAAATTCTCTGGAAATCTAGATTTAAAAACTACAAAATTGTATTTCAAATGTTAGCAACCAATTCAAGTATTTAAAAACACCATGAAGCCATTCATTCATTGGTCAAATTTTTATTGAGCCCCTACTGTGTGCCAGACACTGTTTTAGGCCTCTGGGGTCTGTAGTGGCTCCCAGTTCAGTTCATTTCAGTTGCTCAGTCGTGTCCGACTCTTTGGGACCCCATGGACTGCGGTGTGCCAGGCCTCCCTGTCCATCACCAACTCCTGGAGTTCACTCAAACTTGTGTCCATTGAGTTGGTGATGCTCCACCCTTGTGTAATATATATTGTTGGGAAAGGCCCTCATGTAAGCTGTGTGTAGCCCACAGACGGCCAGTTGATATATGATCTTTGTCATAAATGTAGAGTTTCAGGGATGAAAATAACATCAGGAAGCATTTATTAAACACTTACTGTGTGACAGCCCCTGGGCTTGGCACTTCATATAAAACCCCTTGCTTAGTCCTGACAACAACCAAATGAGACAGGGACTTCTGGTTGTAGAAGTCAGATGTTTACAGATGAGAGAAGTCAGGCACAGAGAGGTGAAGCAATTTACCCAGAGTCACAGAGTTAGTAGGCAGTGGGGTGTCATTTGCCCAAGGCAGTCTGAGTCCTTAATCCTTACTATGTTCTTCTCACTGTACTGTTCTTAGAGAGGGCTAGAGCCAGTTCCCTGCTTAGACAGATGGAAACTGCATCCGGAAAAGACAAGTGAGCCCCACTGGGTCTGCACAGAGGCAGTGACAGGTATGGACTTTCAATCCAGGCCTGTCAGGTGTGTGTATTGCCATGTGGACTTCACCTGTGATTGACTCCGCCCTGGGGCTGGACATTCAGGTGCCTACAGCACCCAGGCATTTAAGACCAGGGCTGGGCAGTGCTTTAACATCCATGGGAGTAAATGAGGGAGGCAGCTCACCAGCTTAGACTACAGGCCCTCTGCTTGGATCAGGTTGCCCCATGTGGGAGGCCAGGCATGTCAGTGCTCTCTGCTCTTGCCTAGACTGGAGACCCCAGCCTGACCTCAGCTGTAAAACCAGGGGGGTCGAATGCAAGGACTTTAGTGGTTTAATCTCGGCTGCACACCTTCCTGCTGCTGCTGGCCAGGCTTGCTGGTGAACTGCCCTCAGTGTTTCTGGCCAAACTTTCATCCTGGCCTGGACCCTGGGTCCTGACCTGAGTGTCTGGAGGACCATGGATTCATCTTGTAGTTTCCTTGTGGGGCTGTACCTATGGTAACTATGAGGCAGAGGAGTATGTGTGAACAGTGAAGGAGGATGCCCCTGGCAGGCTTGGGAAGACTGCGTGACAGTTCTTACGTTGGCTCAAGTGCGTTCATCCTCTGAGCCAGTGTTCTCTGCAGAAGGAAAAACCCTTCTGACCCCTGATTCGGGGAGGGAGGGGCTCTTGTGAGATACAGGAAGTTACTTGGCTAAATGAATTGTGATATACAGACAGCTCAGTAAAAAATATTTTTGAGTTATCATTATGCATTAATGACTTGAACTATGCAGGATTTACAAGAGATATGCAGATAGATATGTAAATATCACAAACACCTCTAAATTCCAACAGCAGTGTCTTTGAATGGCTCGATGGCTTATGTCCACTCCAGCAACTTGACACCCGTCTTCTGGGAAAGTGTGTAAGTCAACAAATCAAGGGACTACTGTTTGCAGGCACTGTGCAAGGCATAGAAAGTCCAAGAGCTTTCACAATTATTCAGAGTACCATATTTGGGCCAATCTGATGTGTGTGTGCGCATGTGTGTGTGTTAGAGAGAGACAGAGCACCTTATAGCCCCCTTTGGGAAGTTCAGCATCTCATGTCTGCCCCAGCTAAAGTTTTCCTTCTCTGCTCTTCCTCACCGAAACTCTCCCCTTCACCCGAAGTGCGGTGTGTGACCGCTGGGGGCCGAGTTAGCACAGGGATGGCTGCGTCCTGGGAAGGAGACAGGAAGGGCATGGGGTGTAAAGAGTGGGGGTTGCACAAGCTAGACCTGCCAGGCGGGCTGACCTGCCAAGCCGAGCCTGAGGGCTGTTGGAAACTGGAGCTCCGGCCGGAAGAAGGGAGCCCATGAATAATACAGCGGGAGGGAGGCTGTTAACTAGGTGACCTCGTTGCACCTGTGTGGTTCACAGCTTCCTGGGGAGCTGCCATGGGAGGCCAGGGTGTCGGGCAAGGGCAGAGGGGAGAGGGAAAGGCCGAGTGGAGAAATGGGGCCTTCTTTCCCTTCCCGCTCTCCTTTCAGCTCTCCAGCTCAGAAGTTCTTTGTACCAGCAGCTCCTTCTCCTTCTAGTCTTGAACCAGCTGGCCTTGGCCATGTGCGTGGGCGCATGCGTGCTCGGGAGCGAGCGTAGGCGCGCAGGTGTGCACGTGGACGTGTGTGTGCACTCACGCGGGTGTCCTGGTCACCAGCGTGTTCCTGAGCAGACGGGGAATGTGAGGCTGGGCCTTCTCTGGTGCCCTGCCTCTCAGGCCTGCTTTCCAGGTCTGCTTGCTGAACTGGGCAAGCCTGCTCCTGGCCTCTGTGTCACCTTTGTCAAGATGGCCCCCTCTCTGGGCCATTTCTGGCCGCCATGGACAGTACAGGCTCCTGGGCCAGGATGGTATGGCATCCCATCCCAAGGTTTCAGCCTCTGACAAGGGAAGCACCGTTTGATGTAAGTTGGGAGTCGGCAGCCCTGACTTTCTCTTCTAATGCTGTGGGGTCCGTCATTTTTAAGTGTTTGTCACTGGAGCCCATTTACAGCCACCCAGACCTGGCACAGAGGAGCCTCCCTAGCTCCCATAGCTCCCATATCTCCTGGTGAAACAAAGATCTCTGGGCAGATATGGGGGCCGTTTTAGGACCAAGTAGAAGGAAATGAGCTTGAACTGCAGCAGGAGAGTAGAAGGGCAGACCCAAGGAGAAGCTGGTTGAACAGAGTGTGGGGTGAGGGGCAGAGAAAGAGATGAGATGCTGGAGTCCATTCCCAGAGGAGACTGACTTTACCTGGCTTTACCTTCCGGGAGCTGTTTCCAGACCCCTGGCCTGGGGGTGGGAAGCAGAGGGCCCCTGGCCAATACCTTGGACCAGAGCAGGAGCCCTGGCCTGCACCTCCTCCTTGGTCCTGAGTGCTGTCAGCAAGGACCTGACCCCTGAGGAGGGGGTCAGGCCCTCCTCCCCAGGACTGGAAAGGGACTTTCCTCCAAAGCCACGCTCTGGCCTTAGCCTGCTTCCTCAGACTTAGGAGCCCAGGCCCAGTGACCTAGGCCTTCCGGCTGCCCTCTGAAAACTAGGCCTTTAAGAGGTGGTACAGCAAGGAAGGGAGCCAAAAAAAAAAAAGGTGGTGCACCTCCATATACACACACACCTCTCTGCACAGACTCGTAGACACATTTGCCTGCCTGGGCAGTATGGGGAGCACCTCCTCCTTTGTGTCTGGTCTGGGTGTGTGTGGCCAGAGCTACAAGCACCAGGCTTCATCTTCAGGCCCATTGCTTAAACCAGGAGAGTATTTCTATCTCTGAGCCAGACCATCCAGGTTCAAATCCTAGCTCTTCCAATGATTAGTTGTGTGACCTTCAGCACTTGAATCATTCTGTTCTTTAGTTTTCTCATCTAGAAAATCAGGATAGTAATAGAATCTACCTAAAAGGGTTATTGGGAGAATTAAACAAATTATTGCCTATAAAATGCTTAGAAAATATGCCTGCTGCTGCTGCTAAGTCGCTTCAGTCATGTCTGACTCTATGCGACCCCATAGAGGGCAGCCCACCAGGCTCTGCCGTCCCTGGGATTCTCCAGGCAAGAACACTGGAGTGGGTTGCCATTTTCTTTTCCAATGTATGAAAGTGAAAAGGGAAAGTGAAGTCACTCAGTTGTGTCAACTCTTCGCAACCCCATGGACTGCAGCCTACCAGGCTCTTCCACCCTTGGGATGTGCCTGATGCTGCTGCTGCTGCTAAGTCGCTTCAGTCATGTCCGACTCTGTGCGACCCCATAGACGGCAGCCCACCAGGCTCCCCCATCCCTGGGATTCTCCAGGCAGAACACTGGAGTGGGTTGCCATTCCCTTCTCCAATGCATGAAAGTGAGAAGTGAAAGTGAAGTCACTCAGTGTCTGACTCTTAGATGCTCAAGAAATGCTACTGTTAGTTACTTGTAGGTTACTGTTAAACTTTTATGCCACTGTTACTCTTAGCTCCTGCGTTTTGGAAACTCACAGTCTTGCAGGCTACCTGAGGGTGCCAGGAGTAGCTATTATACCTATGAGAAAAGCTTTGTAGGTTCAAAGGAGGTGGGGGCGGCATCTGGGTTGGGGTGAGAGGGTAGTCTTGGAAGACTTCATGGAGGAAGAGGTGCCCTTGCTGAGAGGCTGTGGCTTTTCTCTGTGCCCAGTGGCACAGTACTGCCACAGTAGCAGGGCAAGAAGAGAGACAGGCAGTTCAGTGGTTAGTAGCATTAATGTTGCACCTAAGTCAACTGGAATATTTTTAGTCATCTTTTTAATTGAAATATAACACTTATGAAAAAGGGTACAAATAATACACGTACAACTTGAATTATCACTAAGTGGCCCTTCCCCTGTAACTGCCGTGGAAACCAAGAAAAAAGGAATTAACAGAAGCATTTCTGTCATTAGCCAAAGGTAACTTCTATTCTGCCTTCTAATAGCATGCATTCATTTTTGTCTATATTGAACTTCATAGAAATTTAGTCATATAATATTTTCTCTAGGAGATGTTTTCTTCTACTCAACTTATTTGTGAGGTTCATCATGCTGTGTATAGTTACATTCGTTTGTTCTCATTACTGTTTCCATTGTGTGAACATACCACAATTTACCCATTCTGTTGTTGATGGACAATGGGGTTACTTCTAGCTTTTGGCTATTATGGAAAAGTCTGTTAGGATTATTTGTTATGTGTCTTTTGGTGTACATATATATATGCTAAGTCACTTCAGTCGTGTCTCACTCTGCGTGACCCCGTAGACGGCAGCCCATCAGGCTCCGCCGTCCCTGGGATTCTCCAGGCAAGAACACTGGAGTGGGTTGCCATTTCCTTCTCAGGCCTGGCGTGCTGCGATTCATGGGGTCGCAAAGAGTCGGACACGACTGAGCGACTGAACTGAACTGAACTGAACATTTTTAGATTCTGGGAATATCTCTCCGCCTTACCCGTCCTCTTAAGCAGTCTCCTGCTTCTGGTGTGCCAATCTCTGCTCAGCACCAAGCCCTTGAGACTTACAAGGGGTCTGCTTCCTAAACCACCTGTTAGAGTAATCCAAGGATCCTCGACCTCCCCCTCCAAGGCAAGTGGATCAGGCCATGCCACAGGCTGACAGTCTAATTATTCCAGCCATCAGAGGCGTCTTCTGTGTCTCTAATCTACCTTGACAAGACGGTGGTTTGTCACTTGAGGCCTCTTTAATTGGCTGCATGATTGACACAAGTGTAGGGGGCTCTTTATTTTAAGAATTGAAGAGAGCTTTTGCCTTCAAAATTAGCTCAGTTACATGATGCCAAAGACCTAGTTTGCAGCCTCCAGAGGCTAGAATCTGAGTCTTGCATTCCGCCTCTAGGTAACTGGCAAGAATGACTGGAAGAAATACCCAAGCAGTTTTCTGTTTATTGTTTGCCTTTCACCGAAGGTCTCCTCAGCCCTAGGTTGACCTGCCACCCACTTTCAATAGCGTTATGAAACAGGCTGCTACAATCTTAATGCAGGTGGCACCTCAACAAATAGGTGCACGATGTTTTGGTTGCAAGTGACAGTACCTTTAAAAAAAAATCAGAGTTCATATAAATTAGAAGTCCAACAGCTGAGCTTTGCCTGGGTTTGGGCGCTTAGACAGTATGGACAGGGCTCTGTTACTATCTTTTCAACTCAGTTCTACCTTCCTGCTGGGAGAATCTTCTCCTCACATAGGAGGAGAGATGACCTGCAGCAGTGCCTTCCTGGATGTAAATGGGCCTCTCCCCCAGAGAATAAGCACACCTCACAGAGCCCATGTTGGCACTGATGGAGGGCTCTGACGGGTCCAGCCTGCGTCAGGCGCTCTTCTCCTAGATCAATCACCGAACACAGGAAATGAAGCTCTGTGATTGGCCAAGCACCAGTCATATGACCAGGAGGATGCCCAATGGGCTGTGCCTGGCAGAACCTGAAATAGGGAAAGTTCCCTTCCTCCATGGCAGAGGGCGCCGGCCAGAGTGAGAGAACAAATCCTGCACAGACTGTAGAAGTGAAACTTTCAAATCCAGTGAGTTCTGTGTCTCCACTATTTCCTCTGACTAGCCTCTCCTTGTCCAACAGGATAGCCCGTCAGGAAAACCAGCCTGGAGTTGTCAGGAGGGAGGGTTCTGAATGGTTGGAAAGCTGGTTGGGTTTCTCCACCCTCAGGAGGCTGTGCTAGTAAATGGGAATGGATCGCTCTGCCTCTGGTCACGGAGACTTAACTGATCAGAAGCGATTCTTGCCTTCTCCAGAGGATGGCAAGAATCAGGGAGATGGCAAAGGATGGCTACGCAGGGGGCTCCTTGAACGGGTGTTGATAAACCCAGGAAAGAAGCATCAGCAACGCTGACGGTTCCCTTGTAGGCCTGCACCCCCTGCCAGGCCCGCTTTCCCTATACCCTTGTCTCCCTCGGCAGGTTGGCTGGCACTGGCCCAACCTCAGCTAGAACGTCTGTTCTAAGGTTGGGAAACGTGGATGTTTTCTCTGGTCTGGCCTCTTGTAGGTTTCAAAGAGAGCCTTTCCTCATTGGAATTTCTTTGTCTGTTTCATGGGTTTTTACGCACCAGTCCTGATGTGATCACACCTGCTGCAGTTCTAAAAACTAAAAAAAATTTGGTTATCGATCATTTAAGGCTTCTTATGTGTCTTATCTGTGAAATTAAAAGACGCTTGCTCCTGGGACGAAAAGCTATGATCAACCTAGAGAGCATAGTAAAAAGCAGAGACATTACTTTGCCAACAAAGGTCTGTCTAGTCAAGGCTATGGTTTTTCCAGTAGTCATGTATGGATGTAGAGTTGGAAAGTGAAGTGAAGAAAGCTGAGCACCGAAGAACTGATGCTTTTGAACTGTGGTATTGGAAAAGACTCTTGAGATCCCTTGGACTGCAAGGACGACAGCCAACCAGTCCATTATGAAGGAGATCAGCCCTGGGATTTCTTTGGAAGGAATGATGCTAAAGCTGAAACTCCAATACTTTGGCCACCTCATTCAAAGAGTTGACTCATTGCAAAAGACTCTGATGCTGGGAGGGGTTGGGGGCAGAAGGAAAAGGGGATGACAGAGCATAAGATGGCTGGACGGCATCACTGACTTGATGGACATGAGACTGAGTGAACTCTGGGAATTGGTGATGGACAGGGAGGCCTGATATGCTGCGATTCATGGGGTCTCAAAGAGTCGGCCACGACTGAGCGACTGAACTGAGCTGAACTGAAGAACGTACGTGCTCAAGTGAGCATGGGAGATGCCTGGTCTCCCCCCTGTAGATCTAGAATGCATATTAGGGCATTAAAGGTTCTGAGAAATCCTGTGTTGAACAAGCTCATTTACTCAGGGGAGGGCCTTTTTGCCTCAGCACACTGTTAACTTGCCCAGGAAGGTTTTCCCTAAGCACCCTTGGAAAGCTCGGTCTTAAAGAAAAGTGAGGCTGAAATGCACACACAGCTGGAATAAGCACTACTCTTGATCTAACGAAGCTCACCTTTATTCTTTGTCTCCCACATTCCTGATGCTCTATTCAGTGGAGGTAAGTTCTCCGACCTACCCTAGGTCATTTGACTTTTCTGCTCACTTTGGAATGATAAAGTACTACAATAAATCTCAAACAGAGTCCAAGTTCAGGAATTTGAATGCTTTAAGATACTCAACTCAACTTCAATCTTGACTTAGCTCAAGCCTGCCGTGGGAGCGTGGGGTCACTGCCAGCTCCTCCCCCTGGCTCTCTGCTTTCCTCCTCACCCACTCTTTTCATTTATCTATTTATTTTATTTTTTCTTTTGGCAATGCTGGGCTGAGTCTTCACTGCAACCCTCAGGCTTTCTCTTGTTGTGGAGTGTGGGCTCTGGAGCTTGCAGGCTGTCTCGTTGTGGCACAGGGGCTTAGGTACCCTGCGGCAGAGGGATCTCGGTTCCCTGATTCAGGGATTGAAACTGTCCCCTGCACCGGAAGGCAGATTCCTAACTACAGGACCACAGGGAGGTCCATCCTCTTCAGGGACTCTTTACTGCAGTTTGAACTTTTCCTCGGGGGAGGGAAGAGACTCGTGAGAGAGGGCAGCCCACACTCTTCTCTGCGACTCCACTTGTTCTAAGCTCAGTCTTCTCACTGCACAACAGGCCAATCAATCTGAGAGACAAGGCATTGAGGCAAAGAATAAGACTTTATCAGAAAGCCAACAGACCAAGAAGATGGCAGACTAATGTTTCAAAATAACCATCTTATGGAGTCTGCATACCAGGTTCTTTTATAGAACAGGGATTGGAGGGAAGTGAGGAAATAAAGTAAAAAGGCCATTAATCTGATAAATATCCCCTACAATGGCAAGCCTCAGGCAGAAGATGTGTTTATTTCTTCCTTCCTGCCATCCACAGGTGAACAGGGTCCTGAACAAAGGCACTTTAGCTTAACAGTCAAGCAGAGGGCAAGGTTTTCTGAGGCAGGTGGTTATGAATGATTCTAATAACAAAAACAGTGAAAAGCAAGTCAGAGTTCCAACATGTTTGGTGGCTCAGTGGTAAAGCATCCACCTGCAGTGCAGGAAACACAAGTTTGATTCCTGGGTCAGGAAGATCCCCTGGAGAAGGGCATGGCAACCCACTCCGGTATTCTTGCCTGGAGAATCCCATGGACAGAGGAGTCTGCCAGGCTAGAGTCCTTGGGGTCAAAAAGGAGTTGGACACAACTTAGCGACTTCACCACCACCACCATAATCAGAATTGGCTCTTCCCCGCAAGATGCTCTCTCTGGGCTTGGGGATGGTCAGGGCTGGCTCCTACTGGCAGGCGTCGTTCTGGAGAAGCCCTGCTGAGCCCTGTCCCCTGCATCCCGTTGGCTCTGGCTGGAGCATCTCTGTTCCGAGGGGACTCTCCTCAGCCCATAGGTATGCAGCAGGCAGTTCCATCTTCTACCTTCTCTTCAAAGACAGTAGAGCTTCTGAGACCAACGGATCCACTCTCCTTTACAGATGCAGCCTTTGATGGCCCTGACCCTGTGCGCTGAGGTTACTGTGACTTTCTGGCTCAGCCACCTCTAGTGGAGGGGAAATGCTTCCTCAACCCTGCTCTGACCATCCCTGTAGGAGGAGCAAATCCAATGTGTCAGCCTTGCCCTGGGGCCCCAGAGCAGTTGGTCAGCATTCCGTCTGCCCAGTACTCCCTGGGTGGCACAAACGTCTCATCTTCCATCTAAGTCTGTATAAGATTCCTCAGTCACCTGTCAGGCCCCATTCCTCTGAGGCTTCAGCATTTCAAAGACCTGGACTTGGAATCAGAAGCTGGTACCTGTATCCCTACCTCTAGAGGCTCAGTGAGGTCACAAAGAAGTCCTCTCACTTCAGTTCAAATTCTTGATCTGCCAAAGGATCCAGGAACAGAATATTCTGGTAGGTTATCACATCTGCATATGGAAACTATCATTCTCATGGTCCCTTTGGGATCTTGACCTTGTCACGTGAAACTCATGCTGGCATAGTGTTGTTCTCACATTCTGTCACAGAGGGTAAACCTCTAGCATTGCCTAACATATGATAGGTGCTCAGAATGTGACCTTTGTTTTGTCTTCTCTCTTCTTTAAATCAAAGCCTCCCTATTTTTCTGAAGCCAGCTACAGTAATTCTCCTCTGCAAGTTCTCTAAACAACGTAACAAAATAAAAGAAAACAATAGAATGGGAAAGACTAGAGATCACTTCAAGAAAATCAAAGATACCAAGCGAACACTTCATGCAAAGATGGCCTCAATAAAGGACAGAAGTGGTCTGGACCTAACAGAAGCAGAAGATATTAAGAAGAGGTGGCAAGAGAATACACAGAACTGTACAAAAAAATATCTTAATGACCTGGATAACCACAATGGTGTGATCAGTCACCTAGAGCCAGACATCCTAGAATGCAAAGTCAAGTGGGACTTAGGAAGCATCATGACAAACCTAGTGGAGGTGATGAATTCCAGTTGAGCTATATCAAATCCTAAAAGAAGATCCTGTGAAAGTGCTGCACTCAATATGCCAGCAAATTTGGAAAACTCAGCAGTGGCCACAGGACTGGAAAAGGTCAGTTTTCATTCCAATCCCAAAGAAAGGCAATGCCAAAGAATGTTCAACTACTGCACAATTGCCCTCATTTCACATATTAGCAAGGTAATGCTTAAAATCCTTCAAGCTAGGCTTCAGTAGCATCTGAACTGAGAACTTCCAGATGTACAAACTGGATTTAGAAATGGCAAAGGAACCAGAGATCAAATTGCCAACATCCATTGGATCATAGAAAAAGCAAAGGAACTTTAAAAAAAAAATCTACTTCTGCTTCACTGGCTATGCTAAAGATTTTGAATGTGTGGATCACAAAAAATGTGGGAAATTCTTCAAGAATGGGAATACCAGACCACCTTATTTGTCTGCAGGTCAAGAAGAGGCAGTTGGAATTGGACATGGAACAATGGACTGGTTCCAAATTGGGAAATGAGTATGTCAAGGCTGTATATTGTCACCCTGCTTATTTAACTTATATGCAGAGTACATCATGTGAAATTCTGGGCTGGATAAAGCACAAGCTGGAATCAAGATTGTTGGGACAAATATAGATAACCTCAGATATGCAGACCTCCTTGGTGGCTCAGACGATGTAGCGTCTGTCTACAATGTGGGAGACCTGGGTTCTTCCCTGGAGAAGGAAATGGCAACCCACTCCAGTACTCTTGCCTAGAAAATTCCATGGACGGAGGAGCCTCGTGTCCATGGGGTCACAAAGAGTCGGACACAACTGAACAACTTCACTTCACTTCACTTCAGATATGTAGATGATACCACTCTAATGGCAGAAAGTGAGGAGAAACTAAAAGCCTCTTGATGAGAGTGAAAGAGGAGAGTGAAAAAACTGGCTTAAAACTCAACTTTTAAAAAACTAAGATCATGGCATCTGGTCTCATCACTTCATGGCAAATATATGCGGAAATAGTGACAGGTTTATTTTCTTGGGCTCCAAAATCACTGAGGATGGTGACTGCAGCCATGAATTAAAAGATGCTTGCTCCTTGGAAGGAAAGCTATGACAAATCTAGATATTGTATTAAAAAGCAGAGACATCACTTTGGTGACCGCGATCCATGACTATAAGGTTCGTATAGTCAAAGCTGTGGTTTTTCCAGTAGTCATGTATGCGAGAGTTGGACCATAAAGAAGGCTGAGTGCTAAAGAATTGATGCTTTCAAATTGTGGTGCTGGAGAAGACTCTTGAGAGTCCCTTGGACAGCAAGGAGATCCAACCAGTCCATCCTAAAGGAAATCAACCCTGAATGTTCATTGGAGAGACTGATGCTGCAGCTCTAATCCTTTGGCCACCTGATGCGAAGAACCAACTCACTGGAAAAGACCATGATGCTGGGAAAGATTGAAAGCAGGAGAGAGGATGGCAGAGGATGAGATGGTTGGATGGCATCACTGACTCAATGGACATGAGTTTGGGTAAACTCTGGGAGTTGATGACGGACAGGGAGGCCTGGTGTGCTGCAGTTCATGGGGTTGCAAAGAGTGTGATACAACTTAGCAACTGAACAAGTCTTCCAAACCAGTCACCCAAGAGTGATTATAGGTAATGGAGTCTTAAATCCCTCTCACCATCTGGCAGCTGTGATATATGGCTTAGGTATTGGTTAAATTCTTGAGTGGAGAAGGCAATGGCATCCCACTCCAGTACTCTTGTCTGGAAAATCCCGTGGATGGAAGAGCCTGGTGGGCTGCAGTCTGTGGGGTCTTGAAGAGTTGGAAACAACTGAGCGACTTCACTTTCACTTTTCACTCTCATGCATTGGAGAAGGAAATGGCAACCCACTCCAGTGTTCTTGCCTGGAGAATCCCAGGGACAGAGGAGTCTGGTAGGCTGCTATCTCTGGGGTCACACAGAGTCGGACATGACTGAAGTGACTTAGCAACAGCAGCAAACTCTTGAGTACCACAGTTTGTAAAATTGCCTGGCTGGTCTTTCCCCCCCACTCTGTTTAGATAGATTTGGTGTTTAACATTGTGGAAACTTAAGCTGTACAACATGTTGAGTTGATACAATCACATATCACAAAAGAGCTACCACAGCAGTGGCACCTAACACCTCTCTCTCCTCACCCAATTATTACGTCCTTTTTGTGGCAAGAATACTTAAAATCTTAGTGTTTATGTATGTAATACAGTATCTTTAGCTATAATCACCATGATGCATGTTAGATCCCCGGAACTTACTGAGTTTGTAACTGCAGTTGGACACTTTGGCCCATCCACTCCCCAGCCCCCGGTAACCACTACTGTGCTCTCTGTCTCTCTGAGTTCAGCTTTTTTGGCTTCCATGTATAAGTGAGGTTGTACACTATTTGTCTTTTGCTGGCTTAGTTCACTTAACGTAGCGTGGGGGAGGTCTTTTGGGGGCTGGGCCAGGTCTTAGCTTCAGCACCCAGGATCCTCACTGAGTTGTGTGGGATCTTCTGTGCAGTGAGTGGATTTTGGTGCAGCCGTGGTGTTTGATCTCAGGAGTTGCAGTATGGAGGCTCTCGAGCTGTGGCCCACAGGCTCAGGAGTTGCAGCACGTAAGCTTAGCTGCTCCACGGCATGTGGGATCTTAGTTCCCCAGTCAGGGATGGAACTCATGTCCCCTGCATTGCAGGGTGGATTTACTGCACCACCAGGGAAGTCCCTAAATGTCCTTTTAATAAATGAACGAGTTGATTATATAAAGCAAAGAGAGAAGGTGAAGAGAAATGAAGGAGTGCATCCAGGCCCAGAATTACTGTCATAAAGGTGTGTGATGGCATTTCCTGGAAAAAGCTCAGCTTCTAGAGTTATACTGACTCTACCATTAATGACCCTATAACCCTGGGAGCATTTTTTATATTAGTTAATGTACCATTTTAACTAATATAACAAAAAGTCACAGTAGCAACAAGTTAAATGTGTTTGTCTCACTTTAAAGGCCAGAAGGTAACCTGGGGCGGGTGAGGGGGTCCATGATCACCAGGAACCCAGGCTCCTCCGTCTTGGTTCTCTGCCATCCTTCAGTGGAGCTTCCAACTTGTGACTCAGAAAAGTGTTTGGCTTCTCGTATGTCTGCATTCGGGCTGACAGAGGAGGGGATGAGTGAAGAGGAAGACCAGCCCTGCCTTTAAGGGCTGGAGGCTCAGAAGTTGCACTCAACACCCCCATTCACACCCCACTGAGTAGAACTTAGTCATATGGCTACATGTGACTGCAAAGGAGTCTGGGAAATTCATTCTGGGCTGGAGGGTGACATTCTAAGCGAGAAATCCTATCACCCGAGAGGGAAACATGCAGAAACAGTCTCTGCTTCACTCTTTTTCTAATTATTAATTTTAAGATTGATTGATTGGTTTGTTTGGCTGCACTCGGGCTTTCTCTCGTTGCAGCGAGTGGGGGCTACTCTTCGCTGAGGTGCACGGGCTTCTCATCGCAGTGGTTTCGCTTGTTGTGAAGCTTAAACTCTAGATATGCCGGCTCAGTAGTTTCAGTTCTGGCTCTAGAGTGCTGGCTCAGTAACCGTGGAGCACAGGCTTAGATATCTCATGGCATATGGGATCTTTCTTGACCAGGGATCAAACTCGTGTCCCCTGCATTGGCAGGCAGATTCTTAACCACTAGAATACCAGGGAGGCCCTTTGAATTATTTATTTATTTGTTTGTTTGTTTTTGCCACCATTCCACTCCCAGTCCTCCACCCTATCCTGTTCTTCATTTATAAAACATGTGCCTCACTGTGTTACAATCAAATGAGATGAGTTATTTGGAAGTATCTTGTAATCCCTGAAGTTCCATGCAAACACAAGTTAACTGATGGTAAATGAGTAAAGAATACCAACAAAGGAATCGTAGAACAAAGGGAGATTCATTCTAGGTGAAACGATAGAGCAGTTTATGGAGCGGGTAGATTTAAGTTGCACATTGAAATATTGACTGATACTTTTAAGGAGGAAAACAAAGGAGCTTGTGGGGGAAGTATGGAAAACATCCCAGGTGATGGGCAAAGTAAGATAAAGTTGGGAGGTGAGGATTTGGATGCATGTTTGAGATGCTTCATGGGGTACAGTTTGGGGAGTGCAAGGGCAAGAAAAGGAATTGGACCAGAGCAGGCAGACCCCTTTGGGTGAACTCTGGGAGCTGGTGATGGACAAGGAGGCCTGGTGTGCTGCAATTCATGGGGTTGCAAAGAGTCGGACACGACTGAGCAACTGAACTGAACTAAACTGAGGCAGAACCCCGATGCCATGCAGCAGTTGGAGGTCTCTGAGTGGGAAGTGGGAAGTTAGTGCCCACCTCTGCTAAGGGTTGGATGTGATTTTCCTCATGGAGGGCCCGTGCCTGGAGGAGGATGGCCGTGGAGACTGGGAGGCCACTTAGGAGGCTGGGATGAGAGACCTTGTGAGACGGGAAGGGGCCTGAACCGGAGCCATGAGAATGGAAAGGTGGGGATGGGCTTGGGAGCCATTCCACAGGGAGCAGAATGATGGAGTGAAGACTAAGTACCGAATGGGGTTTTACCAGTGACCACTGACCAAGAGGGAGACCCCAGAGAGTGGGGCAAATTCAGGAGGAAGAAAGTAAATTCAGAGCCTGCAGATGTGAGTCTGAGCACCTCCCAGCAATGGGAAATTTGAACTGTGCTGATAAAATTGATGTCAGAGAACTAAAGAATTTTCCAAGATGATAAAGATGCTTAACCAAATGTACTGTTGCCTCTTAGAGGATGATCTAATGTCTAAAATTTCAGACAGCCTAATTAAAATTCAGTCTTGGGGAATAACTTCTTTTCCCTTTCTGGAGCCTGAGCTGTTGTAACTCACTCTTTACACACAAGCAAGCCGAGGCTGTGTCTCACTTGATACACAAAGGGCATTTCCAGAAGCCCTGCAGGGTTAGGGGTGCCTCTCACCAGAGGGTGGGGAAACATTTGACCATTTCTTTTCTTTTCCTCTCCAATGTCCTCCTTTGATCTGGAGATATCCAGACCTTAGTCTGCAGTCCAGCTGTGAGAAAACCTTTCCAATTTGTGTTCACAGTGCAGGAAGAGGTTAAAAGTATCGTCTTGAGCTGAATCGCAGATCCAAAATGAAAACCGAACAGGAGATGGCGAGTGAGTTTTTTTCCCTTTCAAAATCTTCCATCGTTGTCATAAATTGATTATGCAAAGAGTGTAAACCATTTAAACATCACCTTGAGAGTTCGCAAGGACAGTGAAAGGTGCCGGGTGGAGGTGGAGCCTGGAGATCTCCCCCAGCCATGCACGGTCACTGGCCGCACCATCTCACCCTGCAGAGCCTGGAGTGACTGTCACCTGGTCCTGAGGAATTCACGCATCATGCTGCAGGTTCGACCTTGAACATCCTGAGCTGGGAGGCAGAATTTATCAACCACTCTAGCTATTATTATGATTATTTTCCCTACACATTTGGAGACCCAAGTGGTCCAGGCTAAGAACAGTGTTACATTCATCATTCACCAAGATGGAGTAATTAGAATGTAACTAAAATCCCACAATGCATTTTGTAGAGAACATCAATGGTTTAGCTCAAACATAATCTGTCATAATGCTTTGACCAAGTTCTGTGGCCACAGGGACCTCAATAACACTGCCGAGGACTCACTGTCCCCTCACTGGGTGTGGCTGCAGGTGCTCTGCTTCTTGGGGATCTGGAGTGCTGCCAGTGGGTCTCTAGCCAACTTATCACTGGGCTGCAGGGCTGGGACTAGGGGCTCACAAGCTAGGACTACAGGGCTTCCCAGATAGCTCAGTGGTAAAGAATCCATCTGCCAACGCAGAAGATACAGGAGTTCAGTTCAGTCACTCAGTCGTGTCTGACTGTTTGCGACCCCATGGGCTGCAGCAGGCCAGGCTCCCTGTCTATCACCAACTCCCGGAGTTTACCCAAACCCATGTCCACTGAGTCAGTGATGCCATCCAGCCATCTCATTCTCTGCCGTCCCCTTCTCCTCTTGCCCCCAATCCCTCCCAGCATCAGAGTCTTTTCCAGTGAGTTGGCTCTTCACATCAGGTGGCCAAAGTATTGGAGTTTCAGTCTCAGCTCAGTCCTTCCAATGAACACCCAGGACTGATCTCCTTTAAGATGGACTGGTTGGATCTCCTTGCAGTCCAAGAGACTCTCAAGAGTCTTCTCCAACACCACAGTTCAAAAGCATCGATTCTTTGGTGCTCAGCTTTCTTCACAGTCCAACTCTCACATCCATACACGACATGGTTTGGACTAAAGATGGTCAGTAGACATTGTCAGTAGCCTTGGGATGCTTCCTGATGCACTGCTCCAGGTGGCCATTGTTAAATGGTTGGAGCTACCTGTGAACTGACAGCCATGGTGTGCTGGTAGGTGTTAACTCCTGGCTCTCTGGGAAAAGCCCTGGTTTGTCACATTTGCCAGTGTCCATGGTGTAAACACTCCTCTGAGGCTGATTTCAAGTTTCCATCACAAAGTCACCGACCACACCATTGGGAACAGACGATCTCCAAAGAGCTTTTTACTTTCAGTCATCTCTGATTCGGAATCAAACTGTGATCTCTAACACCTCTTAGAAAGTTGCATTCCCTTAAGTCATTGCTTTTTGAATTCCTCTCAAAGCAGATACATGTGAGGACTTTGTTGGGAAAGTGACAGTGCAGGGAGCAGAAGTGGAGAATACGGGAATGACCATCAGCGGGGAGGAAGACGCAAAGCCAGGGTGTCTTCAGCGGGACGGGCTGCCGCGGCCTGGTGGCCTGGCTGAGGAGCCACACTGCAACCGTGTCACTCAGATCAGGACTTGAACTCTTGCACCAGGACTGGAATCTAGCCAAAACTCAGGTTGGGACTCGAACCCATGGTCTTTTAACTGAGATCACACAACTGGTCTCAGGACTTAATGAAGCTCAGGTTCTTGATGTCCCATCACAGAAAAAGATCAGTGAGAGACAAAGTGATAGGTAAGAGGTGGGTGTGTCTAGAGAGATACACGTTCCGTAGACAGAAAGTGGTCTGTCCCAAAAGGCGAGAGTGGCCCCAAGGCAGGCGTTGTCTCGGACAGTGAGAGCGGTCATGGGAGAATCGTGCTCTGCAACAGAGTGTGGGCCATCTCAGATGAAAGCGACCTTGAAATAGGATGCGGTTCGTTTTTATGGTCTGGGTAACTTCATAGGCTAATGAGTGGGAGGAGCGTTCCCCTATCTGGGGGAAGGCTGGCGGTTCCCAGGAATGGGGCCACCTCTCGCTTTTTGGTCTTTAACGATTGCCCCTGGAACTGTCGTGGCGCGGGTGGGTGTGGCCCTGAGCTCATGCTAATGTCTTACAAGGAGCATGTGACGAGGCTCAAGGTCCACAGGGAGTCAGATATTCCACCATCTGGGACCTGATTGGTGCTAACCCGTTTTCGTCATACCCCATGATGCAGTTTTCATTATATCCATCTTTTAAAAGCTGTGCCCTGCCCCCGTGCCTCCTGTTGCAGTGTGAAATGCATCTGTGGGACTGGTTGGAGGGAGGAGAGACGATGCCTGTATCCATTCCTGCTCTGTTTCAAAATGGGCACAACTTTGACCTTGCATTGCTCTCTTTCTTTCTCTGCCTCTATCTGTGTCTCTCTCTCCTTGGAATACTTGTCCTGTCAATCCAGCCAGCATGTTGTGAGAAAGCCCAGGCCACTTGGATAAACCATAGGAAAGTATGCCAGCCAATTGCCCCAGCTAAGTTCTCCACCAACAGCCAGCACCAACCTCCAGCCACGTGAGTAAACAAGCCTTCAGATGATTCCTGCCACCATCTTTGAAGTTTTCCAGTGGAGGAGCCAGCTGTCATGAGTTGTGAACAAGCTATCCCATTCTGCCCTGACCAAATTTTGGCCACCAACACACACCATCCCACAAAGAGATAATAAATATTATTGTTGTCTTAAATCATCCACTTTGGGAGTAGTTTCTCAGCAACAGATAGTTATGAACCCATCTTCCTTTCATACAAGTCCCTTTTTAGACTTTGATTTCCAAACTGAAGAATCCTTTCTTGTGGTCCTTGGACAGCAAGTAAATCAAGCCAGTCGATCCTAAAGGAAATCAACCCTGAATATTCACCGGAATGACTGATGCGAAGCTGAAACTCCAATATTTTGGCCACCTGATGTGAAGAGTTGACTCATGGGAAAAGATCCTGATGCTGGGAAAGATTGAGGGCAGGAGGAAAAGAGGACGACAGAGGATGAGATGGCTGGATGGCATCACCGACTCAATGGACATGAGTTTGAGCAAACTCCAGGAAATAGTGAAGTTACAGGGGAGCCTAGCGTGCTGCAGTCCATGGGGTCGCAAAGAGTCAGGCGCAATCTAGTGACTGAACAGAAACTTGTGAAATCTGTCTTCAAACAGCTTAGTGCCTGCTTGGAATTCCTGTGCCTTGACTTGTGGGGCGACACTGGTTCTAGCGTAGACCCGAGGACCACTGCAAGGGTACACAAGGCCTCTGGGTGTACCCCCGTGCTTATGGTAAGGCATGGAGTGGGGGAATCTTGGCAAGGAGAAAGAAAAGAGGTGAAGGAAGAGGAGGAGAGGGCACTAGGCAGGGATAAGGAAGGGGCGGATGATGGAGGAGAGGACACGTTGCTGAGGAGGCTGGTGGTCGGCACCACGTGGCCCAGTCTTGCTGACTCACCTCCAGGGAGGCCTTGGATGACCCTCTCCCTGCAGGAATCTGATGAGTCACACACATGCAGTCAGGTAGGCACCAGAGGGTGTCTGCCTTCCTCCTTCATGGCAGCAGATGCCAGCTGGATATTGCCACGTCTGACTTTGATTGAACCACCACTTCCTGTCAGGTTCTGTGCTAGACTCTTGGAACATGGGACACTCCAGGTCCTTGCCCTCAAGGAGTCAGAGTCCGTGCGAGGACAGAGTTTGAAACAGCTCAGTCACTAGTTACACCTTCCAAGGGAGGTTTCAGCTAAAATTTAGGAAGAAGCTTCTGAAATAATTAAATATGTGAGTGGGGTAATGGTGGGGCTTGGGGGCAGACGAGGGTAGGGAGGAGGAACCTGACTGCATGGATTTAATTAAAAGGAAAAACACTGCCATTGATTTTGAAAGCCCTTGGCTGATGTTCATTAACCATCTGGGACGATTTGATGGTTGACTGTAGAGACTTTGGTAAATAAAATGAAAACAAATATTTCCAAATTGAGCATATTTTGAGTCTGATGATTGGACTTCAGTTAGAATACTTCTGAAGAGATTGAAATGAACTCAAACTGACTTAAGTAAAAAGGGAATTTATCGGCAGAGGTAACTGAGGAGTCCGAGTCTGGGTTGAGAATACATAGATTTCAGACTCAGATACATTCAATGAAATGTCTTTCTTCATCCCTAGACCCTGCCTTCCACCATATTGATTTCACCCTCATGTTTCCCAAGATGCTGCTGACTTTGCTAAGCTCTCCCCTCGTGGTGGCAAGGTGGCTGCATGGCTCCAGCCCTCATCCTCTCAGAGCCATTTTCCTCCATCCTAGCATGCCTTTCAGCTGTCTCCGGTTAGGCCATGTGCCCGACTCTGAAACTTTCACTGTGGCTGCTATAGGACTGATAGCGTGTGGAGCTGGGGTGGTGGAGATAGGGAGGCTTGACCCGACCACATGGACTAAGAGAGGAGGTTTGGATCATCACAAAAAACTTGGGGATTTTCATCAGAAAAGGGATGAATGCTGGGGAATACATTAAATGGCCTCACAGTGGCCCAGAAATGAGACAATAGGAAGTCCTGGGGGCAGTGGGAGGCAGCTCAGCACATAAAGGGAGTCAGGCTAAAGTGGTTCTGAAGTCAAGGTCAAGTTGGCCTCATTGCTACCGCAGAGAGGCTTACAGACCACGTCCATATCTTTGTGTGTGTGTTTCCCCTCCCCCCCTCCATTGTAGAGGGTGACAGCCATGGAGATGCTCCGTTCTCGTCTTTTTTCAAGAGATAGTGGCCATTCAGCTCCAAACAGTGGGATCAGTTTGAAGCTAAAGCTATGCTCTCCCAGGGCACCCTCGGCTATGACTGAGCTTGGCAGGGGCACTAGAGCGGGCACTAGTCCTGCCCCATGTGGGACTCCTCTAACAGGCAATCTTTGCTCTGGGTCTCCCTGTCCTGTTGGCTGAGACCATCGATCTGCATTGTTTGATCCCTGAATCACTGCATGGAAGGTCTCCCACCAATCAGGAAGACCACACTCAACTGTTCAGTAAGCAAAAAATATTTTTGATACGACTCTTTTCAGTTCAGTTCAGTTCATTCGCTCAGTCATGTCCGACTCTTTGCGACCCCATGAATCGCAGCACGCCAGGCCTCCCTGTCCATCACCAACTCCTGGAGTTCACTCAGACTCAACATTCATCGAGTCCGTGATGCCATCCAGCCATCTCATCCTCAGTCATCCCCTTCTCCTCCTGCCCCCAATCCCTCCCAGCATCAGGGTCTTTTCCAATGAGTCAACTCTTCGCATGAGGTGGCCAAAGTACTGGAGTTTCAGCCTTAGCATCATTCCTTCCAAAGGACAACCAGGGCTGATCTCCTTCAGAATGGACTGGTTGGATCTCCTTGCAGGCCAAGGGACTCTCAAGAGTCTTCTCCAACACCACAGTTCAAAAGCATCAATTCTTTGGTGCTCAGCCTTCTTCACAGTCCAACTCTCACATCCATACATGACCACAGGAAAAATCATAGCCTTGACTAGACAGACCTTAGTCAGCATAGTAATGTCTCTGGTTTCGAATATGCTATCTAGGTTGGTCATAACTTTTCTTCCAAGAAGTAAGCGTCTTTTAATTTCATGGCTGCAGTCACCATCTGCAGTGATTTTGGAGCCCCCCAGAAATGAAGTCTGACACTGTTTCCACTGTTTCCCCATCTATTTCCCTTGAAGTGATGGGACTGGATGCCATGATCTTCGTTTTCTGAATGTTGAGCTTTAAGCCAACTTTTTCACTCTCTTGTTTCACTTTCATCAAGAGGCTTTTTAGTTCCTCTTCACTTTCTGCCATAAGGGTGGTGTCATCTGCATATATGAGGTTATTAATATTTCTCTGGCAATCTTTATTCCAGCTTGAGCTTCTTCCAGCCCAGTGTTTCTCATGATGTACTCTGCATAGAAGTTAAATAAGCAGGGTGACCATATACAGCCTTGACGTTTCCTTTTGCTATTTGGAACCAGTCTGTTGTTCCATGTCCAGTTCTAACTGTTGTTTCCTGACCTGCATACAGATTTCTCAAGAGGTAGGTCAGGTGGTCTGGTATTCCTATTTCTCTCAAAATTTTCCATGGTTTATTGTGATCTACACAGTCAAAGGCTTTGGCGTAGTCAATAAAGCAGAAAGAGATGTTTTAGGGCACAAATCCCATTCAGGAGGGCTCCACCCCTTCCAAAGTCCCCACCTCCAAAAACCATCCCACTGAGGATTGAGTTTCAATGTACAGATTTGGAGAGTGGGGAGACGGGGATACAAATGTTCAGTCTATGGCCTCTGTCCTTAAATGGCTGCCCTTCACAACAGCACAAAGCAGCTCTGTTAACCCAGCTGTTGGTTCAGTGTTTCAAATAACATTTTTATAGAAATGTGAGATATATAGAAAGTTGCACAAAATGTGAATTCCTCAAGATCAATGAATTATCACAAAGCAAAACACCCCTGCACTCGCCATCCAGTTCAAGGGAAAGATCATTTCCTCACCCTAGCTGTCTCCAGCCCCACCACACATCTGTTCTCAAAATTCTTACAAGTTTCTCATTCTAAGTTTAATAGAGGACGCATCCAACCTCTTTAGTCAATGGAGTGGCAGACTGGAAAAAGTAGAGAGAGACTTCATTTGGTTTTGTTTCATTTGGTTTTGTTGGCTCTAACCTTAAAAAGCAAGTTTTATCTTTAAGATGTTTTCAAGACCCGACTATTTTCCAGATTTTGCGTAAGGAAACGGGGAGGTGGGGAAGCAGGAGTTCAGTTTTGTTCTAGCCTTGTTCAGAAGTCTGATCTTGATATGCAAAGAATATAATTAAAATGGATTACAGACTATTAAACGCAAACAAGAACAAAATGATTGCAGTGTGTGTAAGCCAGTAATTAAAGCTTTAAAAGAGGAAAAAGTCACCATCACTTAAAACGTTTATTTGTCAAGGCTAGTAACAAATATTGACCTGAGAGCTTTTTTCTTTTATTTCTTCTTAGCATCAGGCTCTCAGCAATTAGTGGGGCATATTCCAGAATCAATACAGCCTCGGGTCTGAAGCAGTGAGATCCATACATTTTAAAATTAGGTGGTATAATAGCAGACTGGCTCCATAAAGCAGACTTCCTGGCAGTGTATTTCAATTAGTGCTTATTAGATGACAAACAGAAAGAAGTCAGGAGCAGCATCTCCTTAAATTGGTTTTGTCGCAAAGATACCCTTATGATGACCATCAGGGAGAGAGGTTTTTTGGTCCCCCTTTAATTTTTTAAATTTCCTTTAAACTGTTTGTAAATTGCAGTATGGTTGATGGAAATATTACATAGTTTGCAGATGTACCGCATGCTGAGTCACAATTTCTAAAGGTCATACTCCATTTATAGTTGCTATAAAATACTAGCTGTATTCCCTGTGCTGTACATATGTCCTTGCAGCTAATTTTGTACCTAATAGTTTGTACCTCTTAATACCCTTCCCCTATTTTTGTCTCCTCCTTCCTTCTTTATGGGCTGCCCTGGTGGCTCAGGTGGTAAAGAATCTGCCTGCAATGTGGGAGACCTGGGTTCGATCCCTGGGTCAGGAAGATCCCCTGGAGAAGGGAATGGCAACCCACTCCAGTATTCTTGCCTGGAGAACTCCATGGACAGAGAGGATCCTGGCGGGCTACAGTCCATGGGGCCACAAAGAGTTGGACATGACTTATTGAATTAGTCTATAATATCCCTCTTTCCACTGGTGATCGCTAATTTGTTCTTTATATCTGTGAATATACTCCTTTTTTTGTTAGATTTACTAGTTGGATAGTATTTTTAGATTCCACAAGAAATGATATCCTACAATATTTGCCTTTTTCTGCCTGGCTTATTTCACTTAGGTTAATGCTTTCCAAGTCCATCCATGTTGGCAAAATTTCATTCTTTTTTATGACTGAGTAGTGTTTTACTGTGTGTGTGGTATTTGTGTGTATATATATATACCACCTCTTCTTTATTTATATATGTGATATAAATAATATTTATATATGTGTGTGTGTATCTCACTTCTTCTTTATCCATTAATTTGTTGATGGACACTTAGATTGCTTCCATGTTCTGGCAGTTGTGAATAATGCCTATGCCATGCTTAGTCACTCAGTCATGCCCAGCTCTTTTAGACCCCATGGACTGTAGCCCATCATGTTCTTCTGTCTGTGGGATTCTCCAGGCCAGAATACTGGAGTGGGTTGCCATGCCTTCCTCCAAGGGATGCTCCCAACCTGGGGATCAAACCCAGATCTCCCGCATTGCAGGCAGATTCTTTACCATCTGAGTCACCAGGGACGCCCAAGAATACTGGACTGGGTAGCCTATCCCTTTTCCAGGGGATCTTCCCAACCCAGGGATCGAACCGGGGTCTCTTGCACTTCAGGCAAATTCTTTACTAACTGAACTACCAGGGAAGCCCAGCTAACACCTAAAATAGATCCTCTAAATTCACTTGCTCGCACTCCAGGAGCTTCAGCCATTAAAGCTGCACGTGGATCAGCGCCTTCTTTGGACGCAAATGCCTCTTCCAGGTTTCCAGCCTGCCCAGAGGAGGCTGGTCTTATCACAGGTGGAGGCCTGCATCCCAGGCAGGGCCGTGACCGTGGTGGCCAGGAGACAGCGGTCCCCACTCTCATCTGCCGTCAGGCTTGAACAGTGTCCCTGTCTCCTCTGGGACAGTTCAGGCCCCAGATATCATCAAACGCCAGGCGCAGGGCCTGTGGAGATGCATAAAGCCGAAGTTCTTGACCTCACGTTGTCTTTGAGGAGTTGGTATAAATAACCCTTAGCATTCTTCCTACTTCTGTTTCCCTACTGCTGTAAAATCCCCTTTGTCTGGCTTTGTAAGAGGTGATGGATGGCGCCTGGAGCTCCCTGCCCGCCTGTTTACACACCTGGACCCTGGCTTTCACCAGCGGTTTGCCCATCCAAGCAGTAAAATACTTGTGGGACCAGTGTGTCTGTGAGTTTGAACCCATGCAGGGTTATAAATAAGTCCCTCTCTCCAGGCTGCAATGAGAATTAATGAGGTTTAATTCTACCAGGTCTTGCCGAGCAGGGGTCAGGCCATCAGGGGTTTCTGTGAATCACAGAACAGATTGTGTTTATCAGGACTGATCTCCTTGGAGCATCAGGACAAAGGAAAGCAGCCTGGTTCTGCCACGAACCAAGAAGGCTGAGGTGCTGATGGCCAAAGCCCAGAGTCGTTGGGTAAACAGAGGGGGTTTCTGGCTGGGCTGACCCCAGGCCACTGGGCAAGCCAAGGCCAGGCACAGAGTGGGCTCAGAGCAAGAGAGAAGTCAACTGCCTCCCAGAGGCCTGGCATGGGCTCTGGTGCAGCCAGCAGAATGTGAACACTTGGGGATGGGGAACAGACCGGGCCCAAGGCAGGGTCTGGAGGGCATCCGAATGAGACATCTGTACCATTTGTAGAGTGGGGACTTTAAGATAGTCGTCCCTGGGTCCTCATGGGGATTAAAGGGATGTTGACTGCCTCTGGCTTCAAGCAGCAGAATTTGAATTAGTTCATTCAACCATCTTTGACCTGATCTGCTTTATACTGTGTGGGAGGAGTTTTGCAAAGACCTTGTCACAATTTTTGTCTGAGGACCTGTGGGAGGCCTCTGAGAGGTAGGAGGGTAAACCCCCTACAGGAGCATCATCTGTTTCCATGGCTACACAAGGACACAGGGTACCAATGCATCCTTGGCTTGGAAGATCCAGGCACTGGATGGTGAGCGGGACCCTTGTGAAGCCAACTCCATAATCAGCCCACTCTGCCTCTAAAATGTACCCCGATCTGACCACTTCCCAAAACACGTGATTGCATCAGGCCAGAACAGCTCTAACCCAGCGCTAAGACATCCCTGCCTCAGCTTTGGCTGGAGGGAATCTCTGGACTGCTGGAGCCAGAGGGACCGGCACGTGCAGACATGGCAGCGTCTGGGGAAAGAGACACTTCTTTCCATTTGTCACATTTTACTGAGGAGGGAAACCCTTCCGAGAAGCTCCCTACACCGTTTCCCTTGGGGTCATTGGCTAAGATGGGAGTCACGTGTTCTAACTGCAGGGGAGTCTGAGGAAGCGAGTTTCTGCTTTTTCAACCCTTGGTTGGCTACACAACCAAGAAGGAGGAGATGAGAAAGAACTGTTGATGAGGCTGCAGAGAAGTCTATTACGGGCCCTGAACCGTGCTTGCCACACACAGCTCAGTATCTGCTCGTAGCTTTCGCCTTTCATCCTCTCATCCCACCGTTTCCAACCACCATCTCATCCTGTTACCTTCAGTGATTCTAATTTCCATCCTAGAACTGGCCTCTCTCCTAAGACAAAAGATACAGCATGTCTGATCAGCTAGTGAACGCCCATGGCCACATGGCTTTCTTCAGACCCAGGGAGGCCGTTACAGTGGCTACAGATACCCACAGGGGCTCGGCTTTCTCTCTCCCCTCGCGTGGTCAAGAAACAGAGAACGAAAGGGAAAGGAAGGGAAAACCACTCAGTCGTGTCCGACTCTTTGAGACCCCATGGGCTATGCTGTCCATGGAATTCTCCAGGCCAGAATACTGGAGTGGGAGCCTTTCCCTTCTCCAGGGGATCTTCCCAACCTAGGGATCGAAGCTGGGTCTCTCACATTGCAGGGGGATTTTTTTTTAATTAATTTTTATTTTTTAGTTTGTTTTGCTTTACAATACTGTATTCGTTTTGCTATACATTGACATGAATCAGCCACGAGTGTACATGAACTCCCAATCCCGACCCCCACCTCCCCCCTCCCGCCCCACACCTTCTCTCTGGATTATCCCTGTGCATCAGTCCCAAGCATCCTGCATC